>JAOTRS010000004.1:4497286-4509660 GCA_028565755.1 Dinotopterus cunningtoni
TCACATGAAAAGACACAAACCCAAAAAAATATGACGGACACAAACCCAAATGATTTCTCAGACCATTTATTAGTTTTGAATACTGTAATTGTGATCTGGGCGTTGTTGTAAATCTCAGCCACACAGATGTGGATTAAACCAAGACTGTTTCCGCTTCTGACTGTTAAAAATCCGTTAATCCAACTATGCTTTACATTCTGATTATTGCACTAAATTAGACCGTAACCGTCATCGTAGCTCTGGGTTTGCCTGCAATCTGCGTTAGTCAGAGATTCTCCGTGGCTTAGCACCCAGAATAATCACCACTGCATGCTCTTTAGACGCCGGCTGTTTCTCTGTCCTCACCGGTAGTTTCCTATAAGCGCCAGGAGCAGGACGGTGTCTCTGGTGTCTCCTTTGGCCTTCCCTTACCCTGTAGATTTATTCACAGCCTCTCACCATCTTTTATCTTGTCTTCTGTTGCTTTCACGCTTTTTGCAGCAAATGTTTTTCATTGTATTGATGTAAGTTCTTCGAGTGTCCAATTGTTCATTTTGTATTTAATGGAATACTCCAGTGTTTCAAGTCACTTTGGATGAAATGCCGTACTGTAAATGTTTAAATCTTTTTAGTTTAGTGTATGTGTATTATTTATGGCATGAATTTCAACATCAATAATGCATATTTGGATCTCTACGTCGAAATTGAAGTTTTTGTCCAAAATAGCAGCAGTCAATTTTATGTCACAGAAATCTGTCTCCTCTTGTATATCACACGCATTTATCTTTTTTTTTTCGTTTTTTTTTTCTTTCTTAAGCCAAAGCAATTTTGTATACAAAGCTGTGAATCTGTCCAATTCAGTTAACATGAATAATCTCCAGAGTGGCTTTTTATTTAATCATAGGCTAAAAGTAAAGAACGGTATTGGTAAGACGTCCCCTCATGTCTTCCTCATAGTGTTTTAAACTCTTAATTCAATTAACAGCTGTCCTTAGTCATGTTGAAATTCCTGTCTGTGGTAATCATACTGTACATACACTACAGAAGCACTATATAGAGATACATGGGTCTCTATTAATTGTTAATCTTGTATAAGCTATAAATAATCAATAGTGGTAATGATGGTGTTAATTATAGTGAAAAAAAGAATGTTCTGTTGTGTGTTGTATGTGACGAGTTAATGTATTTGATTATACCATATGTTATTTTATGTGTTCGTTACATTATATGTTCGTATCTGTTGCGAGTTTTTTTTTTTTTTTTTTTTTTTTTTAACATGACTCGAAAGCACAAATAACACACTGCTCTGTTATCAGGTTAAACAAACTGCTTTGTCATTTCTTAGCCATCCACATTCCTCGGAGAGCAGAAGAGGATGATGCATAAAGCCATGTCTTCTGGGGACCTCGGCAAGGGTGACTCGCTGAGAAAGATTTCACATGGAGACGGAAGGTCGGAAACCAGGCTTCTTCTTTCTTTTTTTTTTCAGCTATTTTCCCTCTGCAAGTATCAAAAATAATGTGTGCGTTTTGTGCTCAGGGTTCGGGGCAAGATGAAGTTCTGGGGGAAGACAAAGCAGGGAGAGAAGAAAACGTCCAGAGACAGACTAATGTATGCCGGTGAGTCTCTAGACGGGGACTACCCTGATACTGCACTCCTCGTGGCGGAAGGTGAGATGATGGTCACAAGTAATAAAACAAAAATGTTTTTTTTTTATTTTTTTATTTTTTTCCATGTAGATTCTTGTGTTAAAGACTTCTTTTTTGTGTGTGTGTATGTGTGTGTGCAGGAGAGTCCTTGTCCCCTCCTAATAGCCCTGAATTCAGCTCCCTGCCAGAGTTCAAGGAGAACAAGGAGCCCTCGCCCAAAGTGAAGCGGCATCGCAGTGTAAAGATCAGCAGCGCAGCTCTAGAGCCCGCCCAGTGGCAGAACGACGCACTACAGATCCTCACATGTGCAAACGACTACAAGAGTATGAACGAGTTCCTCATGAAGAAGGTACAATACCGCATGCATTTAAGCACTAGTCTAAAGATTCTTCTCGGAGTTAATTAATTACCTTAAAATCAGAATCAGTACCTAATGTACCTAATGATTCACAGATTGCTGATTTAGATACTGAGGATAGTAAGAAGGACACGATGGTGGACGTTGTGTTTAAAAAAGCACTGAAGGAGTTCCGCCTGAACATTTTCAACTCTTATACCACCGCTTTGACTGTGAGTATTTTAACAAGCGACTGATAAACAGTGAATTTTTCACATTTGTGAAACTTTTCTTCATATTTCTGTTGCCTTAAATCACTCAGAATACAGTACATTAGAGAAACTGTTCAAATGGTTACAGAGTGTCTTTAATACTAATACTAATAATTGACATAACTTAAAATGGTAAATTTGATATCATCTCAGTCAGGTGGTGTACAGTTAATTACAAATGTTTTCATCCCCCATGGTTTTGAAGTGAATATGCATTATTATGATGAAATTTAACATAAAAAAGAGGAAGTGCAACCAGCTATAATTTTATCTATAACTTCCACAATTGGTCTTTTTTATCTCTTTTGCTTATTGTTTCATGCAGATGGATGATGGGAAGAGCATCCGCTATAAAGACCTACACGCACTGTTCGAGCAGATCCTAGAGAAGACGATGCGTCAGGAGCAGAGAGACTGGAGCGAATCCCCCGTTCGAGTTTGGGTGAACACCTTTAAAGTGTTCTTAGACGAGTTCATGACGGAGTACAAGCCACTGGACAGCAGTATGAACAAGGTAACTGTTTTTACATAAAATGATAAAGAATTCATCTCTGACCAGTCAGATTCAAAACTAAGGCGAATGTCCGCTGGCTGTGCCGCTAACTGAGCCATAACGTTGGAGTCGACCCTGGGACTTCAACTTAAACCAGACAACGATTGACGTGCAGCATGTATCAGAATGGCTGAATGTTTGGACACCTAAGCGTCACACCCTAACCTGAGTCTCCATCAAACATTTCTCGCAGATTTGGAAGCACACACTTCGTATAGAATGTCTGCTTTTCAACTAGATCTAAGAGGTCCAAACCAGATCCAGCACCACAGTGACCCTGTACACAAAGTGAGCTCCATGAGGACATAGTGTGTTATAGTTGGAGTGGAAGAACTTTAATGTCCCACACAGAGACATAACTTTAATCCCACTGAACACCTTTGGGATGAACTGAACCTGGAGGCTCCTCATCCACATACACTACATTGCCAAAACTATTCACTTGCCTGCCTTCACATGCATATGAACTTTAACATCCAATTCTTAATCCACAGAGTTTAATATGATGTTGGCCCCACGCCCTTTGCAGCTATAACAGCTTCAACTGCTGGGAAGGCTTTCCACAAGGTTTAGGAGTGTGTGGGGATTTTTGACCATTCTTCCAGAAGCGCATTTGTCAGGTCAGACACTGATGTTGGACGAGAAGGCCTGTCTGACAGTCTATGCTCTAATTCATCCAAAAGGTGTTCTATTAGGTACTCATCCATGTCTTTATGGACCTTGCTTGGTGCACTGGTGCGCAGTCATGTTGGAACTGGTATGGGGTTGTTTTTCAAGAGTTGTGCTCAGGACCCTTGCTTCCAAGGAAAGGAACTCCTAATGCTTTAAACTTTTTGGTACCAGTTTAGGGATGGCCCCATCCTGTTCCAACATGACTGCGCACCAGTGCACAACGCAAGGTCCATAAAGAACACCTTTGGGATGAATTAGAGCGGAGACTGCGAGCCAGGCCTTCTCGTCCAACATCAGTGTCTGACCTCAAAAATGATCTTCTCAAAGAATAGTCACAAAATTCCAATAAATACACTCCTAAACCTTGAGGAAAGCCTTCCCAGTAGAGTTGAAGCTGTTTTTGCGGCAAAAGGAGCAGGGCCAACATCATATTAAACCCTTATGGATTAAGACTTGGATGTTACTCAAATTTATATGCATGTGAATGAATACTTTTGGCAATATAGTCTAAATGCCTGACCTCACTTAAGCTCTTGTACAATGTGTGATTGGATACAAATTCCCTCAGCCATGCTCTAAAATCTGATGGAGGGCCTTCTTAGCAGAGTGGAGCTTATTATAACTGCAATGGGGAATAAATGTGTACCGAGATTTTGAACAAGGATATGTAGGTGTAATGGTCAGGTGTCCACATACTTTTGGCTAGTTTGACCACCTTCAGCTATTTAATTAAAATGGCTTTACTACTAATAGCAGTAATTGAATCCCATAGTAAAATAATGTTGAATTGATTTTGTGTTCCAGGTCATCAAGCCGGATCGAAAGAAGAGGAGGAAAAAGGACATTGATATTGTGAGTATGATTACAACCTGTATTGTGCATTATCGCCTTTTTATTAAACTATTAATTTTTATGTTTTTTTTTCTCACCTTTTTATTCTTTCTTTCATTTATTTTTAACAGGTAGAGGAACACAATGGCCACATCTTCAAGTCCACTCAGTACAGCATCCCCACCTATTGCGAGTTCTGCTCCTCCCTAATCTGGATGATGGACAGGGCGTGCGTTTGCAAACGTGAGTTTGTGTCCTCTACTTCGAGACTCCTCATGAACATTGCCAAGACCCCAGTTCACTATAATCAAATTGTTTACTGTTGAGCACATGTTGGTGTGTGTGTAAAGCAATGCCTACTTCAGGTTAACAGCTGCTTTTTATATATTGTGTGACCTTTCTGTATGATGTACATGAGACATGATTTTAGCTGAAGGGAGACTGATTAAAATGTCTGTTTGGTGTGTAGTGTGCCGATACGCTTGTCACAGAAAGTGCTGTCTGAAGACAATCAGCAAGTGCAGCAAGAAGGTAAGGAACTATCACATGCAAATAGGAATTTAAATTTGTTCCTTGGACTGTCTGAGACATAAGTCATACGGTCCATCCTGAAACGTATTACAGTACATACTATTAGCTAGCTACAACGCTAACACACCGCTAGGTCAACAGAAAAACATTGAATATGAATTATACCAGTAAATTTGCGACAGGATCATGGACACCCAAAGGCTCATCTATACTAATGGGGCCCAAAGGTCAGCCCTTCCAGTCTAATCCCATAGAAAAGCTAATGAAGCACGAATAGAAAAATCGAAATTACAGCATGGACCTGTGCAATTATTTAACCACAAAAAGCTGAAATTTATGTCAGGTAATATACCTGATGGGAATTTATGTAGAGTTTTTTAATAATGTTTTTAATACTGTATGTGTGAGGTTACAAACATTGCCAAAAGTCCTCTAAATGAGATCATTTGTCCAATTATTTGGCCTAGATAAATATGTTTGGATATAAAATGGAATATTTAATTCTATTGCAGTTTAAGTCACATTTGCAATAATGTGTCAGAATAATTTAAAAAATAATAATCAAATTGTGCAGTCTTTGTAAGTAATTTAAGAAGCCATTAGCAAAAGTGAAGCCAGATCAACATATTACAAAATAAGTCTTGCACAGTCAGTAATTAAAAAAATGATTATCCAGTTTGTTCATGGTGGATTTGTTTCTGAACTTATGAACTGTTTTAATTGTTGTTTGGTGTGTGTCTGTGTTTATGGGTAGTATGATCCTGAGCTATCATCAAGGCAGTTTGGTGTAGACGTCTCCCGTTTGACCCAGGATGACCGATCGGTACCTCTGGTGGTAGAGAAACTCATTAACTATATCGAGATGCATGGCCTCTACACAGAAGGCATCTACAGGAAATCTGGCTCTGCCAATAAGATCAAGGAACTGAAACAGGGTCTGGATACAGGTAGGGTACTAAAACTAACTTAATAGAACAGAGACGATACCCATCAGTAGTGATGATTGTCAGCATTCCTTATGAATAAAATGATGTATTTTGTCATTTCACTGTTGTTGTACAGATGTTAGCAGTACAAACTTGGACGACTACAACATCCATGTCATCGCCAGTGTTTTCAAACAGTGGCTGCGTGATTTGCCTAATCCCCTAATGACCTTTGAACTGTATGAGGAATTTCTAAGAGCCACGGGTAAGCGATTAGCCTGGCTTAGCTACTGTATACCAGAAAAAAAAAAATTTTTGTAACAATGCCTTGTTAAGGTGAAATAAAGTAAAGATTCTTCAGTCTGGACAGATCTATATTATACTATACTTACTTAATTGTACTTATACCAGATATATAATTAAATAAAAATTAGTTATGCTGTACAGAACCGCAGATACGAACGGATCGCGGTTCTACGAACATTCATAGACGCAAATAAATCGCGGAAGTAGCTCACGTGTATTTTACGATAAATAAACACTGCAGTGCACCAGATACCAATATTTACAATTATATACAATCTTTTCAGTGTGTAAGCGAATGTAAAAAATGTCCAAATTTTATACGTGTGGGGGGTGCGGGAGAAATGATTCGGCCTCAACGGTTTCAATGAATCAGTCCGGGAGCACGATGATAGAAAATGTCTGTCCTGTAGAGCTGTCCTGATGGTGAATAATCCTAATTTTGGAAAATCCTTAACAAAACAGAGTTCACAGTCTAATACAGTGGAAAACGTCTCTTGGACAAAATTGCGTCTGTTCAAGGGTGCAGACAACACTGTTGCATTTCACATGTGAGATTAAGTACTCGTTAGGCACGTTTAAAATGGCTTACATGCGGTTATGGTTTTTGTCCACATGATTGCAGTGTGGGGGAAGGGGACAGATGGACTGCTTAGATTTAGCCAAGTGGATTGGTATGCTTTACTTTATATACTCGTGTCAAAGGTGTATAAGATTTACTGTGTCGGACTTAAGAACAAATCCGACTTACGAACGTGCTCCCGGAACGAAACTCGTTTATTAGTCAGGGTCTACCTGTACTGCAATACGCAAGCAGGGACTGTGTGTTTCTGAAAATAAAAATATAACAATATGGTCACTGTCGCACAAAAGAATAAATGTACTTTTTTTTTTTCCAGGCCTTCAAGAAAAAAAAGAGGTGGTACGAGGGGTGTACTCTGTGATCGATCAGCTCAGCAGAACTCACCTTAACACTCTGGAAAGGCTCATCTTCCACTTGGTCAGGTGAGAGACTCCCTAATCCTGTTCTCCTGTAAATTCATGTAGTCAGCAGCAGTCGTCGAGCATCCGTCACAACATGTACAGTTTAAGGTCATTTCACCATATGTACATGTTTATGAGCCTTCACACAAGTTCATGGGCGTGTCTTGCAGGATTGCTCTGCAAGAAGAGACCAACCGGATGTCCGCCAACGCGCTGGCCATTGTCTTCGCTCCTTGTATCTTGCGGTGTCCCGACACGATCGACCCTCTGCAGAGTGTTCAGGACATCAGCAAAACCACAGCGTATGTTATGACACTCTGTTGGCTTTCATTAGTATTAGCGTATGTTATGACACTCTGTTGGCTTTCATTAGTATTAGCAGATTGGTTTGCCGAACACTAAAGCCACAGTTTCACTACTCACTTTTTGTGACGGCGTTTTTCTGAATTGTTGACATGTACAGTAAACTATCGTCCACTTTTCAGACAAATCGCTTGTTATAAATTGCCGGTTTCGGTGAATAATTTCTCTAAATGTCATTATCGTGTTTTATTTTTTTTGTATTTTATATACAGATGTGTAGAACTGATCATTTACGAGCAGATGAACAAGTACAAAGCCCGGCTGAAGGATATCAACACCCTGGAGTTCGCTGAGAATAAAGCAAAGAGCCGTCTGACGTTTATCCGCAGGTCTATGGTGAGTAAAATCGAAACGCAACAGATGGCGCCACGTGACCCAACATCCCTCGACACACATTTACACTTTAACCCTGAATTTGTGCTCTGTCGTACCCCTTTAACCCTGTTCCTTCATATCCCGTCTGCTCTCTAATCCAGAGGCCTGTAGTAATCGCGGTTAGGTTTATGAGCATAACCCGCAGTGCAGCGGCGGTACGTACTCACTATGTACTGTATGCCTCACTCCAGCCACCCCTCATTGGTCAAGTCCCAGCACTTTGTGGTCTCTCTCTGTCACCATCATTACACCACTCCAGTGTATCTGTGTCCCACTCAGTCAGATCACTTCCACTGGCATCTTTTCACAAAGTCACATAGCGGGAATGTATTCGCTTCAAGGGTGGGCATTCGTCCCTCGGTGTGGTTCATCTTATTGTTCTGTGTCCTTTTTAAATACCATATTTACATTAGGAGCTAATGTTTTCCTTTTCTTTTCCTTTGTTTAATCTGACAACACGCAGGCCAGTGCAGCAAGAAAGGTAACCTGTAACGTGTACACCTTGTGTCTGTGTTTGTAGTAGCTAGTCTGTGTGACTGAGTGCTTTTAGTAATGAATAAGAAAAACTGAAACGGCAAAAAAAAGGTTAGTTTTCAACCGATAAACAACCAAGTTTGCGCTTCCTGGAACTTGTTGACTAAAATGTAATAATGTTCATTAAAAAATATGTTCTCTTGTGGTATACCGTAGGACAAATTAAATTTACAGCATTTGACCAAAGTGACCTAAAATTCTAATTTATACAACTTAAATAAATAAACAAATAAAACTTTTCACCAAAAAAGGGTGGGGGGGATTTGTCATGTTGGATAAGGAGCCAGTTTAACAGCGGCATAGAGGCATTTTATACAGTCTGTCTGCCTAAAAATGTCTAAAATGCTACTGTGTTAGTTATGTTAGTGTCAGTTGTGTTATAGTTATGTCAGTGTTATACTTTGTCTACACTGTTGGGTTTTAAATCAGTTTTGTTTGCGATCAAGTATCAGCTCTCAATGTCCATGATGTTTCTTTGCTATAGTCAAAATGAAACCTTTAAATGTAATGTTATCCCTTTTCACTATTAGAACTTGCCGCGCTTTTAAACGTTTAAACTTTAATTAAGGGTCGCGATATGTGCAAAAGAGAAACAAATTCCAGAAAACATGCCGAGCTTTCAGAACCACACCACCAGTCAAAAACTTCTAATTTCATTGTCTTTGTAAAACAAAACTGGAGGTTCTAATCGGAGGTGCTGTTTGTTACCTGTGGATTTCCGAGTCTAACAGAACTGTGGCGTTCCCAACAGGGTAAAGGACGACCACGTAAGCTCAGCTATCAGTCACCATCTCCTCCTGTGAGTCCTCGCTCTCCCTCTGCCCCTGAGGTTACGGAGGAGAGCGGAGACGAGGACACCATCAGAGAAGCCGACGTGACGGAGCAGCAGCAAGTCGCCATGCAGCAAGAAGAAAGAGTGCTGACGGAACAGATTGAGAGTCTGCAGAAGGAGAAGTACGTGTGCAATTGAGAGAAAATTAGAAATGTTTGAGGGCTGTAATTTAAAATGTGGAACCTGTCCCTGTCTGTAGAGAGGAGCTGACGTACGAGATGCTGTCCCTGGAGCCGCGAGCGTCTGATGACGAGACTTTGGAGTCTGAAGCATCTATAGGGACTGCTGACAGCTCCGAAAACCTGAACATAGACTCTGAAGGTGCCGTCTCTGATTTCTCAGGTGAGTTCCGGTGTTATTTAAGGCTGATGGTCACAGGGTATTTAAAAAGGAATCATTTATCCAGATTCAAAGGGGGAAAAACAAAATCACATTAGGTTGCATTCACATTAAGCTCATCATCACTTTGATGTAGATTGATTGACTGTATTGATTCTGACTGTATGATTTTTTTGTACACGTACTGTATGTTGACTAAACTACTCCTGCAACAGGCACACTGTGACCTTAGCAACAGTTTTCGTCATTGTTTATTTATTAGTCTAGTTTAAAAAAATGATGTCACTCTTTATGTGAAACAAACTGATAGTGAGTGGAAAAAAGTGTGAATGCAGCCTGATTGTACTTTACTGAGAACATGCACCGTTTCCTTTGACAGCTCAGAATGATTGGCATTTACACTATAGAATAAAACAGTAACTTGTTAACAGTGTGTTTAGTGGCATATTATAGGGCATGTAATGCAAGGTCAGCAATATCATTACCTGGTATTCTACAGTATGTTGTGAGCGTATATATTGAATAAAAGAAATGGCTTGAGTCTTGGACACTTTTACGATTCACAAACTGTCCTAGTGTGATTTTGTTATTATTTTTATTATTATTTTTAAAAATATCCTTTTCTACATTATGCTTCTCTCTCCTTCAGAAAAAGGCACCCCGTTAGCTGCCACCCGCCCCAAGAAGTCCCAGGGGAAAAGCAGGAGGACGTTACGGCGACAGCCCGACTCTCTGGACTCTGTGGACTCGTGCTCCACCATGTCCTCAGTCTCCTCGCAGCCTTCAGCTCCTCCACGGCGCTTCCGGCTCCGATCCAAAATGCCTTCGTCCAGCCAGGATGCAACCGAGCAGGACGGCGACGAGAGGCCCCGCTTCAGCACCCGAGGCACTTTCAGTCCAGAGAAGAGCAAGAAGCCGCAAAACGCCAAGTACTCTCCTCAGAAACCCCCAGAGGACCAGGGACACAACAGAGACCCAGACCTTCAGGCACAGCAGCTAGTGTTATATGGCAAAAACGAGTTCATGGTGTGAAGTAGTTGCTTGTCTTCCCTCATTTGCTGTCATTCCTCTGCTCTCCTCTGGCTACGTCCTCGGCGACAGCAGAACCAGTCCCTAAAGTGCCATGGAGAAGAAGCGTGGTGGAGAAACTCCGCTGGCAAAAACGGTGTCAGATCACAGACTGAGTCACAGTTTAAAGATGAACAGTGAGATGGAGGACAGGATGAAAGATAATGTGATCGAATAAAAAAAAAAAAAGAAAGAAAAATTATAAGTTTATTGCTCGGCTGCAGGCGGCTTTCCTCAGCCCGGAGACAAGGCCATGCATAGTCCAGACTCCATGAACTCAAGCTCAACCATTGGCTGCTTTTGAAGTTTACACTTTATAACCATGTTAAGCAGCGTGCTCTATAATTATGTGTATGTATTTCACTCCCCGGCCTATTTAATAAAATTTTAATTACATGGTATATATTATGTATAAATATATATATACTGTATATATATAAATCTCTCTATAAATATATTATATGGCATAAAATGTACTAAGCTGGAACACCAGTGATTTTCTGGGTTGTTAAATTCTTTTATATTTATCTTTCTTCCTGTTATGAACCCTTTGGAAGGCGGCGTGAGAGAACGGCTGCTTGTGAGGGAGTGTGTGAGAGTGTAATTATGTGAAAACCACTTTGAAGTTTTTCGCTGCTTCTTAATTGGACGGGAATCTCGGCTACAAAGGGACCAAGCCAGCTGGTGTTTTAGTGCCAGAGGATCCCCGCTGAATGAAGACTGTTAACAAAAAAAAAATCAGCCTACTGTATCAGTAACCTCCTAACAGCCATCCATCCGTTCTGTTGTCCTACTTTTTTTTATTTTTTTTTTATATATACATCTGTGTCATCTAATTGTCGACTAAAGCATTTAGCTTATACAGTACCAAAAACAGGCAGCATGCGACTGTTTGCTCAAATCACTGATCCTGTTACTGACGTTTCCTGTGCGGCTTTTCTCAAAGCTGGCCAGTACTCACACACTCTGTTGTCTCTCATTAGCTCCTACATGAAGACAAACTTATGCTCATCGCAGTATGTGATACACAGCATTCTGTACCATTAGCATTATAAATTATATTGTTATTAAAGAATCTGCTGTCTTTATTAAATGCCAGCTGTAAAATTCTGATTACAATCTGTTACCATGTAACTAAACATGACGTGCAACTCGGTGGGAGTAAGTCTGTGCAGTCCAAGTAGTTACCTGCTAAACCAAACTGCCGGTGAAACATCTCTACTCACTGTGCTTTTTGTGTTCCCCTCACATACCTGAACGTTTCCTGCGGTTTGGTATG
This sequence comes from Dinotopterus cunningtoni, assembly GCA_028565755.1. NCBI lineage: Eukaryota > Metazoa > Chordata > Actinopteri > Siluriformes > Clariidae > Dinotopterus > Dinotopterus cunningtoni. Next base: position 4,509,114 of record JAOTRS010000004.1, read on the forward strand.
TGGCATTGTGGTATTCAGGCCAAAGGCTTCACGCTAATTACTGAAGGTTTTTTTTTTTTGTTTTGTTTTTTTTTTACATTTACACAAGGATGAAAAACATCCCATTGTGTTAAAAGCGTATTATCTCGTATAGTGTTTGAACTTCTGATCGCTGGCTGTGGGTCCTGCCTCAGCAATAGGTTCTGGTTCTGTTACGCAGGACTGTACGTGCTCGCGTGTGTGTGTGTGTGTGTGTGTGTGTGTGTAAAGTGCATTTAAAGAACTGTTTCTTAACACACAGAAAATGATGTCTGTGGTTATAAGAGACTTCCCCCCCCGCCCCCAGCTCATTAAAATGAAAGCTGTAAAAGTTAACTGAGAGGTGAACTTTTTTACGGTCATCATGGATTCATTATTTAGTGTTTGAAAAATATATATATTTTTTACTTTAAGTAGTAGTAATATTAGTTAATTAGTTAGTTACAATGCACATACTTTATGTATGAATGTAATTTATAAAAAAATAACGTAGTTCAATTCAGTTTTATTTGTAGATTTTGCACTTTTA
>JAOTRS010000004.1:4585417-4605322 GCA_028565755.1 Dinotopterus cunningtoni
AAAAGAAAAACTTGTATAAATATTTTAACACTAAATGTATTGCTGTATGTTATATATTGATGTATGACAATATTATGATGATATGGAAATATTATATTATTAATACATCATACTTGTAGTGTGTGTAAATTTTTTGAAAAAGGTTTTACTGTTTGTACTTCATCTCTACTGTTTTGCCAGCAAGTTGGTAACTGCTGTATATCATATGATACATTGATTTTATTTATTTATTTTTTATATAAAATATCTGTCTTCAGATATTGTAATTTGATATTATTCTGAGCCTCATGTTGCGGTTTTGGCTTGATATACTTGGATCTCTTCTAAGAGACTGAATACAACATCAAATCCCTTTTAGAGCCATTAAGAGACTATAAACTTGAACCACCCGAATCCTAATTAATTTCACTGGCTATTAATCATCGTGTCGTATTGGTGACTTCTAGCTGTGACAAAAGCGTCTCACCGTCGGCCTTTAGAAGTAACGCCGGGCGCCGGATACGGGTAATACTCGAAAAAAGAAAACATTGCAGCAGGATGTTTTGAAAGCATTCTTTTCTTTCATTTTAATATTTAATATACTCGTTTTATTGATGCACTGACGAACAAACGAATAATTGCATTGTGCCAGCGTGGGGAGACCTCTTGCATCTCCGGAATGAAACCGCGTACAGAAATAACATTGTTGGGGATCGAGGCAGAAAGAAAAAGCAGCAGCCGATACCGCATTAGCCAGGAGAGATGTGTGGTTGATTTGGACCCGGGGGAAATACCTGAAAGCTGCCGAGAAGCGCTTCACCACTGCAGTACGTCATTTCGGATGGCCTCGGAGGGGTAAAGTGTGGCTTAAAAAAAAAAATTCATAATAGTTCAATGGAAATTGTATTATTTTCTTTTCTTTTTGAAATAGTAATATTTTTGATGCAAAAGGAGCGGTTTGGAGGAGGTTTAATGCTTTTAGCTGACTTTTAATCACTGTGGAATGTTGCGCCTTTTAAAGAGGGACGTCCTCGGGGAGTTCGTAGCGTTATGCTCTTTAATTAAATCAGTGCTTTGCGGACAGGGATATCGTTACGTATGTAACGTGAAACTGCTCGGCCTGTTATTTATTTATTTATTCATTTCACCTCTCACTTTCGGACGTGCCGGTGAGCTTATACACCAGCTCTTTTTGGAAAAAGTTGAAAGAACCAAATGATGCGCTGCGCAAAAAGCCTGGAAATGCAGAAACGGCCCGAACGAGCAGTGATGTCTGAAGGTACGACTATAATTAAATTTTATTCCATTTCCGTATAATTTTTTTTTTTATTCCTTTTTTTTTATGCTGAGCCGCAGGAACATCATGAACGTTTTCCCAGAGTCGCTTTTCCACGTCGCCTGCGTTATTGGTTTGTTTGCTGCCAGAAAATGAATTCCGAACGTGGAAACAGATTTGTGCAGATTTGTGAAAACAGCTTACATAAAACATGCAGTACTTTTATCTCTGTGCTAGAAAAACAACCGGGGACACATTCGATCAGATTCTCAAACTCTTTCCAGCGCTGATCTTTGTTTGTTCCTTGTGTTGCTTCTCATTCCGCTGGGCTTCAGATCACTGAATGCTGCAGCATCAAGCAGGTGTGTGTGTAATTGTACTGTATATCCTGTGTAATCCTTTTACTGTGCTCATCAGTGTCGCTTCGAAACAATGTGACACAATTTGGTGTAATTTCTGTGTACACCATTGGGCTAATGAACCGACACCATGAAATGACCTTTATTAGTGGACTTGAGCACGACACAATATGGAGTGTTCACATTACTCGAATGTACTGGACTTTAGTACAAATATGCTCCGGGTTCAGGTCAGGGTGTGTAGTGTACAAGTCTGTAGTAGCAGCAATCTCAGGCTTTGTTCAGACTGCAGGCGAATCCGATTTCACGTATCTGATCGTTTAGTATTGATTGTTCACGCTGTTATACGAAAGTGATCGGATCGGGTTTGGCTCTGTTCACACTGGCTGCCTCCTTAAAGTGGTTGCAAATGGCGTGATGGACAGTTTGAAATCTGATTTGAGTGAATAAAGCATCCAGACTCAGACGCATCTTTAGGAATCCAGTTCAAATGCGATTTCAATCCACCTCCGGATGGTGGTCAAATCAGATTTGCAAAAAATCTAATTCAGTTTCCGTTTAGACGACATGTCAGCAATCTGGTTCCAAACCGATTTCAATCTGGTTATGGCAGAAAAATCAGAACAAGGCTTAAATCGTACCTTTACCTTTAGAAAGCATGAAAATAGCCAAGCTGTACGCGCGGTATCATCACAGAACATAGTGCCTTTAATTACACAGCCAGAAAAGAGGGTGTTCTGAGGAACTCTTGCACAAGAGCTCACTTCATTTAAGCGAGCACCGATCACTGAGAGGTGTGTTCTGTCCGATCGAGTCGGCCATCCTCATGGCATTACAGTATTTCCTCAGTCCTGCATATCTGAAACATATCCTGCTTTGCGCTACCTTGTATGCGCGAAAGGCCCCGCCCACCTCTCACCCTTCCCTCCCCTCTCGTTACCGCGTCCTCCGCCCTGCCCATGGGGCTCCATAAATATCATTTCATCCAGTAGAGCCGCTGACACGAACCCAAGGGTCACCATAAATAATTCATCCTCAGTCCAGGCTCCCTGTTTAGGAATTCACACTGCATGGTCTTTACACTGCAGGCTTCGGGCCATGTATGAGATTCTTCAGTGTGTGTGTGTGTGTGTGCTCCGTATAGCATGGCCGTGCACCTTTGCTGCGAAGAAGACTCCACACTCTTTCTCTGCTGGTGTTTGTGTAGTTCAGCGCTTTCATATCACGCAGAGGTTCATAGGTGACCACTTTAAAAGACATCCTTTCTTTTGAACATATTTTTAAAAATACAGCATATCTATTTGGTGTGTGTCAAATCGTCTCGGTTATTGTCCGCGGATCGAGTGACCGTCTCAGGTATGCGCGGTATTTCTACAAACGGTCTACAGCTAGCAGGCATGCTTCGCTTTGCCGAGGAGGAGGAGGAGGGGAGCTGTGTGGGTAATTTCGAACCTGCTAAACCACACTTGTCTAGTTCAGTGCTGGCATTCCATTACATAGAGTCTGAAAGATTAGCGCTGTAAAGAGAAAACAAGATGAAATGCTTAGGATGATAGGAGGATCCTGTATGAGGAAATGTGTTTAATGATGCGGAATGTCCATGACACAAGGCAGTTCCTTTTCTGTCGTCTCAAATAGCTTTGAAATCTCGCCCAGGGGCAACTCTAAAAAACTGGCGTGATGTTTGTAAGTTTCCGTTTAGAATTAAAACAAAGTGTTAAAAAATATCATAATATAAAATATGGTATCGGGACATCCCTGGTGATTCCTATCCCTACTAAATAAAGGCCAGTCACATTAGACATGATTGCTTATTATTTTTTTTTTTCTCTGTTCTCGGGTACACTTGCGTATTTTCACTCTCCGATACAGCAGGGGGCAGTATGCACCTAGTTGCTTCGCAAGTCGCTATTAGAGAACAAGTAAGTTGAACTTCCTGCCACACCTAATAAAAAAAAAAAAAGAAATATTCAATTGTTTGTCACATGTAACTTACAGCATAGTGAAAGGATTTTTTTTCACATATCCCAGTAATGGAGCTGGAGTCAGAGTGCAGGGTCAGCCAGGATACAGCGCACCTGGAGCAGACAGGGTTAAGGGCCTTGCTCAAGGGCTCAACAGTGGCAGCTTGGCGATGCTGGGGCTTGAACTTACGACCTTGCGATCAGTAACCCAAAGCCCCTATTATTGATATTCCAGGGAAAAAAATGTTAGGAGCGACGCTCTTGCGTCTGATGATGTCATGTCTACTTCCGTCTGATTCCGTCTGTCTGATTCCATCTGTGCCCAAGTCCACTGTATTGCTCTCGAGACCACCTTTTCCAGTGGATTCCTGAGCACGAAACGATTATGTTCTCACTGATCAAAAAGAACCAGTCTTTGGAGTCACGTGTGCTTGGAAACCATCGCGTTATCCTAACATGAAAAACCCAAAGTGTTTCCAGTTTAAATCCAACTGGCTACGTGACTTCACTGTTTTTGGCTCCTAAAAATGATTGATTTGGCGGATAAATATTTTGGGTTTGTCTGGAGCCCTGCATTCAGCCCTTCCTGGGTTCCAGAGTTTCTGTGTAAGTCGTTAATATAGAAACAATACCGACCAATCAGAACTGAGAATTTTCTGATATTGCCGATTTATTTAAATAAAATATCAACAAAAATATATTTTATGCATAGTTTTGTGATTTAATAACTAAAATTGATTTAAGCTGATTCGCTGTTATTATTCAGAGCATTTTTTATCTTTGTTTTTTTTCCCAGTGTTTAATTTTTATAACCATTGAGTCTTATTGAATCCTGTTACGCTGAAGCAATTCCCGTGTGCTGACCTTTTCATGACATTTGAGCAAACTTGTATATACATACAGATCTGTAATCGTCTGTATACATGTCTATATCTTTACATACACTATAATGCCCTGTATAGGGTGCAGGAGAGTATAGATGAAGCATATTAAGAAAAAATGACATCCTATAAATATCTGTATAAATAAAAGTTGTTGCATTCAATACTGTAATGGGTAATTTAATGGATTTTAAATGTAATAAACGGCTTTATGAAAGAAATAATTAACAAGTAATAGCTGATGATTGAAAGGCATTGAAAGTTAATGAAAGATGATGTTTAAATTGGCTGGATCCTTCTTCATGTCACAGGGTTTCAGGAAAACCAGAACATGAACAAAACCATGCTATTTGCATGCATAAGGCCGGTTATACCGGCTGTGTGTAAATTAGCGCTCAGCTTAGTGGTTATCTTGAGACACCAGGATTAGTGTTAGACCGCAGCACAGTTACTAACAGCAGCATGACGCGTCAGCTTGTATCCCACTTCTGAGCTTTTTAAAGCTTTTATAGATTTTTTTACTCAAATTTTTCTTTTCAGTAGGCTCAGTTTCCACCGGTCATGGGAGATTAATGTCAAGCTTTGCTTTAAAAAAAAAAAAAAGATTCATTAATAATCTCGAGTATTAATCTCGAGTTTGAATCTTCAGCGCTGCACTATGAAGGCGACCTCAATTAATATTTGAGTACTTAAAGTTCAGAGTTTTGGATTTCAATGTAACCTGTAAGGACGTCCTAATGCTATAGTCACTTTTACAATAAATTAAATTATTATCATTATTTTTTAACAGTTTTGCCTGAAGGAACTTTAATCCACCAGCGCAGTGTGTTAGGTTCAGGGCGTCTGACCGAGTTTCTGAGTCAGTGAGTCGCTTACCTCACTGTGACCGTTATTGCTGGGAAAGGTACTTCAAGGAGCTAAACGACCCTGGGAGGGACTTTGGGTTGAAGCAGACATGGCTCAGTGGAGCAGAGACTGTACACGCTGAAGTGTTATGCATTTAGAACAGGAAAAGGAGGAAAAGGCAGACGCTGACTAAAGCTTTGCTCTAGGAAGTCTGTACAACACTTCCAAAAAAATAAATAAAATAAAACGAGCAACAGTTTTAGATGATTTTAATCCTAAAACATATTGCAGATCCGTTAAGAAGTATCAAACAAGAGGGAGTGCTGTTGTACTGAATATTAGCACGGCTACGATGCAGCTGTAGGTTCTTAAGGTGAGATTTCATATTGCGAAACGCATTGTTCCATAGGAAATAATGCAAAGGCAGATAATTCGTTCCAGACTCCCAAAAATATTATCGATTTTACCATTTTCCAATGCTGTAATCATATTTTTGCATATAAAAACAATCAAAACATTTAGAAAAGACATGTCAATAAAGTAAAATATGAAATAAACAGATATTAAACCTTACTTAACCCTAATTTATGATTCCTCTTGGCACCGGCTGCTTTAAAAATTAAACTGAAAGTCTCTCCCTTTTTTTCTTGCTAGTGTTCTTGCTAACATTCTTGGGATCCACGAATGTCTTATGTCTTATGCCACGAATGTGCTATGTCTTCACTACATCTTGCACAAAATGCAAAAAAAAAACTTGTAAACCCTCTTGGCTTGGCCTTCCACTCACGCAAATAAATTTTGAACGGCTCCCAGATGTACGCGCAACTTCGGAACGTAGGTTCGTTTGTTCGTATGCCAAAAATGGTTCGCGTGCTGAGGCTAATTTCTTGCAAAATTTTACTTCTTATAGGTGAAAATTCTTACGCTGCTGTCCAGATTCTGGGGTTAAACCGTTTCTGGGTTTAAATCGTGCGCTGAGGTGTACAATCCCTTGTTCCATACACTACGTAGTGCCCTTGCCGGTTATCTGGCGTTAATGTTTTGTGCCGCTTGTGATCTCCCTAGTGTATCATACATAAAGACATGAAGTGTCATATTTTTGCCATCTCTGCTTCCTGTCTATCGGTCCATCGGTTTATCTCGCAGCTGCGTTCTGACATGTGAGGATGAGTGACATGTGAGTCGGCTGGAGCAGTAGCTGATGGTTGACCTTTCAGTCACCGGCTTTGTGCAAAGCTGCTCTGCTCCTCCGGAGTCTCCACTGGACGCCTCTTCACAAAGTGATGTCATGCCTCGCTGTTTATTTTGGCCAGGACGCGTCTCTCACTCGCTCTTCACTCTCTCCCGCTGTATCGCTGGTTGTCTGGTGCCGCTGGCCGGCCCTGCACAAACTCACTCTGGCTTCCCCCATCTCCTGCCAGCTCTGTAACACAGGCCTACTGTTCTAATCCAGAAGCAGTGGCAGCAGTTTGGCTTCTAAGCGGGTAATGTTGTTTGACTGAACGCGAGCTCAGACTGCTTGTGTAATGCGATACCAGATTTACTGGCTGACGTGAACGGAATTCACTTTTTATAGTCTTGTTCAGAATGTGATCGTAGCAAGAGGGAGAGAAAATAGTGATTGCTTCAAAAGACAAAAAAAAAATGCTTGTGCTATAAGAGACATATTACTATTAAGGCTTTATACATTATGTACAGTGTATATTTACTAAAACCATTCGCAGGTTCATAAGCTAACCCCAGATCATAACACTGCCTCCGGAGGGCTTTTACAGTAGCCGCAATGCATGATGGGTGCATCGCTTCATGCTCTTCCCTTCTTCTTCGTCTGATGCACTCATCACTCTGGAATAGAGACAATCTGAACTCATCAGATCACATGACCTTATTTATTCCATTGAAGTCCAATCTTTAAGCTCCCTATCAAATTTAAGCCTTTTTTTCTGATAACACTCACTAATATGTGATTTTCTTATGGCCACACAGCTGTTTAGTCCCAATCCTGTTAGTTCTCATCACATTCTCTGTCTTTTTTCCGACCACATTCTGTATCTTCGACGAAGTTAACAGCTCGGCACTAAAGCTTCCAGGTTTTAATGCTTGAGCGCAGATTACAGTAATTTAAAAAATATTTTTAGTTGCTTGCTTTGCTTGATGCAGGCCAATGATGTGATCTGTCTGAAACCGTGATTATTTTTTTTCCCAGCAGCGTATGATGTACAATGTTTTAGAATGATGTATCATTATTACTGGGCAATATGATGCTAAAATATCCATCACAAATTCCTTTTTCCCATTTAATGGTAAAATTTTGCGCTTTAAAAAAATATTTTTATACACGTGTGTGAATGGCACGCTGGCGTAGTGGTGAGTGCTGTGGCCTCGCACCTCCAGGGTCGAAGGTTCGATTCCCGCCTCGGCTCTGTGTGCATAGAGTTCGCATGTTCTCCCCGTGCTTGGTGGGTTTTCCCGGGGTGATCTGGTTTCCTCCCCGTGTATATACAGTATAACAAGTATGTACAGTGTGTATACATAAAAAAAACTAAAAAAAAACTAATTTTACTTATTTTTTTTAGACTTGGGTTTTATTTTTAGTACTATTTTTCTTGCAAATTATTAACAAAAGGACATTCAGATTCATATCCGTGTAATATATCGAGATGGCGTGAAGTCATGTAATAATGTTATATATCTCACCCCTAAGGCTCATGAATTTTGTAATGCACTTGAATAACAACTCAATAACAAGTTTTTCCATTTAATCTAAAAGAAAAATTGTGTTTAGGAAGTCAAATAAATATCTGTGATTAAATAATTTGATTAAATATGGATTTTTTTTTTTCTGTCACTGTATTGTACTTTCCATTTCTCCTCCTCCTCCTCCTCCTTAGGTACATGATTTATGCCAGCATTTATTCTGGGTTTATTTGCCTTGAAATGATGCCTGAGAAAGGCGCTAAATAGCGCTAAATTGATTTTAAATGATATGTATTGGACAGTTAATTAATACGCCTAATTGACTGTTTGAGGAAGCCATCAGGCTGTTGTGGTTGAGCGCCGTGCTGATGCTGCCTCAGGAACCTCGTGCCTTTGACGTTAATGTCACTCCGCTTTTATTGATTGTTTTCCGCACCCTTTGCCCTATTACGGCTGCACACTGTCCAAGGCTGCTATAAACAATTAGGCTGCAGCCGGTGTTATTATAGCTGCAACATGTACTTTACACCCTGTAAGTGATTTCCCCCCGGCAGAGGACGAGGCAGCTGCGTGCAAGCTGGGTCTCTCGACACGCACCCCCATCTACCCCCCCAACCACCTTCCTAGGCTATAGTCGGACAGGGAGCTGTAAAAATGGACGGCGTGTGTTTGCCTCCTCCCCTCCTCAGCCAAGAGGATCCCACCCAGGTCCAGACGTGGCTGCTGAGGTTTTATTTATACCCTCTGCATTGTGACAAAGGAGACGCGGCAGAACGTGTCATGGCTGGGTATTATGTGTCGCTCGAGTGATTCAGCAGGGACTGCTGGGTGAATTTTGACCCGAACAGTTTGGTGCAGCTTGTAAGTACGCCGTCACGAAGCAGGTTTACGGAAGTCTCAAGACGGATTAGTAGTGAACAAAAATCAAAAACGGAAATAAGAGAAAGCTGGTCTAAAATAAAATGACTTCGAGCGTGTTATAATACTGAAATGAAAAAGGCAGTAAAATGTTAATAATAAATCTGTTACAAATAGAATAGATAATGTACAGTATTTAAAATAATATAAAAGTAATTTATAATGTGTCCTTTAAAAGAACCACACCCAAGAAGAAATCCATCTTTTTTTTTTTTTTTGTCTGTCATCAGATACTATAATAATAACACATCACACTTCTAAATGATGATGATTAAACACGCTGACATTTACAGGAAACTTCAAGCACGGTACGGTGATGAGACTCTTAGCCGCAGAACGATCCGATTTGATCCGATCCCGGACGAAGTGACTCGGAGCCCACCGCGGTCGTTCCTGTGAACGTCCAGTGAGAGAAACGCCTACTGATGCCGAATAACTTGTCGCAGGAGGTCTGATCATGGCTTCGGAGTACTGAGAAAACTCTCTACCCTGATGGTGTCCAAGCACTTGTGAAACACTGGGATAAGTGCAATAGTGTAGCGGGGGATTATATAGAGAAATAAAGGGAGTTTTTAACTCTCTTAATTGCATTCTGTACAATCAAAAGTCCCGGTTTGACTTGAACGCTCCTTGTGTATACTTTAAAGCTAAACAAATATGAAGCCATGATGAATATACATCAAAAACAAAAAAACAAATTCATGAATAAACAGCGTTTTATTTAAAACAAAACAAAAAAACTCTGTGGACCGATTGCTTAAGGTCGCACTGAAATGCAAAGTAACAAAGATCTGAGTATTGTTTAAAACCTTCACCTACTGTAAGCTCTTACAAATCTGCAGTGTCCAGAAGAGATCAAAGTAAAACATCGATACAAAGAACCATGTTTCCCGAAAGCCTCAGGCCCGATCGCGAAGTCATAAAATAAACACAACACTGAATACAGAATTTTCGAAAGCTCATAAGACGGGCATTATTCTTAAAAAATGAATAAATAAATAGAAATGATGTCTACTGAATATTGTTTTTGTTCAATCGTCTTCATGTCTCAACTTGCCAGAGAATAACATCTACGTATTGTAGTGAGTTTAATTAATCACCTGTAGGAAAAAAACAAGCTGAGACATGGTGTGAATAATCTCACTACAGAAGAATGTGCGAAAGAAAAGAAGAGAGGAAGAATATAAAAAGTAAGCGCTGCTTCAAGTTTGCATCCCCTTAGGACAAAATGGACTGACTAGAGAAACTGACATTACAGATCAGATCAAAGTTCTTTAAACTGATATTTTTGTTTTTTGTTGTGATTAGGGCTACATGATTAAACAAAAACAAAAAAACAAATAAAAACACTGATTATTTTGATGCATATTGTCATTGTGTTTCTAAACTGCAATAATAAACTATAAAACGTATCAACACCTAATAATCGGGCATATGATCTCATTGGGATAATGTTTGCCAATATTTATTTATCAGCCCAAAATTATTCAAAGAAAATACACAAATACTTATTTAACAAACTGTACATAGATTCCTGACTTTGCGTACGTTACCTGTAATAAATTGCAGCCTTTTACGATTAAATAATTGCACAGGTCCATATTGCGATTTAGATTTTTGAGATTGTACAGAACTGCTTATGATTAAGTTTTTTTTTTTTTTATTCTTTGGAGGCGGGATGGAGGCGCTCTTGCAGGCTGATGCCTCTACCATCTGCGAGACTTGTTGAATGAACTTTTCTTCAAGAATGTGAAAACGATATACTGTGACCTTCCCAGTTGCCAGATCTTGAACCCCAGTGTGTGAGATGTCGGTGATGCTGTTCTCAACTATCAAGTCAAGAGCTTTGGTAGATTGTTCATCTGATTTGTTGCAAGCAGCTAAATCTACAGGTTTTGAAGGTTTACAAACTGTTAAAAGTATCCGAACGTTGTTTAAACGTTCATGCAAAGCGATAATCTTTTTATTTCCTGTCAATCTGTTTCCCCACACTCCAGTGGTGTTGACGTTGTACCAACTGCTCATACGCAGCAGAGATACTCTTGCAAAACATGAGTATTTGTGGAAGACGAGCAGTTTCTGCATAATCTGTATTTTTTTTTTTTTTTTTAAGAAATATGTCAATTTTAAGTAGTTTAAGAAGTTTAAATTGATTCTGAATTGAATACAGACTAATTGCTTTAATCAACCAACAAATGATCGATTATGTTGGTTAATTGTTTAACTCGCACAGCCCTAAGTTTAATGTTAGTTTTTTGGTAATGAGGGGTGTTCAAGTCAATTTGGCCCAGTAAAGGAGTTCCTGGGAGGCCAGCGTTTCGGACGTGAAGCAGGCAGTCCGATCACGGCTCCAGCATACTGAGAGAACTTTCTCAATAGATATTAAGGGAAAATTAAGAGTTTTTAAACCCATATCTGTGGTGGTGTTCTACACAATAAAAATCCTGTTTTGACTTGAACACCCCTTGTTGGTGGTCCCTCAGTGCCGTCTAACCAAATTTGTTCCGAACAGAACACAGAGTGTGATGGAGGACAAACCCAGGCACTTGTTGAAGTAGAAAGTCTTTTCTCCGGATGTCACTCGGCGGCATGTTGCCGGTGCGGCAGTGAGTTTGCGAGCCGTCCGCTCAGCGCTCTGAAGCGGTTGAAGAGGAAAAAGCTCTCTGCTAGTCGTACTGAAAACCACGTCTTTGGCTTTTCTTTCATACTCCCGGGCATGATGATGTCTGAGGTCGTGTCAGAGTTCTGACTGTGCGTTCAGCTTTACTCAGCGATTCGAACCTGACGGCTCTGACTGAACCGCTGCGAGTTGCTGCTGCAGAGTCTGTAACATCGTGTCTTAGAAGTATTCCTTTCTTTCCCGACTGAATAGCGACGCGAGTTTCCTTTTTTTATAAAAACAAAACTGTAGCTTTGAGTTATGGAGCATAAAAGCATAAAATTTTTATTTTATCTTATGACATGTAAGAGCACAGTGTGTACGTGGAGGTTGAGTCTGCGTCTAATGTATCTTGTCTTTGACAGATCTGATCTTTAGTACTGATTGTCCACACTGTTATTTGAAAGTGATCAGATCGGGTTTGGCCCCGTTCAGACTGGCAGCCTGAATCTGACACCTCGTCGCCGTATCTGCACTGGTTGCTGCGGTAACAACGCTGTAGGCTCATGATATTTTCTCAAGGCATCCCCTTATAGTGTCCTGTCAGACATTTCACTTCGTCCTCTGTCCAGGGATTATCGTTCTCCATTTCCGTACCACATTTAAGCCTGGCAGACGCACTACCTGAAGACACGGTTACCTTAGCCGCACGGGAAATCCACATACTCTGTGGTAAAAGTGTCAAAAGCGGAAAAAGACCCTCCGTGACCTCGTAAAGCATAGATCCTTGATTGATCCTCATTTCTGCCGTCGTGTCCACGCTCGTTTTTCAACCATAGATCCATATCAAATACCGCGTGATCGTGTGGACTTGATCTTCCGGGTACGCTTGAGAGACAGTTGGACATGGACAGTTTGAAATCCGATTCGAGTGGATGGAGTGGAATGTCTTTAGGAATCCGATCTGAATCTGATTTCAGACCACCTCTGGGTACGGTTCAGATCGGATTTCCAAAAATCAGACTTTATTATTATTTTAAACTTTTGACTACATGAAGGCCGTCTAAACCATGTCTAGACATTAATTTGAAATCTGATTTTAAGATTCATTAAGTCTGACGCTCTATTCACTTAAATTGGATTTCAAACCAATGTCTGGATATGGTTCAGATTGGATTTCTAAAAATCTGACTCTATATTTAATTTTTTTTTACTCTTCAGACTACATGAAAGCAATCTGATTCCAGTCTGGATGTGGCAAAAATTGGATTTGGGCCGGCAGTCTGAACACGGCCTTAGTGTTTGGACAAGACCTGTGTGTGTGTGTGTGTGTGTGTGTGTGTGTGTGTGTGTGTGTGTGTGTGTTTGCTCAGTCTTTCACACGCTGCTATTCCTGGTGGCTAACCACTTCTTACCAACCCTTAATGTCTCCATTTTCCCCTCTCCATTAGTTCCCATAGCGCTAATACCACACATCTGTGTTTATGATCAAGGTTTTTGTGTTATCTTGTTTCCTAATGTAGGCAACATTAGTGTTTTTCTTTTTTCCTTTTTTGTCTCTAACAAGCACCCGTCTTTAATGAGTCATGGCCGGGGCTGATTGGGTTCTCTGTGGGATTGTGTTGAGGCCCCACGCCATCTCCAATTGCCCTCCGCTTCCAATAACTCAACAGGAAGTAATCAGTTCCATGCCAGGAGTTTTAACCCACGCTGCCTCCCCCCATCTGGAAACAAGATGTAAATGAGCGCGTCCTGGGAATACTGGACCGGGGACGGCGAGCGGCAGCCGACGTATAGATTTCTCTCAGCGGGGAGCAACAGGCTGCGACAGTTCTATTCACTTCCCATCATTGCCGCTTTTGCCATCTTGCTATGTTGAGCTTTAGATGTTCGGGGTTTAGTGGATGATATTTAAGCTGGTTCAGCTTGCTATTATAATCTCATGTTTCTCACACACACGCACGCACTGCTGTAGCTCATGGTTAGCTGTTTGTCCACAGGCTCTCGTGGTATGATCACAATGTGTCTAGGAATAAGTCTGAATTTTCAGATGAACGTCTATGTACATGTATGTTTTTTTTTTTCTGAAAAACATTCGAGCTGATTACGGTTTGAAAGGATATTCTTTTAAGCCAGGTTTGACCTCATGAAATCATGTGCATATTCGAGGTATTTTAAAGACTGTGCAGGTGAAAAAGTTCAACTAAATGCAACCTCAGACTCGGAGAACCGGAAGAAGCGCCCCCTAGTGTTGGTATTAAAAGTGTTATTAAAAAAGTTTTAATTACTGATTTTAAAGTCAGAGTGGTGACACGGTGGCTTAGTGTTTAGCACTGTCGCCTTTCACCTCCAGGGTCCGGGTTCGGTCCCCGCCTCTGGCCTGTTTGCATGTTCTCCCCCTTGCATGGTGGGTTTCCTCCGGGTACTTCGGTTTCCTCCCACATTCCAAAGACATGCAGATTAGGCTAATTGGCATTCCCAAATTGCCTGTTGTGTGTGTGTGTGTGTGCGTGCCCTATGATGGATTGGTGTACCCCGCCTTGTGCCTGGGATAGGCTCGAGGCCCTCTCCGTCCCTGTATACAGGATAAAGCGGTAGAGATGACGAGTGAATAAGTGAGTGTGTAAAGTCAGATTGGTGTCTTTTAGTCTTATAACTGTAAATGGTGTTATAAGTCAAAGTCACGAGTAGGCCGGAGTGTATGATTGGTGAAGCAGGCCCCCAGTTTGATGCATTGTTCTCGGAGCAAATCCGCCAACAAGCTTGAGCAGGTTAAGGCTGGCAGCGCGGAGCCCTGAGGCATGACGCCTGACCCAGAGCATCTGTAATACTGGGGGCATCTTCTTGCCTGCTGATTTCTTGGTCGCCTCTCTGGGGAAACCGCCAGCTCATGAAGTAGGCCAGGCCTGGTGGCGGCGGCGACTGACTGAAATGAAGACGTCTGGTGGAGGCGGGCTGTGATCAGACAGCGCTCCTGCAGTGCATTCATCTATGTTTTGCGGGAAAGGCGCTGAGAGTCCCAGCAGAGAGACGGGACTGGGCTGTCATCCGTCACCATCGGCTTTGTTTGAGATGCAGGGCGCTTTGCCCACTCTTTGAGACGAGCTCAGTTTGTCCAAAAAAACTGTTGGTTTGAGGATCCGTTACACTAGAGAAAACAACGACAGAAGATTGTGTGTGTGTGGTTTTTAAAAAAAAAAAAATTAATTAATTAATTTATTTATTTATTTATTTTCCTGGTAATGGTCAGACAGTTTAGAAAGAAAGCATGTCTATAAAAATGCACAGTCGTATTTTTAATGAAAAGTTAAGCAGCTTAAAAAGCAAATATTCTAGTTTAGCCTTTTAGATGTCTCTTTATTAAAAACCAAAACAAGACGGACATGCACACACTAGCGTTCTCCTATTTAAAACCCTCCTCCCTTCAATTTAGAGCTTTCGGTGAAGGATCTGTCCGACTCGAGACCTGTAATTAAGTTGAAATGCGACTCTCCCCGGAAAGCCTTTTAGTGGGGGTAGCGAGGCTTTGCACCGATCTATTTTTTTTTTTTATTCCCCCCTTGCAGCTCGTCTCAGGAAACATGCGCTAAAGCCGCGTCTTCCAGCGAGCAGATAAAGCCTCGGCTCCTCGCTCCTGCCCCGCTCTCATTCATTCGCCCAATTTACGTGACACAAATCAGTAGGAGGGCAGCTCCCGGAGACGCACAATACGCAAACACACGTACGGGGCTCAGTGGAGTGTAATATAGCCATTAGAGCTGCTTTTCAGGTGCTATCTGTCTTTGTGAGGGGAGGAACGCCGGCGTGCTGTACTCGCTCCGGAGTTCATTTGGAGCACGCCTTGCACAATACGTCTCTTAACCGTGCCTGCTCACTTTGATTTTACATCACGGATTCGTTTCCGGGGAATAAGCGCATTACTGCTATTTACGGCACAGCGTAATAATAATAATAATAATAATAATACTAATTCATAGTCTAGAACTCGTAATGGATTGGACAACTGCTGAAGTCCAGCTGAATGAGTGATGCTGTGAAATATCACGCCTTTGTTTTTTTGTTTTTTTTATGCTCCCTTTTTGAGTCTGCTCAGACTTGAACAGAACGTTGAATCAATACGTAATGAAATTCATCTTACATCCATTTATCACAATGGAAAAAGGAAATGAATATAAAGTTAGACGAAATCAGCACACGCCCTTTCCATCCCCTGGAATAGTTTCACTAGTCTTAAACCGGACTGCGCCTTTTCTATCTTTTTCACCCAATGCCTGATATCGATCAGTCCCGAGACACCGAGCAGTAGCTGATTCGATGTTTACTGGCTGACGAATGTGTCCAGGCACACTGCAGCAGCCAGCTCTGACTGAAAATCCCTCTCAGGTTACCTGCCTGCACCATGTGTGTGTGTGTGTGTGTGTGAGAAATCCTTTGTGTACGAAACCCCTTTGTTGCATCTCGCCACGCTCTTTTCTTCTCAGGCTTTTAAAGCGTCCTGTCTTGGCTTGCATATTACCCGCTTGCTTTCCTTTCTGTACTGTTTGGAATACACGGTCTTGGGTAACACTTGCGCAATACCCACGTCGGACGAGATGGTTTCGGATCCGGATCAGGATCTGGTGTGGGACGGAGCGCTTGTGTGTGTTTCATTAGGATTTCAGCCAAGTTGTTGGTTTCCTTCCTTAGATCTGTGCAAACAAAGTCTAAAGTGTAGGTAGATGAGATGAGCGGTTTGTAGTAGAGCCACGGGTCTGCGGCAGATGAAGGGAGAGGAGGAGGAGGGGGAGGTTCAGGGTTAGAGAGAGAGAGAGAGAGATGGGGTCCCACCGGGACTCAACACGCTCATTACAGCCAGGAGGCCGTCATTGCCAGAGGGTCACCATGGTAACGGGTGGTATGTGATTCCCACAACAATGCCGAACCTTCCTTCCCCCAACCTTCCCCGCCGTTCCCCACAATCAGCGCTTGAAACAATCTCTCTCTGTAACGGTGGCTTTGTCCATATACAGAGTGGCTCTTTTCAAGGTTTACCTTGTGGTGCGAATGTATGCATTACATTAGGTTCCATTGCATATACCTCCAGGCAGGGGGAATTGTGACGGATGGATGGTACCAGTGCAGCTGCGCAATGATTGATTGCGCCGGGTCTAACCACGTGCCATGCCTTCTCGATTTAACACAGGTTCTTGAGCGTGTGTTTGTATTTCTTTTAAGGAAGCCCGTGTGCTCGTGGCTGAATTCTGGGATAGCAACAGCATTAACACCGGTTACTCCGGCGCACAAACAAAGGGGTCGGCCCTCCCCCGGTTGCACCAATTACCAATTAGTGTGCAATATCGAGCGCACCCGCCAATCTCGCTCACTCCGCCTGGATGTGTTCTAATAGGGATCACGTCTTATCTATTATTCAGTTGCATTACGCACACCATTATTTACAGTACTGTTACATGTGCCAGTGGAACTAATGATCATACAGCGCTGTAATTACTCAGCAATGCTGATAAAAGCAAACGTCAAGGATCCACACTTGAAATGAAACATGAATATTTTATAGTACAAAGTCTGGGGTGCTTGCTTGCTTGCTTGCGAAGAAGAAGAAGCAGCAGCGTATTCGTTCCAACCAGCTGGTGGAGGCCTTCGCCATGACTGCAGGATTGTCAGATAGACAGAGCTGCTGAGGATGCAGAGATGTAAAAATGCCATATGTTCCCGATCTGCCATATTGCTGGTGTGGCATGTACAGGAAGTGCCATATTGGCTTCCTGGTCTTGCGGTGCTGGTGGCTACTACCTGATGAGTTGCCACCTGCCTACAAAACCGGTCGCGCCACAGACTCTCCAGAGATTTTCCAGAAACAAGAGAAGCTGTCCTCCAGAAGGCAGACCTGTCGTGTTCGGTCACACCGGATGGCGGGATGAAGTTGATGGCACATGAAGAAGAATCGCATGAAGGAGGAGGAAAAAACTAAACAAAACTGGCACTACTGTCAATTGATTGTGGCCCTTGATGATAAGTATTTAAAAAAAAAAACCTGTCGAAGGGTTGAGAATTTGCATAGGGATGAGTGGCCATGTCTGGCTCAGATGGGTTTTGTTAATATGATTAAGGTGCATAATAGCTTTGGTGTGCAGATCAAAGGACTCAAAGCCATTCGCACCCCTTACCTTTATCACTGTCCTTATCCAAACCGGAGTGAGGTCCTTATCCTGGTCTTTATTTAGCTTGGAGATAGAAGGATAAGGAAGCATGGTTTATCAAACAAATCCCAGTAACCATTTGTTTAATATAAAGATCATGTGTGACAATGATACACCGCCTGGTCAAAAACTTCTAAAGATCGCCATTTCAGAAGGGTCAAATTATCGGGCAAAGAAAACAACTAAGGAGATTTGGAGTTAAGAACTTTTCAAGAAATTATCAAAACCTGGAAGAATGGTGCTGAACCGTCAAGTTTGTGGAAGAAACAAGGTCTGAAGAAAATCATGAATGAAGATCAATTCAACTCTTAGTGCAGTTGCATGGTTAAAAAATCAGCAGTAAAAACCTGAGATGTGTTTAGTAGTGAAAGTAAGAGCATTTCCATATAGACACGATGTGATAAGAACTCGCAGGATTGGGACTAAACAGCTGCGTACAAAGAAGGAAACCACTTGTTAGTGAGACTCATCAGACAAATGGCTGGAATTTGCTAGGGAGCATAAAGATTGGACTTTGGATAATGATTAGTCCAGATCGAGGTTATTCCAGAGTGATGGGCGCGTCAGGGTAAGAGGGAAAACACATCATGCATGGTGTCCACTGTACAAGACTCTGGAGGCAGTGTTATGATCTGGGGTCGCTTCAGTCGGTCAGGTCTAGACTCAACAACATTATGTGGCAATAAAATGAAGTCAGCTGATGACCTGAATGACCAGGTTATCACATCTCTAGAGGGTTTCTTCCCTGATGGCACAGGGATTTTCCAGATTGTAAAAAGTGTGGTTCTGGGAGTCCTTTGCACACAGGAACTGAATGAAATTTTAGTGTGTGGCTCTTTTCTGGCCTGGCAGTGGATATGGATTGATGTTATAATTGATTCCTTGTCTTTCCCCCCTAAGTCTGATTTGTATTCATGCACCCGTGTGGCAGCCTTTTGTTTGCCTGCTGCACCAGAGGTCTTTGTAAGCTGGCCACTTTTAGACTGGACCTTTATCCTGACATCACAGCTGGCTTCAGAGCCCCTGTGGTCTCTTCTTCTTTTTTTATTTCCTTCAACCCACAACTGTCTCTAAATTGCACAGGTTTAATTTCAACACATACGCCTTAAGGGAAAACGTTCCCTTTGAGTGATTTGCATTTCAGTCTTTGTAATTAACATGTAATCTTTGAGTGGTGTCCGAGATTTATGCTGTATTGCGATTCCAGATTGGTTTCTATATTACCCACGGTGCCGTTTGACTTCTTGCTGGTAATGGTGCCAGTGGGCTTTCAATATCCTGCTTCTCAACACACCATCATGCCGTAGATCACTAACTATCTGAGCAAATCTTCCGTCGTAAATGTACTCTGCTGCTTTGTTTATCTGCACGCGTTCGGCAACTCTGAATCCTCGAACCTCACCGTTATCCCTCATGTTTGGCCTTGGTGTTTTTTTTTTTGGTTTTTTTTTTCCACTTGACGCCACGTTGTAACGCCAGCATTGACACAACTCTTAACTTCTCACAGGATTACAATAATACTGCACCAGCCTTTAAACACATCATGCATATTTCAGTATAAACACAAAGTGCATCACGGTGGAAGTCTTTTCCCCATTTTAAATGAGAGCGAGTGTGTGTAATTTCTATGACCCGAGGCCACGGTGTTCCTGAGGATTCATCGATCTGTTGGTTGCTGATGCTGACTGATTAAGGTTATCCACCCGGCTTGGATTATGTTCTTAACGTTCACTCATTTCACGGTCCTGACACCAGTTGTGGGAGATTTAGCAGCAAATCTCCGAAACCTGTGCTTCTGAAATACTGTGCTTTAAACAAAGTACTGCAGTGCTAGACTTTTTGAAAATCGTACAATACCAGTATTCTGGGAATTTTTTATTATTATTATTATTATTATTATTATTGTGCAAATGGATATAAGCACGACTTGAGCTGTGAATCATAAACTGTCTATCCGTTTCGATTTTTGTGCAGTGCGCTTTTCTTTTCGATTCAGTAGCAATAATATTTATTGTCTGATTTGTCTCGAGCAGCTTGCAATTCTTACAGGTGTTAAATGATTTAAAGCTACTAAAAATATTAAATGAGCTTTGAATATTCATGCAACTTTTTTTTTTGTTAAATGTCTCATACTAAATGATCTTTTTCTTTTTTCCTGAAAATCTTTTGCTCAACACTTCAGTCCAGCT
>JAOTRS010000004.1:4605422-4621811 GCA_028565755.1 Dinotopterus cunningtoni
TATTGTGGACCAACCTCACACAAGCTCAAAAAATGAAAAAAAAGATACTCTTGCAAAATAAGAGTATTTATGGTTGATGCCATTGTGTTTTCTACCAACGCTGTTTTTTTTTATTATTATAATTTTTTTTTAATTTTATCTAAAGAATTGTCCACCATGTACATTTTGCAAGTTGTTTAAAAAAAAAAAAAAAAAGGTAAAAAAAAGTGTGACTCAATTCAGAATCATGAATTGATCCATTGATTCAATCTTTAAAAAAAATTTTTTTGTATTTTTTTGTTTTTGTCCTGAGATTAGACTTTAAGACCTGGTGAGCGTAAACAGTGGCCCAAAGTGAAATATCCAAAGATCTCAGTTACATTGTGGCCAAAAAAGTCCAGGCTCTAAACTAAATGCTAAAGCTGCATCCACGGGGACGCTTAATATTTGGAAGTCTGTCTAGTGAAAGCAGGCAATGCATCAAACCTGTCCAGACATCTGTCGAACAAACATCCTGACATTTCCATGGAGTTCAGACACCTACAGAAATGAAGAATGATCAGCCAAACCTATTTCTTCAGCACCACACGTGTTCATACATACAGAAGCTCCGGCATATTTGCGTAGCACTCGGAGTGTCCTCTGTGACATCGTATGCAAATCCTGGTGTCGGGGAAACAGTCAGCTAACTGTGAAGGGACTTTCTGAATATGCGTAGGCAAATCACAACCTCTACTACACTCAGGAGAGAAATGAACTAATACACACGTGTATCTGTTTTAAGAGATTTCAGCATCAAGCATTTAATGTTGTATGTAAAGTCTCGGATTTTAATTTAATTAATTAATGAATTTTTTTAATCTCAAGCTGTGAACGATGTTCAAGTCAAACTGGGACTTTTGATTGTGCAGAATAACTGAACACAGTTTATTTCTCTATATAATCTCCTGCTACGCTAATGCACTTAGCCCAGTGTTTCACTAGTGCTTGGATACCATCAGTGCAGAAAGTTCTCTAAGTCACTGTACTGTGCCTAAAGTCTTAAAGTGTTGATCTTCATTCATAAGAAAGTCCCGGTTTGACTTGAACGCCGCATATAATTCAAACCTCTAACATGATTGAAAACATTTTTTTCTACCCCAGTGTTTTTTAACTACAGATGTGTACTACATCTGGCTCAGAAAGAAAGTATTGAAGTTTAACCTCACCTCGCCGTGGACGTGCGGCGCCTTGGTGTCTCCATGTTTATGTGCCATTACGTTAAGTAGGCATGGCGCCTCACTTCATCACGAGACCCTGCGCGTGTAAACAAGCGAAGGACAAGCGCAGACTTCGGCAGTCGTGTCTAACCTGCGACTGGCAGAACCGTATGAATAATTCAACATGCTCTTCCGCCGTGATGGAGAGTGCGCTGGTGCTTATGGAACGGCACTCCAGCCCGCGGAGAGAGAGAGAGAGAGAGGGCCTTGGTCATTAAATCTAAAAATTGTTTTGTTTTGCCGTTTAATAATTTTGCGTGTGAATTGAAAGCGGGAAGTCCGTTTGAGCCGCCCATATCTGCTTGACTATATGCAGCTGTCAAAAAAAGAAAAAAAAAAAGAAACAAATAGCATGTCGGCACATTAATTCCATAAATTCCTTTTTTTTTTTTTTTTCTGCCGCTTTTGGGTTTGTTGGAGTATAAAGACTAATCTGTGTCAGACGACTGCATCGGTGATAAAGGAGTCGTGCTCGCGTCGTGTTAAAAGCCTTTTAGTAGCGGCGGTGTTAAATAGCCGCTGCTGTTACAAATCAGTGAAGGCAGCTACTTGCGTATTTATGCATTCAAGAGATGAGATGAGACGAGACTAGTGGAGCTTCATGAAAGCAGATACAGCCGGCATAAAAATAGGCCTGTAGAGGGGATTAAAGGTTCATGGCCAGAGTGGCCTTCTGTTTGGAGCTTGCCGCACATGACCAAGCCCGGGTCACTCGTCAGGGAAGGGCTTCTTTACGAGGCCAAACCGTCACTGCTGGTAAACTCGTTGGACGAGCCCAAACACAAGGAGGTAAATGTGGTCCCCCTCCCCCCTGAAATACAGGAAAAAAAAACCTAGGTTGTATTTCCTAATAGCAAAGGTTCTTAGGTCCCAATAGCCATTTCTGAAAAAGGATGAAGGGCCGTGACGGATGGGTAAGAAAAAAGCTTTTTGCAGCAGGTCCAGCCCGTTCCATTAGTTACTGATGTTCTTCAAGGTGAGATGAAGCAGGCTTGCTTACTTTGATAAGGGAGGCTTTAGATCTCGGCGGCAAATGGGTTTATCGAGTGAGGCCGCATGTTCGGGTTCACGTTCACAGATGGACAGCCTTCAGCTTTTGAGTTCCGAAATGGATAATTCCAGGATACCTTTTCAAGCGTTTGCATCAGGCCCAGCTGCAGATTGAAACTTGATATTTTCCTGGAATGAAAGGCGTTTACACTCGAGGTGAAAGGATGGCACGCGCGATGTGAAATAAATCAAAGGAATGTAGCTTTTATCGTTTCACTTTCCTTTCCGCTAACCCTGCGTTCTCATAGGCTGGGGGCTGATTTGCTTACAGTGATGATACGTTCTTGACACAAACGGCCAAGGGGGCACAACAGGGGGAAAAACAAAAAAAGAAGCATTCTCCAGGAGATCACCTGATAACGCCACGATCATGATCGTTAGTGGATAAAAGTGTAAGAGAGCAGAAATTGCTCGTTCCCTCTGATAGAAGAGGTGGCATTACATTACGCTCTTGGTCTTCTTATGCTATTTATATCCATACCAAAGAGGGCTGGTAGGGCTTTTTTCCTTTTTTTGACGACATTGGGTTTATTACTCCTTTAAAGGACATATAATACAAAGTTCACCTTGAAGTTATAGTAGGGCTTAAACAAGACTATTAGATTTTCTTTTTTTTTCGTGTGACCTCATATAAGAAGAGCTTCTCCGGTCTTCCTCTCCCCAGCTCTACCTACCATTGCAGTGCTCTGAAAGGGGTGTGGCTCAGCTGTAGCTCATTTACATAGACACTGAAATGGTATGTTGGCAGGAGGAGTGAAATAAAGGCTGTTTCAGGTATTAAAATCTATAATTAAAGGAATATTTGGAGCGCCTGGGGCGCTAACAGTTGGCTCATTATAGAAATAGTAAAATATGGGACCTTTAAATGTTTGGCGATTCAGCTTTTATGCAGTAAGCTACCATATTTTTCATGATACTGTACAGGTTTCTGTCCACATCGTCTTGCCCTCATGAGGCTTCTCAGGAAATCTGTCTCGCGTTTATCAGTAAATTCCCGCGTAAAAGGTGCTTTACACTGTCTCTACCTGGGACGTCTAACATGCTCGACCGGTGTATTCAAAAGCAGCATACAGGGAGCAGTTTATACCTTTGTTAGCGCTTTTGATTAAAAGTTGCTCAAGGAAATAAAAAGAACGGAATGTGCCGACCCGTTGCGCGTTATTAATTATTCAGCGCTTTTAGTACGCAGGATCGAGCCTGCGCCTCTCTTTGTTTCCGTATCGATTTTACTTCTCCGGTTCCACTGCTTAGGGTCATAGCTGGGGATAAAATGATTTTTTTCTTCTTTTTTCACCCTCTAAACGAACAAACCTATGGAAACACACCGCATGCTTGACCCAGATATGAGCACGGACATGTCCTCCGGAGCTGCGGGTCGTCCGTGCTGAGGTCTGAAGATAAGCTGCGGTGTGTTTCGTCAGGTTTGATGGAAATCAGCCGGGGTGCACATCTGTGTCAAGTGCTTCGACACACCCCTCTCGGTGTTTATGAGAGAGGTGCCGGAATGTCAGGGTGCAAGATGGAACGCTAAGATAAAGCGAATCCGTGGTCCAGATCTCTCGGCGCGGTGTGTAAATCCCCCGCCAACACGTGCGCGCAGGCAGGCTGTGTTCGTGTCTGCACGTTTTCGTTTTTTTGTTTTTTTGTTGTTGTTTGTGTTATTGGTTTCTTATCTGGAAAAGACTGATAAACCGGCACAGTGGGGTAGTTTCTCCATGTCGACAAAGAAAACACTGTTAGCTCTTTGAAACCTACTCCTCCCACACAAAGACCGTCTCAGGTCTGACCTTTTGTGAGCATATTTGGTTAACGCCTCCGTGCGGTCCGGTCTTTCAATCTACAACAAAGAGACTCTTAGCACTGTAGTACTGACTGCCATTTACGTACAGTACTTTAGCACCTGCATCTCCATGAGGGCTGGAGGGCGGAAGTGTGCCAGTGGATGGATAGATGGATAGATGGATGGATGGATAGCACCTTCAGGAGAGAGAATTTAGCCTAAATTAAAAAAAAAAACAGATCAGGTGGTGAGTGCCTAATAAGACCAGGTCACATGCCAAGGTTTCGGTGTGGTTTACTTGTTCTCAGAATAGAGCCTGTGTGTGTGTGTGTGTGGTGGGGGGGGGGGGTCGTCTCCACTAGTCTTGCCCACATCTCTTCCCCACCCCCACACCCCCCTCATGGGAAGGTCTGTGGGCCCAGGCACTGATTTTACACTGAACAGGAATCTGGCACAACAAAGGCAACAAAACCCATTAATGGGGAGGAGAAGAAAGGAGAGAACGGCATTCCAGGGCATCACAGTGGAACGGCAGGCTCGGCTCAGAGCCGTCGGAACCGTGGAGAGCTGGAGATAGCGTCTGAGCAAATAACTCCCACTAATGACGAGTCCTGGATTCAGCTCGCCTTATCTCGATCTCGACGTTTGCTCGTTTAACCCTTGGAGGAATGAAAGGAAGCAGGCTGAGCGCTTGGAAAGTTTAAAGTGGTGGAAACTGGCTTTGCAGGATACTTCAGGACTTGGTTTATTAACCTGATTTGTTCCATTAATTTAGAAATTAGGTGTAAGATCTTGCCATTATCCACTTTATGTATGTTAGATTTTATGAACGCAGTTGAGTAAGAGTCGATTTAAACATCTGCTGACCTGCGAACATGACCGCCTGCGAACATGTTCATGTGATCGTGTGTGCCAGGCAGCCGTGGGGCAAAGAAATAATAAACCAATAAGTGATTATTAAAGCAAATCCTGAAAGTTGAAACAAAAACAAAAAACACAAGGGATTCTTTATCGTATTGTTTATATGATGCACGTGGCTTTTCCATTGAGAAAGTATCATCACCTTCATAGGTGTGTAATAAGGCATGTCGGTAGAGGAAAATAATCAGCGTCGGGATGCGGCCTTATTTTTCTATAAGACCGTGGATCGAAATTTGTTCTTTTTCTACTGCAGTAGTTTCCCAACATTAACAATTTTCTATTCATTAAAAAAAAAAAAAACAGCACCTTCAGTACTTTGGGTGTTTATTTTAATGTCAGTGTGTTCATAAGACACATCATCAGTTCAAATAGAGCAGCAATAAATGGTTGTCCCCTCACCAGCTTGGATTTTTTTCAGTAAGACCTAGATGTAACTAAACAATTAACATCATAAAATAAATAAATAAATAAAATCGCAGTAAAGGACGTGGCAGTGATTGAATCGCAAAAAGGCGGCAATTTATGAGAAGTGACATACACATAGTCGGGAATTATTTGCTGTTAGCCAGGAGAAATACAGCATGTATATTAACTAGTTAAATATCACAGTTTAATTTGCAATCGCAGTGAATCAAAATTATGGCAAAGTGATTTTTATTTATTTATTTATTTTTATTATTTTTTTTTATTTATAAGTCGTGCAACCTTACTGAACACCTGTCGGAAAGCTTTGCTGAATTTCGAAATGTGTGTGCTGTTACACCATTACTGTATTATAGATATTTATTTTTATTTATATTGAGTTATTCTGATTTCTATATATATTTTTAGATTCTGCAAATCTGCTTGGAATTGAATGAATTCGATGTGATTGTTGTATCTTTATGAATTCTGTATTGAAACGAGTGCACTAATATAAACCTGTATACTCTTATCTAAGCTGACGTTATAAAAACGAACCAACGTTTTCTGACTGTTTTAAAAGTGCCGTATCACAAGTGCTTTAACCGTCACGTCTCCTTTTATGACCTGCAGTGACCCAGACTTTTGCTTATGTCAATGTCTCGTTCTCGTACACTGTCTCCCGTCATACTGTTTCCTGATTCCTGTTCTCCTCGTGCGCGGCCCTACAGATATCCTGACGGTCGATCGCTGTGCTCCTGCACGATGTTCCTGCTTAAAGCTACACATACTCCTAATGTGTGTATTTATGTACGGAGATGTAGCGCTGCCTTTAACTTCAAACGTTCTCCGAGTCACGGAAAGACAGACGCACTTTGGATCCGGAGTCTGTAGCTTGACATGAAGAAACCCTTGATCACACCCCTCCTTCTCTGTCTCTCTCTTTTTCTGCTGTGATGTTTAAATGATTCCTTTCAAATCTTACACAACTTGCAGGAACTAGCATTGTGTGTTTTCTTCAAAGCACACCTTTCTTACACAAGCTTTGAAGCCTATTACAGACCACAGGACGTTCATTTTTCTCCTTCAACATCGACAGGATCGACTTCCTGCTTTCTTACTTTGCTCGACTTGGAGCAGCCCGATGATTTTGTAGATTTTTTTTTCCCCCGTTTGCACATTTCTTAGCATAATTCTGGAATATATATATATATATATAGCAGCTTAAATCAGGTCTTGGACTCCAGAGAGTCGCGCGGTTAGTTTTAGAATAATGCTTTAATTAAAACTGCTCGAGCAGGATCTGTTAGTCAAGTCGGTCTGCTAATGAAGAAGTGCACGGTGCCAAATATGAAATTAACCCGCAGCGCACTCAGAATGAATCTTTTATGAACAGTCAGGGCTTTGTACTTCATTCCGTCTAACGTCCCGGGATAGACGTACCTGCATCGTGCACTGCACGTTCCGCACCGGACTCCAGCGCGGCTCTCTGATAAACCCGGCGCTGCTGGGAGTGAAACGGATTTGCGAAAGACGTTTGATGATACTCTGCATTATGCCCGGGTCGTTCCGACCGTTTCCTGAGGATGCTTATGAAACGTGGAGAAAGAAGAGAAGGTCTGAAAGTGATACCGCTGGACAACCGGCTGCTGAAATCCGACGCTGAGAAATTGCTCGGTTGCTGATTTTTCCCGAGCTCTCCTGGAGTTTATTGATTTTTTTTTTTTCTTTTTTTTTTTGGTTTGTGCATGCGAGCGAGATCGCCACGAAAATCCTATAGCGTGTTTCATTAAAAAAAAAGATATATATGTAATATAAATATAATTACGCGCAATTCATTTTCCTCCCTCCTGGAAGAGGAAGATAAATGTTCCTTCTGCGTCTTGCATTATTTCCTGCTTTACCTCGGGCACTAAACGCGTAGGGCCGTCTCATGGGTGGGTAACTAATATGTGTAGTTAAAATCATTCATCATTTATATTGTATTCACTTCCTAAAGGTACTTTTTCTACCTTTTTATAAAAACAATATAAAAAAAAACCCCACTATCATTAAGTGGGCAAACATTTAATTCTCCAATGGAGATGGTTTTAATTATTCTCGTTCCTGCATTATCGAGCTTTTGATCTCTCAGACGTGTATACCGAATAAGCAGATGTCTGGCGATCCACAAACGACCAGAGATGGGATCCCGCAGCGCAATCCAGCGATATGAAGCGAACCCCCCTGTGGTGACGGACTGATGGGGATTAAACCCCGAGCATCTGCTAGGAGCGAATCCGAAAGTGGCCGTGGTGGTGAGGACTCGAATCCGGGGTCACTGCTCACGATCAGAGGCTTCACCCCCACCCCCCCACCATCTCTGCCCAATCATGTGTCTGACTCTCATGGCCTTGAGCAGTCTCTTTATTTATTAATAGAGTTTTTCTATCATGCCCTGCCACCTTGATGGGGATTAATGGTCTGGAGTTGTTCTTCCGTAGACGAGCTCTGCTTAACGTGACCAAAATAGGAAAAAAAACAAACTTGTATTTGTTTTTATTTATTTGTTTTTTTAGAAGCCACACCAGGGATTTCTTTATCGGATTTCGGGAATCGCCAGGGACCTCCTGATAATATCTTATCACGATACCTAATCGTCGATTCAATTTGTATTGCAATTCTGTAAATATCACGATTCGATATTATTATTTTTTTCAATTTACAACAAACTTAGGAAATAATTCGCTCCTACGACACAGGATGCCGTGCTACCTGCGCAGTAATTTAGCGTGCGCCACCTGCAGGATTCTAGAGGAAATGCAACATTTTTACACATCAAATGCCAACGTATAGATTAAGAAATGTATTTTAAAAAATCCATCGTTATTTTACATCGTGATGACTGAAATGATTTTAGTACTTTTATTTTTTAACTCGTCCACCCAGTTCCATTCTGATCATCTGTATCATTCTGCAAACTTGCATCTAGTAAAGTATTTAAAGTGAACATGAAATTGCATTCATTGCTTCAGTTCCATATGGCATGGCATGGCGTCCAATGGGACAGAGAATAAAAGGTTGGAGCCCTGGAAAGGATATTGCGTTTTTCTTTTTTTTTTTTCTTCGGCTCTGCTTTCATGGGGAGCTGTGAAGACAACTCCCTGAGCTAGCCTGTCTTGCTTTGATGACTGAAGGAGATGGAGTTCCAATCAGTGTGGTTAATTACTGTGTCCAGACGAGGTGAGAGGGGCAGGACGAAGTGAAGCGGTCTGGAAATTACCTGAGAGCTTCTGGGAGTTCCTATCTGCCAGAGCCGGCAGGATGGCTCTCCAACATCAGAGATGCCGCTTCATATTCATTTACTGCCTCGCTACCACTTTTTTTTTTTTCTCCTCTCGTCATCCCTGCTGGTGGTGTTCTGGGTATCACGGTTATAATCAACATAGAATTTTTTTATCCATGTTGTAATGGGTGGGACACTGATTTGTATCTGATATGGTGAGACTGGCTTGCTTGAATAGAGAATTCTGTCCACACAGCATTTTCTGGACAAATCTAACCTAATTTTCCTAATCGTCAGGGTTTGGAAGTCAAGAGAAGCAGCTCTTTTATGTCTTCCTTCACACAAGGCATGCCCCTTGTTCCGTAAAGGTGACATAGTGCCAAAAAAACAACCGATTAAACAAAAGACTAGGTCCCTGGTTTCTGGAAATGAAGCCGTTGTGCATTTTGAATTTATTCCCCGCGGATGCCAAACTGTGCCGAACGCTAACGCTCAGCAGATGTTCTGTTTAACGGGAAATTAAAAGAATAGTCGTCGTTTCCATTTTATTATGCAGGATATTATTGTCATTCGTTGACTTTAAGGCACTCGGGTTTTGGCATGGGTTTACTTTGATGGTTATACTCTGTGCCAGTTCTACTTAACGTTTAGACGAGCCCAGTTGCACGAGGCCGGAGTTGTCTTAAACGTGGCGCACTTGGATTAGCCCTGGAAGCATATAGGGAAACCCTGCCAGAAAAATACTGGGTAGCTTAGGTTCTTAGAGCTGTAAGAACTTGGATCTTTTCCTCTTAAATTTGCCAGCTGTACCCGTGCCAAGCCAATAAACCTGGCACGGTGGCCAACCGATCATTTTGTACAGACTTTGCACCTTGGACCCCAGACTGTGAGGGTGAAGGAGCTATCGGAGTTATCCAGATCAGCGGTCGTGCTTGGCGGTAACCAGCCTCCGTCGACTCCTTAAGGAGTCTGGATCGGGCGAGGCGGAGCTGTGGAGCACAAAAGGAAAGGGAAGAGAAATGACAAAAGGCATCCTCCACTCCGCGCCCCTTCCTATTCTTCAGTGGCGACAGTGACCTTTAAAAATGGTTATTAGTTCCGCCCCTGCATTATGTCCTCACTTCAGCTTTCTCACGCTTGAGAGAGGGGTCAGCATTTAAATACCCGACTCTGAAAGGTTTCAAAGGCCTCGTCGTGTTTTAGTCAGGCTTAATGAAGTCAGTCAATTTACGGAGCATTCCTCAAGTCCCGTCTATTCCATGACAGGTGGATGTTCATGGGAGAAGCCACTTGTATGGAGTTTCTCCATTCATAGTGTACGTTTCTTAAGCCACCTTTTTAATTTCATATGGAAGTTTTTATAAGCACATATGTTAGATAATCAGATCCTGATAAACAGCAGCACTGACGTGCTGACCAGCATCATGTGCGCGATGAAAGACCAATCACAGATTTATAGTAATGTGCTCGTGCTTAAGTGTCATAATCTGTCCATCATACAGGAGTTGAAGTATTAAAAAATCTGTAAAAAATACAAAAGTGCCTAATTTTAAGAAAATTCGTTCATTTAGAAAATACATAAACATTTGAAAATATACCTTTTATAATAAGGTAATTGGAATTACATTAATAATTAATTAGTTAACAATTAACAAGTGTGAATCAATTGCGGATAGAAAAAAAACATCAATTAATTTAATTGAACAACAAAGGATTGATTCAATTGCATAATTGATTCAATTACACATCTTTACTATGGATCCATTCATCTGTCCTTCCAATCCATGCATACATACATCTACCTATCCATCCATCTATACATCTACCTACCTACATATCCATACATACATTTACTTATCCATCCATCCATTCATCCATCCATCTATTTATCTACCTACCTACATATCCATCCATACATACATCTATTTATCTGTTCATACAGTCCTTACACCCATCCATCCATCTATTTATCCATACATACAGATATCTACTTATCCATCCATCCATCCATCCATCCATGCATCTAATTATCCGTCCTCCAGTCCTTACATACATACATCCACCTATACATCCATGCATTTGTACATACACCCACTCCCATAAAGCCATTCATCCATCCACCCATCCGTCCATGTTTGCGTAATTGTTGCCAGAATTCCCAGTGTCAGAACAGGTTTCCCTACATTACAGGTAAATTTTTGAGTCGTCCAACATGGGAAAATGAACGACTTGTTGGTTTCTCAAAAACATGGCGAGCTGCGTTTTTTTTTTCTTTTTTGTCTTATTAACTTCAAAATAACAGAAACAAGAGAAGTGGGAGGGAACAGCTGTTTTTAGCCGTTATCATTTAAGTGGGAATACATTTTTTTTTTTATTGACTGTTTCCCATCATGTGTTGGATATTTCTTAGTCCGAAGCTTTAAAATATGCATTCTTGGATGTGTTCTTTGTGTGTGACATCATCACAGGAAATTCACAAAAAATAAAAATAAATAAAAAACCGATTCATCTTTGAGGGTTGTTCTCTGCGAGATGCCGACGGGCTCCCATTTCGTGAGAAGGCATGGGGTGTGTGTCTCATTGTGTTCGGTGGGGACAGATGGAGGGAGGGGGAACGATGCTGGAAGATGAAGGCAAATAGCAGACATGCTGGAGGAGGGCAGACATCAAAGAGAGAGAGATGCGTTTCCAGTCTGCCAAACGAGGTCCTGATGCTCGGGGGCGGAGTGACAAAGACCAGTGCGAGTAGCGGAAGAGAAAAGTATTCCTCCCTTATCTTATCAGTAAAGACTTTACTCGTGACGGTCTTGTCAAAGCTGCGTTTTCGCCGTTGTATGGAGTGTTGAAATATATATATTTTTTCGTATTATTATTGGTGTCAGGATATTTTATTAAACTGAAGGTCAAACAGTTTGCGATGCTTCTGATGCTCAATAAAGCGAAGCCACAGGGCATTTTCTCTCGTACCAAAAAAAGGGGAGGTTATGTATAATGGGACATGAACGTGTGTGGAATTTATAACGCAGTAAGCGTGATGGGTTGTGGAGCTGGTGTGTTAGATTAGAATAACTTTTTTTCTTGTTGTTTTGTTTGGCATTTCAGTCCAGCTTGTTTTATTTCAGAAATTATTCTAGGTTTTCTTTTTTTATTTGATTAATCACATGCTGTTATGAAATAATCACTTGGGAGCTTAGGACAGGACCATTACACGTCCTATCTTAGATCAAAAGGAGACTCGTCCTTTTTATCTTTTTGTAATTAAAATTAATAAGAAGTGCAGCTGATTACAGAACTCACAGTTAAGATCAGGTCACGGTGTTTGGTCACCGATCAGATCCGAAAAAAAAAGAGATGAATTAAATCCAATAATTAATAAATTTGCTTTTCATTTATTACTTGTAGAACATAAAGGACACAGAGAGAAAGGAAAGTTTGCAAAAATTGTCTTGAAATGAAAACAACATTCAAGATATCCAGTGTTTACTAGGGGGAATTTATCAGTGTGATCTGGCAACCCAAGTGAGCATGTGAGTGTTCAAGCAAACAGAACAATATTAGTATGCATGCAAGAGTGAGGGGGGATTTGAGCGAGTGCAAAATCTTTTTCATTCAGTAATGGGCCCAAATATAACACTATAAAGTGTAATTTTTTACTGTTTCATGTCATTTTGCAATTAACCCGTGTTCATGTGTGAGAAATTTCACTGAGGGATCCAGCTGTGTTTAATGCTGTGGAACTTTAAAACAAGTCCTTTCCTATTTTCACTTTCTTTATAGCAGCACTTCCTTCACCTGCATTGCTTTTCTTTTTTTCTACTTTAATGAATGAAACAAAAGCAAGATTAAAAAGTACAAAACCGTTGTTTCAGAAGACTTTAACAGTCGGAGGTAAAGCTGTATCATAAGAGCTGATACTGGAGACTCCTTCCAAAAATTCTAAGCAAAAATCATCTCTCGGAAAATGTTACCAAATTTGATGGATTCACACATTTTAAATGTATAAAATGATATAAGATATAATAATTTATTAGACTGAGTGCGTAAATGTAAACCACTTTCTGACCAATCAGAATCAAGAATTTAGCAATGCTGTTTCGGAGACTGTGATAAAGACAGTTTTATTGAAGTTTAGCAAGTAGGACTGGGAGATTAATCGAAACCAACAATGAGACTGAAAAAAAACAAAAAAAAACCAACTCACATGAGCGAGACAGTCGTCGGATCACCGCGGCATCTCTTCCTAGCTCCGTAAATTAGATCCACATCTCAAGGGCACGCTATCCTCGTGTGACTTCATCGGTGTAAGAAAGCATTCCTGTGAGCAGTACCCGGGTCCTGGAGAGCACACGGGCACTTTATATGGTAGGAAAACTTTCACCTCCCACAGGAGGAGAAAGCGGACGTTTTGGGAAAGCTCCGAACGAGACAGGGAAACGGAAACTCCAACTCCCTCGTCTGCTTAGCTCAGTCTGCTCGGCCGCCCCACCAGCAAAATCGCGCTGGCGAGGAAGGTGAAGGCTCATGTTTTTCAAGCAGGCACGCTCATTTCCTCGCCTCTCTCTCGGCTGCACTGAGACGGATGTTTGCTGAGATGAAACGCAGGACAAGAGGAAACTAAAAGTTTACCTTTTAAGTTGTAATACATTGTAGCGTACTTGGCATGACAGCAGACTTTTGGCAGATGTTCCCCCAGATGCACATTTACATAAAGTTAAACTACGCCTATTTTACATCACTAATTGTGTCTTACCATGACTTCTGTCTTACACAAAACCCCGTCCCATATCACACTCGCTTTACGTCCACTGCCGATCTCTTACATACTCTCTATATTACTCGAGGTCTTTATTTAATCTGTATAGTCCTTGAATGTTGTGAGGATAGTGTCATGTGCAGTGTCGTTATGTATGCCTGTACCTTTGAGAGACGAAATCAAATTCCTTGTTTTTGTCAACGTCTTTGTATTGTTTGGAAGTTTCTTACCTTTGTAGTAATTTACAGGGATGGGAATCACTAGGGATGTCCTGATATGATGATATCACGATACCCAGGTGGTATTCGATTCATTCTTTGATTTTGTAAATATCACGATTTTCTAAAGGTCTCAATTCAAAGCATTTTTTTCAGATTTTCTTACAATTCTGCATTTACGTTTTTTAGGCATTTGGCAGATGCCCTTATCCAGAGCAACTTAGATTTTTATCTCATTATACATCTGAGCAGTTGAGGGTTAAGGACCTTGCCCAACAGGGACAATTTGGTGGTCGTGGGATTTGAACCTGGGACCCTCCGAACCGTAGTCCAATGCCTTAACCATCTGAGCTACCCC
This sequence comes from Dinotopterus cunningtoni, assembly GCA_028565755.1. Taxonomy (NCBI): domain Eukaryota; kingdom Metazoa; phylum Chordata; class Actinopteri; order Siluriformes; family Clariidae; genus Dinotopterus; species Dinotopterus cunningtoni. The sequence continues at coordinate 4,619,408 of JAOTRS010000004.1, forward strand.
AGTTTTGCACAAACGTGGCAGGATTATAGATGCAAACACGTTTTAGTGGCGTAGTGGTTAGCACTGAGTCCTCGCACCTCCAGGGTCGATGGTTCACATGGAGTTTGCATGTTCTTTCTGTGCTGGGTGGGTTCTCTCCAGGTACTCCAGTTTCCTCCCACAATCCAAAAACATGCAGGTGTCAAAGTGTGTATGCATGTATGCCCTGCAATGGATTGGCACTTTGTTCAGGATGTACCCCGCCTGTGCCAAGTCTGCTGGGATAGGCTACAGGCTTCCTGCAACCTCGTATAGAATAAGATGAATGAAAGATAAATCCCACAAGCTTGACGCCTTGTGGGATTTCGAACGTTGTCGATGTTGGATTTCTGGATCTCCTGAAGGCAGCATCGTTGCCACATTAATGGACAAGCTGGAAGCGGAAAGCCGTCTTGGCTCGGATAATGTTGAAGAAATGTTTCTACAAGTAGCCTATTAGGACTTCTGGTGCCCAAAAGCATGGGCGTATTCATCACTCTGGACTCTTTCCTAGTAAACTCCTTGTTTGGCCAGCCCCGTTCCAAGTCTATGAATGATATCGTCCATGCACTTAAACTCCAACTCCCGGGGTTTTGCAGGATTTTACAAAGTTACAGCTTATTTGCACTTTTTCCGCAGTTTATAGCTTTCAGCCCATTAAATAGTAATGATGGTGCATGCCTTAAAAAAGTTTGCCCGTTGTCTGGAGCGTTTATGGACTCTGAGGGGAGAAAGTGCTTACTGCTCATATCTAGTGCTATGAATAAATATTTGCATTTGTTTAGGAGGAATTCCTTTGGGCTTTCGTTCTGAGTAAACACCTGCATCGTTCCCAACGACGACTTTAACCCAGAGGGATGCATATGGATGGAATGTAAATGATTGGATCCGCACCGGATTCGAGGCTGAGAAAATTTCAAGTTCGGTCTGTAATATCCGGGCCACCTTTTTTTTTTTTTTTTTTCCCCTACCAATAGGCATAAGTTAGTTGAGACAACAGCTTGGAGTCTACATGGTTATGCCATGGGGCTAAGGGATGTTGAGTCCATAGCAGGCAGATGGTCCTTCGGTTTGGCTGGTGGCTAGTCGGGAGTTTCGCATGCCACGCCGCCAGCCTCCCCAGGAGCTCCAGAGCTGCTAAAGATGCTAATGATTAACCGTGCAGTTCTACTGATGGCCTGCAGGAGGGTGGAATTTCCCCTCTCTTCTCCACGGGCCAAGCTTTACCATCTGTCTCCGTTCCTTCTTGCTATCCTGCATGCACTTCTGTTCCCGTGGCTCATATGTAGCATTGTTTTCCTTCCACTGATTTTCCAGCGTGTCCTCGCAGTGACCCATTTATCTTTAACGCTCGGAGTCGGCGAACCGTTTTTCGAATACCTTTAATGTAGAAGCATCCGGAGGAAAAAATAAAAAATTTAAAAATGCACGCTGAAGAACATTTCATGTCAACTGGCTGTTGATGCGTTGTGTCAGCACATAACTGCATCCATCTTACCAGCCATAATGTGATCCAGATGTGTTTATGCTGGAACTGCTTCTCCTTCACGGCAATATTTTTGGTTAACATTCACCGCAGAGTGCCATTATCGTTCTCGAGCTGCACAGCGGTCCGGCCAACAATAGCAGCTGTTTTAGAGCTCTGCAGCGCCGTCGCAGAAGTAATCAGAAGTGTGAGCGTCAGCACACGGCGGAGATAGGCGCGCGGATAGCTCCCACTCTGCGCTTAGACCACAATTACTGCCTCCACCTTCACGAAACATCCCACACAGTCCATTACGGGCCAGTTTGGGAGTGTGAGGGAGGAGGAATGGGCCTGCCCGTGACGGTAACTACCCTCTTTTACCGTCCACCATCATAATACTCTTTATTTGGTTACTGCTCTGTAGTGCTGAATGCAGGGATACAATGGAAGTCATTCATCTTTTGGAGAAGTTAGGGGTAAATGTTTCCATACATCATTAATCTGAGCTTAAAATTTTGTTGCCAAAGTTTTGGTAACACTGATTTCCTTTGTACTAAAATGTACGTGTGTGTGTGTGTTGACAAATGGCAATCACTAGAAAATTAGCGAGTGTGTTCATGGAACAACCTATTACTGTTTTTTGGTGACGTCCCCAAAACTCCCTAAAAGGTGCAAAGCTCAGAGAGAGAGATGTAAGGGATAAAACTAAAACAACAAAATAACTTTATTAGGGCTGCAACTAACGATTATTTTAATAATCGATTATTCTGTTGATTATTTTTTTCGATTAATCGGATAAAACCCTCAAACCCCAAAAAAGCGTTCATTTCCAACTTTTTATTCCAAAACAGAACTAAAATCTTTAGAAAGTGCACAAACATGTTGCTCCTTGAGCTGTTATAATAATAATAATAATAATAA
>JAOTRS010000004.1:4632724-4651414 GCA_028565755.1 Dinotopterus cunningtoni
CCTCGTGCCCTAAGCCTCCTGGGATAGGCTCCAGGTCCCCGCGACCCTGAATACAGGATAAAGCGGTATAAATGAGTGAGTGAGTAAGAATCTACAATGAGAGATTTATTACTTAACTTTCTCCTGCACCACAATATTAGACATGAGCACGGCACGTTTATCCCGTGATGCAGTTCATCCCTTCACCTGGTGACACTGGAAATGTCAGTGTAGTTAGTAGCGCTGTAATGGACTGGAGTTGATCATGTGATCCATCATAACGTGAAATAAAATTTGCCTCTGATTTGTGCCGTTACATCTGGGCTTTTGTTCCGGAGTGAAAAGCTGTTTTATTTATTTAGTAATTTATTAATTAATTTATTGTTTGAAAGCACACACATTTTATTTGCGCTCGCTCAAGTCGTCTCTTGCGCACCCGCTTCATGCTTGAAAGGGTTGCCAGATCACCCCTAAGCAGTACGGGGTTGCCAAATCCCCTAGTTAGTGCTAGTTAGAAACCCAATAAAAAACAAAACAAAACAAAAAAAAAACACGAAAATAACATCTAATATATCTTCCTAGCAAATAATGTAAATGCAGATAATCTGTTCCACCACCTAAAAAATATTACAGATATAACCAATTTCCAACACTGTAATCATATTTCTTCATATAAAAACAATCAAAATATTTAGAAAAGACAAGTATATTTATTATTATTATTATTTTTTTTTTATCCAGAGCAAATTAAATTATCCAGAGCAAATAAAATTTCATTATACATTTGAGCAATTAAGGGGTTAAGGGCCTTGCTTAAGGGCCCAACAGTGGTAATCTAGTGGTGCTGGGGATTGAAGCGGTTATATTCAGATGGATCAGTGAGCTACCCCAGCCCTGTGGCTTTTACATGAAGTAAAATATGAAATAAATAGACATTAAACCTCAGCATTAATTTATGATTCCTCTTGCGACCGGCTGCTTTAAAAATCAAACCGAAATTGGCTCTGTTTTCTCTTTGCTAACATTCTTGAGACCCGCGGTGCTACGTCTTCACTGGTTGGCTAAGCGAGGTTGGGCTGGGCTCGGTCGCTCGTATGCCAAAAATGCTTCGCATGCCGAGGGCGTTCATGTGCACACTGTAATCATCTTGAGTGGTGAAAAATAAATAGTAGTCGTAATGTAGTTTATTGGATAATACATGAGAAAAAAAACTATTATTTAGTGATTTTTTAAATAAAATGATTTTTTTTTGCAAATTACTTACATTCTGTTCACATACCTCTACTGTACTGCTGACTTTAATTATAGTACAAGTCAAATAAGTAGCCATGTCCTTGAATATTGTTGTAACAATAAATGTTACAACACACAAGTGCAAACACATACACACACAAATGCAAACACATACACACACACATACTGTATACATATATATATATATATATATATATATATATATATATATACACACACATACACACACGTACACATATATACACACATATACATACACACGCAAACACATATATATACATATACACACACACACACACACACACACACACACACACACACACACACACACACGCACAAACACATACATACGCACACACCTTTAAAAAAAAAAAAGAGAATATAAAATAATGAACCTGTACATAAATGTTCAGGTCCTCTACAAGCGGACGCTGCTATAAATGAACTGAACATGGACATACGCGAGCAGGACACAGGAGTTTTCTTGTCCGTCAGTTACGGCCAGTAAAGGATTCCACTGACCTCAGCGCGGCCGGAGCAGTCGGTGATTGCGAGCGTTTCGAGGCTTTATTTGGACGCGCTGCACTGCCTGTGCTGAGCGTTTCAGCCGCGCGGGTTACTGGGGAGGAATTTGGAGTTTGCAGCGTCTCTCTCTTTCTGCTTCAGTACGTGTAAACAGCGTTGCGTTTGGCCCTGTCTGTCCCGAGCGCACGGTATAACGAAGCTGTTGATCTGGTGCTCAGATCGGGAATGTTTAGAATAGAAACCAGACGAATGCTGTTTACATAAAGCACGGTTTCTGTTATACTTTGGCTTGACGGATTGAGGCAGGCTCTTCACTTATACTGCAAAAAAACTAGCAAAAAAAGTATGAAATGCATTATTTCTGTTAACAAACCTGAGCACATTTCCCAGTTTTAATAAGTTACTCGTACAGTTTTCTTCTGATGTAGGGCTGTTTTGATATAAGGACGCGCTTGACAGTTTTATTGTTTCTGTCCTGGAAAGAGCGAGAACAGATGCTTAGTATATTGCGCGGCTCCGGCTTTAAAACTGTAGGTTTTTCTCAAAGGCTGACAGTAATTGCTTCAGTCGTAGCTTCTACACTGTCAGATTTGATAGCGTTTCTTTCTGCAGGGAGCATGGTAAATCTCTACTGTTTAAAAAAGGTAAGTTAGTTTAAAGAGCTTAACCTGGGGAGACAGGATTCTCCTTGTGTGTTTGTGTTTTGGGGACAAAAAAGAAAAGAAAAAAGTTTCAAGACTCTCATGTACCTTGTAGCCAGGATGCAGCGCCCCTGGAGTTTAGACGAGGTTAAAGGGCCTGGATCAGGGGCTCGACAGTGGCGGTGCTGGGGCTCGAACCTTCAACCTTGCGAGCCTTAACCATAACCATGTATATAATACCGTATGAGCCACCACTGCCCACTATAAGAGTGTGTTTTGTAAATGAATATTTGTCAGTGCCTTATGTTAATAGTCCAAACATTACATGATGAGTAAATGGATCTGGAGGAAGATGTCAATACAATACAATATAAAAAAAAAAAAAAAAAAAATCAATATTTGAAAAACAGGCCAAAAATGGGCCTCAACCAACCACTGGGTCGTCTGGCTGTGTTCTTTATTCTATGTGAGTAAAAAAAAAAAACTATTCAAATGAGCCGAGTTAAAGCACACTACTCACAGCTTAGCTCACAGTTTGACATTTTCTAAGAACAATTGATTGCGTTTGTAATCTTGAGTACGATCGTATCACAGCACTGTTGAATTCTTGAAGGTTTTCTGTAACAGCAGCGTGAACATTATTTCTGACTCTATGGCACAGCTCAGATTTCTATTCAGTGCTCTAGATCTAAAGATCTAATGCATTATGGTTTCCATAGTAACAACTTACAACGCCTGGCCATAAAAGAGGTCACCATTTAAGAAGGGCTAAATTACTATTATAATTTATTATTATTATTATTATTATTATTATTATTATTAAAGGAATTGGACAGTACAGTTGAGAACAAGAATCACTGAATTCTCTTCTTTGCTTTAAAAATAACAAAAAGAAGAAATACCCCGCTCCCAGCCCAACCCAACCCAATCCACCCAACACTGTATATAACACTGCGCTGTAACAAACGTAATTTATCTCAGTTATGTCCAAACTTACTAATAGACATTATTTTTATTATAAGGGAATTTGAAATTGAGAATTGAATTGAAATACTAGAATTTAGTTAAAAAATGATTTAGTCGTGCCCAATTCCTCCCGGTCACTAGGGGGCTCCCACATTATGGCTACTACTACATCTCAGTCGGGAGAGCCGAAGACTATCAGGTGTTTCCTCCGAACTACGTGACGTCACTGACTGCTTTTTTTCGATCTGCTCGCTTACGCCATTGGGGGGTGGCGCTCTGAGGATGGCGCTATCCGCTCCTTCAGCTTGCGTGAGCTCACAGACGCCCCTGATAGGCTGTAGAGCTGTGATTAATGTGGGAGCACTAAGTACCTCTTGTCCCTCCCCTCTGAGAGAGCTCGGCCAATCAGCTCTCTCTAGACCTCCGGCTGCGAGAGTTACAGCATCACCCGGGGAGCTGACCCACCCTTTGAGGAAGTGCATTTTCCTAGCCAATCAGAATGCAGGAATTGGAAATATTCATGTTCGGGACCTTATCAAGTGTTTCCTGTTTGTTTTCAGGATTCCCCCTCCCCTCCCGACCCACCCTCATTTCTAACGAAAAAAAAAAAGGATTTGGAAATTCTGGTTGAAGATGCAGATCTATTATTCTCTCTCTCTCTCTCACTCACACACACACACACACACACACTACCTGAGCATATTTTCCATTTGCCTTTTGATGTTACTGCTGCGTCAACGGCCAGAGAGCTTGAGTGAACTCTCCCAGGGTTCAGAATCCTGCAGCCAGCATTGGCACGTGCAGTCACTCTGGATGTAAAGAGATGCCCGTGCTGTAGACGTTATTCATATTGTTTTTCTCCTTTCAGATATTTGAGAATGGTAGCTCTGAGTTTGGGTTTCCACAGGAACAGGACCGTCTTCCTCTTTCATTTTCAGTGATGCTACACGTCAGACCGCCAGACTGCCATTTAGAGAACTCTAGAGAAATATGTCCTCCGAAACAAGCTGTGACTGAGATGACAGAAATGGCTCCAGGGATATCAGCTGAACTTGCCAATTTGATAAAAAAAAAAAAAAAAGATTTGGGTTTTGATCATTTTTAAATTGCCAATGAAGTATCGGTGCTGCATGATTAGGAATTGCCAGATGTGCTTATGTAATGTAACTAGCCAGCTGTAATAACGAACTTCTACTTGGTGCTTGGTTGAGGTTTTTTAGCCTTGTTGGATGAAACTCTAAAGTTTGCCAAGTGTCAAGGAGTTAAATGTCTAAATTTGAGATGTGCATTAAATGTTTAAGATTTAAGAAGGGTGACCTTTTTATAGGTTCATTTTTTAATATTTTTTATCTTTTTATATTGAAAAAAAAAAATAGGGAAAGGGAAACGAATTTAAGAAAAAATGTTTTTTTTTCCCACAAACCCATCTTTTTTTTCATTGTGTTGCGCTTTTTAAATTAATTTCTAAAACGTGTTTTTCTTTGACAGTACTGCAGCGCTTTTGTGACCATGTCTCTTTGAAGCGCTGTTATTCCACTTCAATCAGGAGTTGTAGTGCTGTAATCAATCAGGGTCACGAACAGCAAGACATTTTAAAAGACATTTAGCAGAACTGAATTATTAATCCAAGTATACACACTACAAGTCAAAAGTTTGGACACACCTTCTAACTCTAATTCCTTCTAATTTTTCCTGATTTTTATTTCTTTCCACACTGTGAAACAATGTATCCAAAATATGCTTTAATCTCCTTTGAACAGTTGATATTGAGATGTATCTGTTACTTCTGCTCTGTAAATCCTTCATAATGGCTCTAATCTGAGGTGCTGGTTGTTAATTGGTGGTTTTTGAGGTTGGTAACTCTAAATTAACTTCTCTTCTGCAGCAGAGGTAACGTTTTGATCTTGCTTTCCTGTGAAGGTCTTCATGAGAGGCAGTTTTATCACGGTGCTTGACGGGTTTTGCAAATGCACTCGACACAATACTGTTCTTGCAAGACCTATTCCAGAACAGCTGACCTTTCCCTCTTAAAATAGCGACTGACTAAATGGTTCTTTGGTAAATTGTTCTAGTATGTAGAAAATAAATCCAAACTTCTGACAAATATATAAAAGGCTGGAGCAGTCAAAACAACGTCTCTGTACATGATCTTCAGGAAGCCATCAAGCCGGCATGGATTGAGCGAGTGACACCGGAGTACTGCAGACATTTTTTGACACTATGCCAAGCTGGATTCAGCAGGTTTTGAGGAAAAAAGGACTTCATACTCGGTAGTGATTGTTGGAAAGCAGATTCATTGCATAAAAATATTCTTTTGATCTTTATTGTCATTATCATTATAAAATAATGATCATTAAAACATAAAATTCCACTTTTGTCTCAATATATTTGGCCACCACTGTGTATATAATTTTTTAGAAAATCCAAAATGCATTACAACTCGTGCTGCACCTTGTGGGTTGTACAATCATTCTTCACCAGAAATGAAATAAAAAATCTTTGCAAGCCCACAATCGGTATGAGATTCATCTTCTTGATGAGTGCATGTAAACTTCTGACCGCAACTGTACACTCGACTTCAATGAGTTTATTTCCAGTTCATTTTTTTTTAGCCAGGAAATTTCATAGACCTCCGTTGGTATTGTTCTGTACAGTAGAACAAATTACCGCAGTCACTGATTGCTACAGAACATAATGGTTTCTCTAAATCAGTTGTAAGTAAGAAGTAACTTAATCCAGACTTATGTAGTCCAAAGACAATGTTGAGAATGATTCTGGATTCTAGCCCCGTACTAGAGCGCTGTGGTGTAGAGGAAGAAAGGGACAGGACAAAGAGACGGTGCAGGAGTCCTGGTACAGCGCCAGCAACTCAATCACGTGAAATACTGTATGTGTTTAGCTCAGGTCTGGTGACAGCCATGACATGTAAATTACAGACTAAAGAAAGACTTATCGCATGTCATTAGAGCGGAAGGCAAGAGCTGAAACACGAGCCGAACTTCAGAAGAAAAAAAACGTTCTTCGGGTTCGTGCCTTTGTCTGGTCAAGGTCACGTAAAGGAGCTCGGGATCTCTTTTAACCTTGTTTCAACATGCTCCAAACTTTAACAGATATTGTTCTGGTGAATTCGGTGGGTGTGTTGGCCTGGATTCTGAAGTCTGCCCTGACTGAGCTTTCACCCCTCAAAAAAAAGAGAGAGGACACGGTAGGAGGCGGGACCGTTGTTCTTCCTGGCAGCATCAAATCCCCTCGCGGCATGTGACCGGGCGTCACTTTTATCCTCTTTTCTATTGAACGTGTTGGCTTCTCCACCCCTCTAATATTACAGTATCACGCTCTACTTGTTGTTTTTTTTTCCAGCTGCCTTTTTTTTTTTTGGCATTATTGATTCATTTCTGCTGTCATGCGAGTCAAAAGGTTTTAAGTTGAACTTGTTTGTTATACTTGTTAGTGTTCAGCCGAAAGACGCTTTTTATGTTTGCATCGTTGAATCGTTGCACCGAAAGCTTTGATCTGGGCCCCAGACTGCGCGTCAGTCAAAACTAATAAAAGATAGCATGGCGGTCTTTGTTGCCGCGTTACAGGATTTTTGCCTTTCTCTCCGGAGCAGCGGGGGACGGCGAGTTGGCAGAAATAAACCAGATGTCCGTTTTTATTTCTCCATACGAAACAAATCGTGTCGTCGGGTTCTCCAGCATGTCCGCGCCTTGCCAGAACGAGTCCTGCGAAGCACTAAATGAACAGAATGAGAGGGGGTTTTCAGGGACTATACTCGGGCTGGAGTAGTTTCCCTGCTTCACTGAACTGGCCTGAACTCTCCATGCCAGGGCCCTGGGGAGGCTGGAGGCGTTCCCGTCATCACATTCGGAGCAGGCATTGAAGCTCATTTCTACAGGCGAATAAATCGAGAACACGGCCAGGACCGTAGATGCAAGATGACACCCAGGCTGTTGATTATTTTCTAAACGGGGCTGGTCTGATCTCTTGGGGTGCTCTAGCATGTCATATTTAACAGTAGGGGATCTGGTTAAACGCGTTACTAGGAATAGCAAACCATATTTCAGTCGAGAGTCGAGTCGGGGGGATCTTGAGATCCAAACTGTTGGGGGGCGGGGGAGCGTCCTTTGCACCAAGCTTCAAGCATAAGCTAAAAGCTGTGGTTGCTGTGGTTCTACCTGATACATGCTCCAGGAAGAGATTTGTTGTTGGGACACAAAAGTCTTTGGAGATCAGTTAGCCTCCAGGGAGCAAAGGGTGGCAGCTTTCACACAGGGTTCGGCTTTCACACTTGTTTCACACTTAGCGCTGTTGCAGGTGTCCGGTCTAAAGAACCCTATTATTCACGTTTAAAGTGCAAGAAAAAAGGGCAAGCTGCTGGGAGGCTCATCTGCGCCGATGTTGCCATCTGTTACCTCGACATGTCTATCACCACTGCCCTCACCTCAGGCTTTTCCTTGGGCTTCCCTTCTTTCTACTCATCTACATACTGTAGGAGTCCCGTTTTTGTCTTCCTTTTCAGCCTTGAAATTGGCGCCACTACTAAAATCTCAGAAGTGGCCGCTCTGTCAAGAGCGTGCCTCATCTTCACAATGTGTTTTTGCTTGTTCCAAAGCCTGTTAAACTGATTGTGAAATCTGTATACCTGATCAATTTGTTTCTCTGTGATCTTTAAAATCCCTTTCTAACATCCTCATTCCAAGGGTAGTCGTAGAAAACGTAAAGCAGATGCCGCATAAGGCACCGTTTAAAGCAACAAAGACCCTGGCTTGTGTTACAGCTCAAATTCATCCTCGTGCAGATGTGGACAAGGCATCCGTGGTAACAGTGTGGAAAAGCTCCTGGCAGCTGGACAGAGTACGGGGGTTAAGTCTGTGTAGAACTGAAGGAGTGTAGGAGCTCGCGTGCATGCTTGTACGGTTTGATTGTGCTTGTGCGCGGATGTGGTTTCGGTGGAGGACGTGGCCTCCTGTGAAAGCCCTCCCTCTCATCAGTTTGAGGTTTCAGCATTCCAGGCTTTGTATGCTCCAGCTTCACAGTGGCTTCACACTTCATCTGTGTATGCCTCCCTGACTTGTGGCGTGGCGTGATTCCATTTGACCTCCTCGATCGTCTCTTCAACATTCTTCCAACATACTTGTACTCTGTTTTTACTTAGTTTGATTACGGTGTTGAGAGAAGCCTGATCCGCTCACGTACGGCAGCAGTGGAAACGGTGGAGGAGAGATATGAGAAATAAGGGAAATGCTCATGAGTATTGCATTATGCACCTCACTGCTCTTCCTCACGTTCTACCCAATGCACAAGATGAGGCATTTAAGGACACGAGCACATACGCCAAGGTTTCGAACATAGGGATGCTGCTGATCAACTCAATTCTGTCCAGTACTTTGTATGCTTATCCACATCAGTAGTGGACTACAATGCAGTTAAAAACATTTCTGTCTGGTTTAAAGGGGACACGTTATGCACATTTCACCATTTAGACATTCTGATGACTCTCCAGTTTCTTAATTTTGTGTTTTTTTTTATTATTAATATTATTAGCTGTTGTTTAAACAAGATGATTAGATTTCTCCCTAATGTGACCTCATACAAGATCGATCCCCTCCCCGGTTTGTTGCTCAGCTTCGGAGGGGCGTGGCTCAGCGGTGGCTCATTCACAAAGACACGGAAATGGTATGTTTGGTAGAGGAGTGAATTAAATGGAGTTTGAGATATAAAAAATGCATTATCTGAGGAGCATTTCAGCTGGAGCGTTAAGATGCACATTTTATATTTTAGGAGTTATGAGACCTGTGGTAAAGAAATAGTAACATATGGGCTCTTTTAAGATTTGGTTGTTTTTGAAGATGATGCATACGTCTTTAAACCTAAAGTTATCTACAACTTGTCTGATGAACACATTATTGGCTGCAAAAGAAAGATTGATTTTAATTTCTCGACTACATTTCTAAACCTTTCTCTTTATGCTTTGGTCATTTGTCCAATTGTCGCCAACTTGCAGAAGAGACGCATCTGTCTGTGAGAACTGTGCACGCAATCATTCACCAACACCACTCGCACATTACAGGAACTCGGCTGGGAGTTATCACATCCCCCGTACAGTCCTGGTGCTGGCCTCCCAGAAACTCCTTTAATGGCCCAAACATGTGGAAATGGCTTGGAGCGAGGCATTTCCACATGGTTGGGCCATTAAAGGAGTTCCTGGGGGGCCAGGGTTTTAGACGGTGAAGTAAAGCAGACAGTCTGATCATGCCTCTGGTGTATTGAGAAATCTTTTTACCTTGACGTTATCCAAGTTCTAGTGAAACGCTGGGATAAGTGCTAGTGTAGCAGGAGATTATATACAGTAGAGAAATAGAGGGAGTTTTTACTCACTACTCATAGTTCTGTTATTCTGCGCAATCAAAAGTCCTGGTTTGACTTGAACATCCGTCATAATTAGACCCTCTGTCATAACAAATTTATTAACTGAGAACTTAATTTCAAAATCCCTGAAAATCAGTATTAAAAGAAAAAACCACATAGTTTTGATAGGGTTCATTTTTTTAAATTGAAATATAACCTAACTGTAGATGAGCATATATTTACATATAAATTAAATCTCATTATCTCAAATCTCTTTATTATTTTTTTTACTACATTGAAATCCTTGTTAATAAGCTTTGATACGTAGAACGGCCAATCCGCCGTCTCTAACAATTATTCAACTGCTAGTTTTCATCATAAATCAGAAGTTGAACAATGAAGTCTGATTTCCATGCCCCCCTCTAGCATTAATTCGTGGCTTTGAAAAGTCATCGGTGTGCACCTAAGCAGAACGATGCGCTCATCTCTATTTTGTTTAATTGATTCTCGCATGTCAATTACAACGCTGACCTTAACATCCTTGGCATTTGAATTTACACATGTTCATTTCACAGATGTTCATTTTATTCCCATGGTTTCCACGGTAACGGCCGCTGCTACAGTCGTTCTTGTTTGCGGCCCCCCGCCCCTCCTCCTCCTCCTCCTGCTCCTTTTCCTCTTCTGGTGCCCTGCGAGTTCTTTTCGCCGCTTCCGCTCACGCACGGCAAACATTCATATTACGCGGCTGGTCTGCCGGCTGAGGTGCCTGCCTTTGTCTAGACAACCTAATTGAATGATATTTCAATTTCATTTGTTTGCCTCCATTGCCCCTACAGTACCGAGGATCGAGTGTTGTTCGCACTGAGTGCAGTTATGCACCGCTGAGGTGGCCTAGGTGCGGCACGCCGCGGATCGCTGGGGCGGACAGGATGTTTGAACAGGATGCTGCAGGTTTTAATGTAAACTCGACGATGAGCTGAATCTTTTAATAAACACACAGGACTTTTTGGCCACGTCCAAGGAGCCAGCTGGGCTTGCCGTGTAAGGCTTTGTGTTTACGCAAGGCAAGAGCTCAACATCTGTACCGTGCAAGTCAGGGCTGTTTTACTCTTTGCACGTATTGAAGCAGCGAATGCATTAGAAAACATTAGGATTAGGCGGTGTAAGAACATATTTAGGGATAAAAAGGTTCCATCTCATACGCTAAAGGTTTGTGTGTGTTCCTGGGATGCCCTTAAGGCACAGCTGAGATAAACCTCATATGATGCAATGCATTTTTCTTCCAGTCAGTTCCAGTTATTCTGGAACTTTGTTAGTAGTTCTAAATGCTATGATGATCATCAAAAAAGTTGTCGGGCATTGATCTGTTTATCAGGGATGGGAATTGCTGGAAATCACCCGATACGACATCACGGTGCATAAATGCCGATTCCATCTTCAGTGCAATTCTATAAATATCACGACTTTATAAATACATAAATACTTGAAGATAATCAGGAAATACAGTAAGGTTTTGACATCCATTTAGAATCCAACCTGGTGCCAGTGTAGATCCGGTGACGTGTCCACCCCCATGTTCAGCTGTTTGTTTCAGCAGTACATAAAAAGCAACCGTCCTCTATAATCTTGGGATTTTTTTTTTTTTTTTGCAAAGGAATGAGCTCAGACTCTGCAGCGCTCTGAAATCGACAGCATAGCATTTTTCCTCTTGTAACAGGGCGGTCTCTCAGATCCCTTGTCTTTCTGCCAGGCGCAGATCAGTTGTCATGGCAGTTGTGACAGGTTTATTCTCCTCGCAGTGTTTGACACTTCTGAAAAGTGTACTTCCAACACGTGTAAACTCCCCCCTCTGTAAAAATGCCCCATGGTAATAAACAAATCGGTGACGACCGGAGCGGGTCGGCGTTCCCTCTGAAGAGGCCGCCGCGTGGAAACGTTGTGTTAACGTCTGCACCGCGTTATCGTTTCCCATTTATTAGGCGCTTCTGGAAAGTGACACAGAATATAACCCATGAGAGCGCGCTGACATTTTGTCCTCTGGGAAATGTATTGCCTCTGTTCGATAGAGAGAAATAAAGCACACTGCTGTCTAGAATGAGCAACTCGATTGCTATATTGTTTTTTGGAAGTCAAGAAAGAGAAGACGTTTTAGTTGGACGTGTCTGTTTTTTGTACAAGTTTTTAAATTTTTTTTTAGGAAACCCTTTTACGAATCTTTTAATCAGTTTAAAAATTTTCTTTTACTCATTTGTGATAACTGTGTCAACCTGGGCAGGGAATGTCAGAGGACAGGGACGGGAATCACCACGGACGTCCTGATACGATATCACAATACCCAGATGCTGATTCAATTTGTATTGCGATTTTCTAAATGTCCTAAAACAAATTTAGCAAATAATTCGTTCCTATCTCACAGGATGCTGTACTGCCTGCCAATGTGTGATTAGTTTAGAGCACGCCACCTGCAGGATTACAGAGGAACAGCAACTGGCTCAGATACAAAGAAATTATTGTGAAATTATAATTTTTTAAAATCGATTTTGGAGTCAGTGTGCTGATACCTTAATTGCAATGTGAAGGAATTGATATGCAACTGAATAATTTTCCCCCCCATCTCTTTAATCAGACTAGTGTTCTTTAGCAGACTAGTGTTGTGCGATGAAATCGATTAAGTAATTTAATCGATCTTTTAATAGGCTGATTCGATTCATTAAGTCAACAGTTTTTAAATACTTTTTAAATCATTTAGGTCAACTTCCAATCATAAAATGACCTAAAATTGGCAATTATCTAAAAATAGGCAACAGTTTCTTGCAGAAACCATGATGAAAGATGGCCCGGTGTTATCTCTGCTCTTCAGATCTTTAGCTGTCACTGGGCGACGTAGACCATCGGCGGGATCTAACAAAAGGTCGTTTGAACGAGTCGCTAAATCACCCTCTTCAACATGCAGAAGAGATCTCGATGCGTTTCGTTACGCCTACTTTAATATCACTTGTGTAGCGGAATAGTGGCTCGACCGTTTTGATAGTTAAAGTGTGCAGCCCTGATTACTTGAGACCTGACTGTAACCTGTCTAGGATTGAAAGGCACGAGTGGTTCTCTCGACAATGCCAAGAGGAAACACACAGCGGCCTGTTACTCTGCCATTTTCAGCTCTTAATAGAACAAAGCCTGCATCCTGCTATAAAATACACAACAGTGCATGTCATAAAATACTCTAAAATTGGCGAATTTCTTAAAACTGGACCACAACTTTTGCAGAAAATGCAAACCTCCTGCATCTTTCGTAAAGAACTTGATTTTGCAGGATTATCGCTTCTTCTTCTTTTGAATTTATGAGCTGCTCGGTGAAATGCTGCCACCTACTGGGCTGGAGTGTGGAGCAGATCATTGGCAGGGCAAAAGATTTTCAATTTGTATGCAATGTAATATTTTAACAAACGTTTAAATTTGATATATGAATCTAAAACTTAGATTAGATGTAACAATTCAAAACTTGTATGAAATATACTAGTTTTGAAAAAAATCACACAGTAAATATTAGTGCTATTGAATCAAATTAAAAATCATAGTGCACAAAATTTAAATTGAATAGACACTCTAGGTATGATTGACAGCTTGACTACGCATGACTGGCACCATCTCTGACTTTATTACACCAAGGCACACTTCAGTGTGTTTAAGCCAGCTGCCAGAATGTTTTTAGAGGAAACCCACAGACTCATAAAGAGAACATGCACTCAGGGTTGAACTCTGAGACCTTGGAGATCTGAGGTGTACCATGTTTAATATTCACCGCGCCTAAATATTGTCACGTCATTTTATCGTTTTTTTTTTTTTTGCGTTTTGAGACGTGTCTGCGTCTTCCGTCATATTGAGCTCTCTTAACGTGTACCTGTGTGACATGAATAATCATTTCTCCTGAGGGATGTAAGGAATGCTGTGCTGGGTTTGACCCTCTGGGGAAACGCATTACCCCGGCATTCCTCGAGGGTTCTTTGACCAACACTTGAGACGTCTTCGCTTGGAACTCATGAAAAGAAAAGAGAGAGCATTTGTCCTAAGAATCCACATGGAACTTTTAAAGGGTTTCCCCATAGGGACTAAGCGCAAAGAACTCTTAAGAGAGATGGACTCTTTAGGTGTCTACTGACATCGAGTGCCTTTACAGAAGCAGGAATAATTGATCATGATATTTGTGCAGTTATCACAGATTTTGGAGCGAGACTAAAGCTCTGATTTAATTATTTTATTATTATTATTATTATTATTATTATTATTATTGTAAATAGAATGACTCAGGTGATACCTGGATTTCTGCCCCCTAATCAGCAGAAATTGGGGAAAACTGATTCAGTTATAAATTACGACTCTTTCATGGGGCGATTCACATACTGCCTCACTCCAAAATCGATTTTTAAAAACTAATTTTACATTTATAATCCAGACGAACCGGTCAATCAACCAGTGAGCAGATTTGGCTGGTTTTCACTTCAGATCGGCCGTGACCTCAGATTCGGTACCGGGCGCAGAAGCTTCCGAGTGGTGCAACAGAAATGGCATTTATCAAAAATGACACGTGTTAAAACTGTTTAGTTGTGTAAAACATTGCCGTTTCTTTATATTCCTACAGGTGGCGCACTTTGAACTATTCACACATCATTCCATGTGGTAGGAGTGAATTATTTTGCTAAGTTTGTTTTGAATTAATAATTATGGCGGATGACTGGCGGATATGGGGCTGCTTAGTTAAATGTTAAACTCTTGTATTTGAAGTTTAGTTTTTAAACTTTAAACTGCGCTTGGTTTTTAAGCTAAAAAACTGAAGTATTAAGGAACAGGCTCCATTTAATTAACCATTAAACTTTGTAATGGTTTAAAATTGTATCGCATTTGGGGGGAAATGTAATATTGAATCGACATAGTGGTAGTCTCGATTGGTGACTGGTGATTCTCATCCCCACTAATCAGGGTCTTCTGATTTTCTTCTTCATCTCCGCACCACCAAAATCTTTGACACGATGATGAAAAATTGGAAAAAATATCAATCTTAAGATGTCCATGCAAAATTCTAAACAGGTTAAACAGCTTCTGAGCTCTATGAGCTCCTCCATGTTCCACTGAGCGATCTCAAAGAAAAAAGGTACCAGAGTGGCCGCTGTGTTTATTTGCATGCGTGTCTTGTCTTTCGGAAGGTATAATCATTAGTCTGGCTCATTAACCAGACAGCCAAGGCATTGTTTCTGGTATCTGAACCATGATGAAAGATGGCCCGGTGTTATCTCTGCTCTTCAGATCTCTAGCTGTCACTGGGCGGCTTAGACCATCGGCGGGATCTAACAAAAGGACGTTTGAACAAGTCGCTGAATCGCCCTCTTCAACATGCAGAAGAGATCTCGATGCGTTTCGTTACGCCTACTTTAATATCACAGTTTCTTGTGTAGCGGAATAGTGGCTCGACCGTTTTGATAGTTAAAGTGTGCAGCCCTGATTACTTGAGACCTGACTGTAACCTGTCTGGGATTGAAAGGCACGAGTGGTTCTCTTGACAACGCCAAGAGGAAACGCACAGCGGCCTGTTACTCTGCCATTTTCAGCTCTTAATAGAACAAAGCCTGCATCCTGCTATAAAATATACAACAGCGCGTGTAAGATTCATGAAATATGCAGCGGGTAGGGTACGCTGCGGTCAGGTCTCGGGCTGACTTTACTATGAACTGCGTCACATTCCGGTCGCCTATCCTTCCCTCTTCCGCATTAATATTAATAAAACAATACGACACGAAGCTTGGAGAGCTCTGTAATTTGGACTGAAGTCATATTAAGATTGCTCGAACCCAGCTCATGAATATTACATGAAGGTAAGCAGGGGGCAACTTAATCTGCTCATTTTACTGAGTCAGAAAGAAAGAAAAGAGGTGGATTTATTTACCCTTGGGAGCTTAGAGGCCCAGTGTTCCCGATCTCATGAGTTTGCACTTCCGGAGATGAGACTCGCCATTCCGAGTGATTTTTCACCACGGGCCCGTGACAGAAACAGATTTATCTCCTCATAGCCGGGTTTAACGGCGTCAGTAAATCGGGCTCGGCGGAGTCGGACTTGCGGCGCTCTGGGCCTGAGAAGCCCACCTCGGACTGGAAGGGGATGTTTGGCTGGCTGCCTGTAAATATTTTTGAGCTTTCCTTAATAGCCGTCTGCTTCCTCAAACGACCAGTTAAGAAGTACAGAGCGTCCTGGGAGGGGCTGATCATAGCCAATGGGCTCTGCCTCCACGGGGCATCCGAGACATCCTAATATTTTTCTCTGATGGTACATGTCCTCCTGTGAATGGTGTTGCTGGATGACATCATCTCTGCTTGTACTGTAGCTGCTGGGTTTCTGTGGCATTTCTAAGGACTTGGTTACTAGAGATCGATTTGGTTATGGATGCCGAATTTTACATGTATAACAGAGATGACCCGGTCGATCGAGCAATGACCAGAATTTTTCAGGCTGGTTTTCAGCATTGCCGGGGGAGGAGATTTTCTTATATGAGGTCACATTAGGGGGAAAAAAAATCTGATTTCTAAATGCATAATGCAGGTAATTTTTTATTTTTTTTCACGTTTTTTTGTTTATACATGCACACCAGAGACTCAAAAGTAAATTTTAAATAATAGTTCCCCTTTAACGAGGAATCCTAATAGCCTGCACCTTTTGCACACTTTTATTCCAAGCGTCTTGGCTGCTCATGGGTTTGGCGGCTGATGCAGATCAGGAAGGATGTGTGCGTTTTTTGTTTACAGCCTCCAGAGTAGCCGGAATGGCCTCTCTAATCCTCCCGAGCTCTTCAGACAACATTCAAGTGGTCATGTAACTTCATTGGATTGTCAATAAAGTACACAACATCTGTTTTTTATGAAACATTCATCTCGGCTCGACTCGGAGCAGCTGCCTATTCTCCTTCCGATCCTCGCTCTGCTTCTGTGCGTGTGGCGTCTATTTCGCCGAGAAGTCTCCTTCAATATTGTGTATCGGACGAGGCAGATTGCCTCTCTCTCTCTGCGGAGTCCTGCTGGTAAACAACGATGTGAGCCGCCTCTAATGCAGTCCACTGCACCGAAATCACTCAAGTTCCCAGCCAATAATCGCTGATTGTTTTGTCGATGCGTGCACACACACCGGACTTCGAACACTCCGAGTGAGGAAGTGAGAGGGTACGTGCTCAAATCCTGGTCTGTGTTGGGGGTCAACAGACCGAGCATGATGTCTGGTGCGGTTAGGAGCATTACTTTATATGAAGTGCAGTTGACCTTCCCTGATGGACCTGCAGCCTCTCTCTCTCTCTCTCTCTCTCTCTCTCTCCCTCTCACGGTGTGTGAGGTCTGTCGCCGTCTGTTATAGACTTCGTTCCAACACCGCGTCCAAACCGCTGTTAGGAATCATTGCGTAAATGTTTCTCTTGGATGGTCCAGTAGGAATCATTCGGACAGCGGATGAAAATAACAGCAGGCTCAGTGTCCTAGCGCAGCCAAAATGTCCAGAGTGACGCTCGTGCGCTGTGATGAAGTGCAACAAGCCATGTCTGGAAGTTTGCCTTCTTCTTTCCAACAAAGAAAGTCATCCAGGCATACATATTAAGAAGCAGCAGTAGTATATAAAGGATACTCTTTGCATTTTATAGATGAACGGATTAAACCTTCTTAGTGCGAGCTTGTCTCGGTGCGAGTCCGTGCCAGAGGAGCTGGAGTGGCAATAAAGTCATGAAACGTTCTCTGTTTGTGAAGACAGAAAACCAGGTGATATGATCCCTCTCTTTCTTTTCGTGTCTCCAGACGGCAAGCTAGAAAGACATAAAAGTGACAAATCTGCACATATCTGCTCCATCATATGCATAATAAACAGCAATCTTGTCCACGCATTGCAAATGCTGATTAACTAAAGCCGTTCACGTCAGTCCTGGCACTTGGTTCTCCTCCTGTCGCTACAATAATAGAGAATAATGAAGCTGACTTTCCTGCCCCGTCTTGGCGAAATCCAAGCTAACACTTTTCTTATCCAACTCCGCTGTTGGATGTCTGGGTCTCATTTGCTCAGATTACAAAATGCATTCGCAGCTCTCAACAGTCTCGTCCCTGCATGTCTTAAAGACCCGCTCCTGACTTGCACACCATTCTGCTTCCCTCTGGAACTCGCTTCACCAATACATGCGTTTAATCTAAAGACGCCGTCTCTTTAAACTGGCCGACTCGCTTTGGTTCCACATTTAACCATGTTTTATTTATCTCTTGCTTTTATCTTATGTCATTCTTTTATGAATTGTAAGGTGACATGGGGTCTTAAAAGGCGTTGTCTAATAATATGTATTATGATGACTATTATTATTATTATTCACCACAGCTCAGTACAAAAAAAAACATCTTCGTTCTGTGCAAAGCCACTTTTCTTGCATTAAATCTCGCGGCGGACTGCAGACCTGGCTCTGTTCCCAGCCGAACCTAGATCACCTTTCAGGATTTATTTTAAAGGCTTTCTTTGAAATTCCATAGCAGTGCTCTATTTTAGAGGCCCAGTGTGAGGCGGTTATTGTGCAATTTTATGCATTTCACGACTGCCTTTTTTTGCTCGCATATAAGTCATTTGGCTCCATGGTCACATAAAAAGCCTGCCATAAATCATATGATGATGAGACCCTTTTTACACCATTTTGTGTCATCATCCGCTTGGGGGTGGAACATAAAAAAATCGTACAGTTTCATTCTCTATCAATTTTGTCTTTTTTTTGGGGGGGGATTTTTTCCCTAATTTAGTTGTGGTCAATTCCTCCCCGTCACTAGGGGGCACCCACATTAAGACTACTACTACCATTCAGCCGGGGGGCCGAAGACTATCACGTGTTTCCTCCGAACCGCGTGAAGCCAGCCGACCGCATCTTTTCGAACTGCTTGCTCACGCACCGTTAGGGGCGGAGTAACACACTCGGAGGAAAGCGCT
>JAOTRS010000004.1:4657974-4672624 GCA_028565755.1 Dinotopterus cunningtoni
ACAGAAATACATCACCACTATAACATAAAGCAGAATTTAAACAGCATATTGCCATGTAGACATTGTATGCCTATAACTATGTAAAACACCAGTAATCACCAACTAGTCAGGTCCATATGCAAACTTGTACAATTTTATATGTTTCCAGTTTGCCAAAGAATAATTTAAACACAAACTTAATATATACTCAACCAATTAAACTTTACTACCTGATAATGTTTTGCATCGTATTTCTCTGTCGCTAACTCTGTTAAGCTGTTAACTTTTACACCACCTTTCAGTTCAGGCAGCATGTAATATTGCGTTCTCGTTTTTTTTTTTTTTTAATGAAGACAGACAGACAGAAGCATTCTTTTCTCCTGCCTTACTGTTATTTGGTTTATTTGGCTTTACTTAATTTCTCTCACCTAATGAATTTAGATGGGGTTGTGCCAATGGAATCGTTTACATGAATCTTCAACTTAGAAAAATTGTGCATATTATTAATTATCAATTAATTGATTATTGATTAATGTGTTCACCTGTTCAACTGCTCGTTAAAAAAGTAGTAAAAAAGGTATACTTGAAACATAAACCCGTGTGACTGTTTAAGGGGTTAAATTGCCAATTTATACAAAAATCGAAAAATGCGCACCACTAAGGCTAGAGTCACCCCCGGCAGGAAAATCATTGGGCAGCTAAATGCCAGTGAAGATCAGTGAGATAGAGCTGAAATAAATCTATACGAAGAGGAGCCAAGTATCGATGGTGACTATGATCACTTGCTCAGCTAGACCCTGAGAAAGTTAACATCCTCGTCCTGAAGAATTCATGACCGTGCTTCACGAGCATGCTGGCAAGTCGTCGTCTGTTCTTCTTTAATCTCTTCTGTTTTTTTGTAATTGACTTCAACTGCTTGTCGGATGCACAACAAAGTATGTTGACTGTGGACGGAGCACAGGAGCGCACGTGAGTTTGACAGTTGAACGTTCTCATGAACTGTCTTATGTTCGGTCGCATTAGTGAGCGTTTCAGTCGCCATCTGGCGCTCTACATCATGTGTTTCCTTGCATCTTTTTAAACTGCTGCTCATGCAATGTCATAAGGCATTCGGAGGAAAGCGCCGTGGGTTCAGAGACGACCATGATTAGCCAATGTGGCTATGTTAGATGCAAGAGTGCACGTATTTCTTAGCATAATAATCATGCTAATACTAAATCTAGCGTTTTATTCTTTGGTAGCTTGAGTTCAGCAGCACCCTGGTGGTCAACCTAAGGCTCAAATTGGCATTAACATGCATCAGTGTGGCATCAAAAAGCATAAATATTGTTTCCAGATTTAACATGGATAGTTTTTGTGTTGAATCTCTATGGCTAAACGAGTCTCAATATTTATTGATTAACGAAGCACGTAATAAAAACATCTCGGATGCACCTGTGATGGAAGGTTTGCTTGCAGCACCATCTCAGTTTCCGAGTATCGACTGACAGGTTAATGGATAAATGATAACCCTGCTGTTAATAATACGGTAACACGCTGTATAATTGCAGTATTTGTTCCCGTGATCATCAGTACCCTCATGGTATTCGTTCATTAATTGCTTGTAGATCAGGAGACACTGGAGGTAATTTCACCAGCAGACCTGCCCGTGACTTCATGAAGTTGATTAGAGAGAGGACAAAAAAGAAACCAAGTAGATTTCCTTGTCCATGTGTGGTGATTACAGGACAGTGGGGGTAATTGGCGGGGTGTAGAGAGACTCTGACCGAATGGACTGATTGGTTATCTTTGTGATTAATGTCACTGTATTAAATTTATGTTTCATATATTTTACTATCGGTTACAGTGTGACTGTATTTATTTATAGCAAATTTACTAAAAAAACTGAACCAACATTCTTGGCTACCATGTTTTTTTTTCCTGGCAAAGGGAACACTACTCAGTGGGACACATACTTGGCTTTAAATTTGTCCACGTTAATGAGCCTTAAAAAAAAACGCCATCATTATAGTGTTAAACAAATAGGACACTTAGACTTGAAGGAAGAATTGGTATGTAAAAAATGCTGCTTTTTGTCAAGAACATTTAGGATCCTGGATTCAGCATTGTGAGGAGATCTGGGAGTGTTTTCACATTACGGCCCATCGATCGTTTCTGAGAACACTTGACCCCAAAGTTGTTATCTCGACTTGACCCCATAACATCATAAACCATAACAATGTAACTCACAAATAAGTATCTTTAACTAATCTGCTCCATAAACAAAACTTCGTACAAATACTCAAACTTAAGCTATACTTAAACTGATAAAACTTTACTAACCAATAATGTTTTGCATCATATTTCTCCGCTGCTCACTTTGTTAATCTGTTACTTTTACACCACTAGAGGGAGCACGTGCAGTTCAGGCAGCATGCGATATTGCAGACGCGAGACAGACGTGACATCCTTTGACCTACACAACTATAGCTGATAAATTAGGAAGGCATGTGAGAGCAACACTCGTGACATTTTTTCCCTGAAATATCAATATTATTAGAAATAGAGCAAAGGTTAACTTTCTCGTTCTCTTCTTCTCGGGTTTTTAATTCAACATTTTTTTTTCTCTTTGATCTTGTTACAATTCAGTTTTGTTACAATCCTAAACTTCTTAAATATTTTGCTTCTACCACACACACAGGACGCTATTTAAATATTTTTATCTGTAGGATTATCAAGGAACTGCAGCATTTTACCACCTTAAATGCATTTATAAAAACAAAAAACAAATATATATATATATATATATATAAAAGATTTTGAAGTTTGTGCGGTGATGCATAAATGCTTGTCGATGGACTGCGGGAGGAGGAAACCTGATTACCCAGAAGAAACGTACTTAGAAAAGGGAGGGAGAAAATGCAAAATCCACCCACACAGACCAGAGACGAGATTCGAACCCGCAACCCTGGAGAGAATCCTCATGCCTTAACCAAAGAAATTAGTTACATTTGCACAAACTGACATTACTAGTTTCTTCACTCCACGAGATATAAGCCACATCAATGATCTGTTGCTTTCTAGTAAGAATGCAAATGCGATTCCTCCCGACGCACTCACCGAGATGAAAGGGCATTCTGCCATTCTCCAATAAACAACCTACTGGTCCTGAAAATCTTTGTTGACATTCTGTTTCTGTTCCACACTGACGATGACAGCGAGTGATTGTTGTAGCTCGCGCTGATGTCTGCCTCTGCGTCGCTGGAGACGGAAGTGTGATTGAACTTGTTACGGAGATTAGAGGTGCTAAACGGGAGAGACGAATTCAGAGAGGCAGAGGAGACGGATGAAAGTATAGGGGCGAGAGATGAAAGCGTACGCCTCCACGTTGGCTGCAGGTGAGCGAGCGGATCTGAAAATTGCCTTTTGTCTAAAGCGTGACTCCACCACTTCAGACAGACTTGGCGGATCAGGAGGATGTCATCAGGCGCTTATCCTTTGTTCTGGAAAAAGATGGAAGGTATATTTGATATTTAGGTTTTAAGTAGCCAAGAGAACACTGATTTATCTGCAAGCATTTGTGCATTAATGGCTTAAGGAGATGTTCATAGTGCGAGGACAAGCTCACTGAGAGAGACAGAGCTAGAAGGTAATACAGTCATGAGGAGGTCACACTGAGGCATAAAGCAGCCAGACACTCTACTCAACTAACCTGAAGGAACCTCGAGCAACAACGAACCGAACTCTCTATGCCTGTAGAAAAGTATTAATTTGTATTAATACATCATACTTTTTAAAGATACCAACTCGATTTAGCTCAGTGAGGCTGCAAAAGCTTCATATGAGTCTTAGCTGATCTCTGGAATATATTTTTACATGGAACAAAGGTTGTGAATTTTGACCCCAATTACATTACATTCCAGGTGACCAACTTCACGTTCAATGTGCAGAGCAGAAAATTTTATAACGGACAAGACCTACTGTGAAGTACTTGTATGCACCTCAATTTTTATTTAAAAAAAACCCCAAACTATTCCCTTAAGATTGTCTCCAAGTTCTAAACACTATTTACCAAAATAAAATAAAAGGGAAATCCTGTCTGAGGTGACGAAAATCTAAGGAACCACCTTCTAGATTTAATAACCCCTAATGGTGAGGGTAAATAGAGGAACATTGTCAACATAAAGCATGGTCTATACTGTGTATCTTGCTGTTGTTTCGAATGTCAGCGCGGTCTCCGTTCACGTTTACTTTAAGCTCTCCGAAAGAATAGAAAGAGATTTGCTTATGAAGTATTGCGTTTCACAGACAATGTCTGGGTCACCGATTCAGCCACGAGGTAGAAAAGCTCTTCACTCGGGCTGAATAGAATCATCTGGATCCAATAAAGCGGCTGAATAATGCATGGGCAACAGGGCTGACGCTGCATGTAAATCATCCCTCATGCCTGGCATCGTCTTCCTTCTTTCCTATCCAGAGTCCCACCTTTAAATGTCACAATGTTTATTGTGTTGACACTGCTCGGCGAGGACGGTCAGACGCAGGGCAGTGTTTGCGCAGTTGATGTAGCGTAGCTGTGCCACTTTAGCAGCGAGATCTAAAAGACTGTGTGAAGGTTTCTTTTTTTTTTTTTTTTTTGAGTTGCAGCACAGACATGGTGATGCTTTAAATCTATTGTGCACGACATCAGAATACAGATGGCTGTCTTTCACTCCCTCAGACTGCCACTCTTCTCCGCTCGTTCTCTGTAACACCATTTAAAATCCAATTTGGGGTCAATCACCGTACACTCGCCGCTGTCCTACACGGAGGAGGGGCTGGAAGACCGCGAGAGTGGCATTGGGAAAACCGCTTATCAATGTTAATGGGCTGTAATTTTTGCTGCTTTTCCGTGCAGTGTCAGTATTATTACAAGATTAACAGCGAGCGTCTGCTCTTCCTGGTTCATTCATCCTGCATGGGTAATTTATGTCCTCGGTATTGGAGCAGGGCCCTGAAAGTCCAGCCAGGATGCCCTGGTCTTCTTTAGTGTATGCTGGGAAAATTTTTGCTTTCTAGGCCAAGCATATTTTTTATTAACTCTGGAATGGCACCAAATGTCCGGACTCCTTCGCCATCAGCCAAGCTAAAATGAGGTCCAGGGTGACTCACTGGCTGACGCACCACGGAAGATAATGGTAGGCTTGGAATAAATATAGACTGGGATAACTTGTTGAGGGATAAACAGCGATGGTTGGCATAGAACACTGAACAATTCCAGCTGCTTTCTGTTAATGCATAATTCCGTAAATGCCAGTGTGTCTGTGTAAAGTTTGACAAAACATTGTTGATGAATAGATGGGGGAATTCGAGTCATAAGAAAGCAAGTCGGCAAGATGGCGTAAGGATAACACAGAGGCCTCGCACCTCCAGGGTCGGGGGTTCGATTTCTGCCTCTGGTCTGTTTGCAAGGAGTTTTTGTGTTCTCCCCATGCTTGGTGGGTTTCCTCCAGGTACTCTGGTTTACTCCCACAGTCTAAAGACATCCAGATTAGGCTAATTAGTGTTTTTAAATTGCTTGTAGTACTGTGAGTGGGTGCGCTTTGTGACCTGTAACTCAGTCCAGGGTGTACCCTGCCTTGTGCCCCGGGTCTCCGGCATTGACTCCAGGCCTCCTGTGATCTTGTACAGGATAAGCGGTATGGAGAACGCGTGAGAGAAAGCAAAAACGGTGGTACCTCAGTATATGAATTAAGGATTTCCACCTTAAGAACTGAAATTTTGCAAGAAATTTGCTTCGGCATATGAAGCATTTTCAGCATACGAGCGAACGAACGAACCGGGCTAAGTTGCGTGAATGTCCGGGACCCACTCAAAACTTTTTTGCGTCAATAGAAAGCCAAGCGCAGAGTTAAATTTTTTTTTTTAATTAGTGAAGACATAACACCATGGGTTCCAAGAATGTTAGCAAGGACGGTAACACAAAAAGGGAGCACCTTTCAGTTTCGTTTTTTTAAAGCGGTCGGGGCTAACATGAATCATATATTATTTTATATTTTACTTCATTTTTATGTCTTTTCTAAATATTTGGATTGTTTTTATATGCAAAATATATTATAGTGTTGGAAATTGGTAATATTGCTAATATTTTTGGTTAGTTGGAACGGATTATAGGCATTTACAATATTTCCTATGGGAAAATGCGTTTTGCAATATACCTTAGGAGCCTTATTAAATTCGTATGCTGAGGTACCACTTTAGAGGTTTTGAACTGTGTGTGGATGTTTTTTTTTTTTTTCCCCCTGTACTCACCCTTCCTATTTTCCAGATGCATATTGGCCCCTCCATGCACTGAGCAGCTGGCTGGTCTACCTCCAGCACCGACTGCATCTTTGTCTTGGATCTCTAACGTCTGCATATTACACAGGTCGAGGCTTTGGGCTGAATCGTTACGATCTAATCAAAATATCGTTATGCCAGCAGAATTCCTGGCAAAACAAATAGACCGTGGTACACAATGCCTTCCAGTGGTCTAGGAGCCAAGTAAAGCAAAAACAAATCTTCTCATTCCTTACATTGGATGTGCCATATTGATTTTTTTTATTATTATTTTTTTTTTTTTACACCTTTCCAATTTCTTTTCGAGAAGGTATATCATCAAAGGTGTTGTCTTGTAGGAGCATGCATTAAACTGGACACCCAGACATAGTAGTTTATAGCCAACTGGCTAAAAAATAACCAATCGTTAGTTTATGAGAGTCACACTTTTTCAGTCCTTTGAGCTCGAGTTTGATAACTGCAGTGACAGCTTGTCTCCACCAGGGGCAGTTGGTGGGATCAGTCCCAGTGGATGTACCTCATGAGCAAAGTAGTCCAGTTTTCAATTGTTCTCAGCAGCTCAATCATATTTGTTCTGGATTCTTTAAGGATTCGTGATGGTATAGATGTTTGGACGTTGTCAGGAACAAAAACCAGGATTTGACAGAAGAGTAGCAGCTTTAATAATCCTCGTTGTCTACAATCTTAATTGTCATCAGTGATCACCAGAGCTCCCCAGTCACCAGCTTAGTCTCGAGCCTGTTACTGTGGACGAGTGGGAGAAGTGACTGTGAAAATTGGTGACTAATTAAAAGGTCTTTGTCATGGGGCAAGCTTTTGTGTAATGCATTTTTAATCGATTTGTGTTCTCCCGCTTCAAATGCTACAAAAGACCAAATCTGGTGAAAGCGTTTTTTAAATTACGATACCATTTCTGCTGATTTTTATTTCCGTTAACCAGACGGAACACATTTTAAGCATAGTGCTAGATCTCACGAATTCAGACCACAACAAACCTCATGCAACTGACGCACTGATGCTCTGCAGTTCTTGCCTTAGTTTTATTCCGTAAAGAATTACATCATCGTCTTTAAAAAACAAAAAGGACACAAAGGAATGTTCTGTGGTCTTGTGCTTGGCAGTATGGCGTATGTGTTTGGTTTGGCCCGGACCAGAATGACAAAGGACCCCTTTATGAGAAGCACTGAGAGAGCGTTCTCCTGTGGGTTTGTGTGTGCGCGCGAGTGCCAGAGCTGTCCAATGGCTCTCTTGGAGGGGTCGTATTTGAGCGGCTCACTTCCTAAAGAACATTTAGTGCTGTATCAGAGCCAAGGAGCCAAACTTTCGAGTACGTCCTCAGCATTCACTTTACATACTATGTCATTTTGTTTTGTGAAGGAGGTGTGAGGTTTTACCTAAAAGCATGTTGAAATTCTTTTGCGACAGTCGATCACACCTGGCTGTGCACCGGAGTGTGTTCCTGTCTGTGTAATCAGAACCCCAATGCGAGCTTATGATCCATATACCCTGCACACAGCAGATGGTCCAGGTCAGAGAGAGATGTATGGATGGTGTACAGAGAGAGAAGTGCTCTGTGCATAAAACCGTAGTGTTAGTGGCCCTGGGATTTGAGTCGATCGATAGCTGGTGGATCAGGTTAAGAAAAGGAACTGCTGTCGCTGCATCTCTGTGTTAACACTACAAGAGGCCAGAATACGTCTTCTCTATTTCTCTGTCTCTTTTTCTATTTATGTCTCTCTCTCTGTTTATTTCTGTCTGTCTTTTCTGTCTTTCAACCCTGCACTACCTCCTCTGGCAGTCGATCTTCCTTTCTTATCCTGTCGCTCATTCTAGCTGTCTCATCAGCTGTTCTCCTTCAGCCTATTGATTTCTTCTCCGTCCCAGTCTCCCGTTCGGTCACTGCAGTCAAACCCCACCCCCCTTCACCACATGTGATCAGGAGGTTAAAAGACAAAGCAGCGCAATGTGAATGTAAATAACCTGACACAGGCTTTACCTCCTTTCCCAGGTCGTAAATGTAATTGTTGGGGACAATTTGATCAAGCTTTTCTTGTGTAACAGATCTCGTTGTATGCTTTGTGCAATTTTACGCCATCTTCAGAATGAACAGTTCCATGATGGAACTGTTTATTTATGCTCGCACATACACATTTGACCACACCTCCCCACTGCCGCAGGTTACTCGATTCGTCTAGACACTTTTTCCACTACTGTAGGTGTTCTGGTTAACCCTGGATGTTTATGTTCCGACCCACCTTAACGCCAGCACGTCCCCTGACTCCGCCCACCTGCACACACCTTCAGATACATGGACCATGTCTGGCCACTTGAGCACTTCTTTCTATTTTTACGAACGTTTTCTTTTCAACAAATGCAAGACATCTCTATCACATGAATTTGTTTCTTACCCTGATTGGTTGATTAAGGTAGGTCGGAATGCAAAAAAAATTTATTAGTTTCTTCTAGCATTCCCTTCAGCATCATGTATTCATTCAGATGCACACATCAGTGACTGTATTTAATAGCATTAACCTAAGTGAAAGTGGACACAAAGCATCTTGCTGCTTCTGTTTGTTATATTTCGACCCTTCAGCAGGAAGTGCGCTTCGGTATTGACCAGGTTCTTTCTTCTCTCCTTTCCTCTCTGCAGCGACAGCCGCTTTGAGCTCCTCGGCGGAGGCAGTCTACAGATCTTTAACTTGACCGAAGAGGACGGAGGGATATACAGCTGCCTGGCAGATAACGCGAACGACTCCATCGAGGCCCGGGCCGAGCTCACGATCCAAGGTAACTCCAAAGCAGCATGCAGCGTAACCTTTATGCGGTGTAATGTGCAGCAGGTGGCTGTTAAAGCGTTAATCTGTTGGTTGGGCGTTCAGTAGCGTCATCACATGGTTTGAGGTGGTGACTCGAATGGATTGAGATGGATTAGTTGCTCAGCTGCTACGTCTCCTTGTATGATCCACATTGTGCTTGCAAATGTCTCATGGGATTCACAAAAGCTACCTCTAAATGAGTATTGATGGTTTTTCACTGTGTCCAGATGTTTCTGATGTTTCCTCTAAATCTGTTGATAATTTGACTGTAAATAAGCTGCATTCTATGGATACTGATATGCAATAATAAATGTTAGCTCAAACCACTAAATTAATTTTTAGATGATTTTTTTTGTCCAAGTTATTATGTCTTTTGTTTTTTGAGCCCCAGGTTGATGCTGTGTGTAAGAAAGCATTTCAGCGTATGTACTTTTATCGCAAGCGCACTTTTCATCTCGATAGAAGTTTTTATGGAAGTGTAAAGTTAATTTTATTATTGTTTTATTGAATCAGTTCTTACTTTTGGCACACATTACTTTTTGTCATGTATAGAAAGATTGCTAGATAGATGGATAGATAGATATAGTACTTTATTCATCTCATTTGCAGAATATTGGGAATGTGTGTGCCAAAGTTGCTGCTACATCTTTGAATGACCTTCATGATTTATATAAAGTCAGGTCGTTAAAGAAACCTCGATCAAATTTGGCTGATCCGAGTCGTCCCTTGTGCTGTGAATTCAGGTTCCTACCGTATTCTGCCACAATGCACAACAAAGCGTTTAAAAGGTTGTTCATTCCTATCGCTATCAGTTTTGTTACTGACAATTAGTAATTTTTAATTGTGTTGATATTTATTTGTCCTGTGTTTGTCTGATGTTGTATGTTGCAGCTGGATGTGTGAACCAAAAGGGTCTCCTATATTATCTGTTCTGTGGAACACGTACAGTATATAAGGACGTTTTCACATTAGGGACCGGGAATCGTTTTTCTGCAAAAACATGTGACCCCAAGATTGGGTAAATATATGTCAGTGAGAACACAAGAGTTCCACGGTGAGGAACCGTTCCCGAGTCTGGTATTTAAACATTCAACTGGGTCTCTTGTGTGTGTGCAAACAAACACTGTGTATTAGGTGTGATTAAAACAAGCCAATTAGTTTTTCCCCCTATTATAACCTCATATAAGCAGCAGTTGCTCAGCTCTGCTGGTGGGGGCGTGACTTAGCAGTAGCTCATTTACACAGAAACTGAAACGGTGTGTTAGGAAGAGGATTGAAACATGAAGTTTAACGTGTGAAATGGTGGTTATCTAAAGGGTATGTCAGCTAGAGCGATAACAAATGCTTTATTACTTACTTACTTTGTACGTTAAACAAATCGTAACATATGGGACCTTTAATATAGCGTTGATAGTGTAATGTAGTGCAACACTGAAACATTACAAACTGTAAGAATGAAAACTGAATTATGGTTTTAAAATTACATAAATAGAGATATTTCTTTATGTAAAAGATAACAAGAGCGTAAAAAAAATACGTCATGCCAAAATGGACCCTAAGCTTTAAGGCTAATATTGTGTCCCCATTTCTAAAGTGACGACCAGCAATCTGTGATCGGCTCTTTCATACGCATAACTTTACAAAGGATCAATACTTGCTATTACTGTAAATTGAGCGCAATTTCAGAACAAAAAAAAAAAAAAGCCTGTCATGTTGAGTGTACGGTTTTCTACAGCTCTTTCCTAAGTCGTGTGTGCTTTCTAAATGCCATTGTTCTGTAATTGGATTGTCTGCTTTCAGCACGCTTTGGCCATGTTTACACAAACAGGTAAAGAACTGAGACTAATGGCTGGAATTGCCGTGACACTAGAGCGCGTGCGACACAAAGGAAGCCGTCTGTAATGCGCACATACGTGTTGTGTCGGAGATGAAGGGTGCACAAGGAAGCACAAAGTGGGTGTGAAATCAGGGAAATGGCGCAGGACCCAGATCTCCTTCCCGCTCTTCACACTTACACAGTGCGATCCTGGGTGTGTGACGAGCGGATGAGAGCGACCGAGAGCCTTGGTGGCTGCGTGGGTGGGAGAGTTATTGTGTGGATGCACCAGTGCAGGGGCCCAGCTCACAATTCACAACATGGCAGAGCGGTGCCGCGCCAAGGCTTCAGCTTTCCAGTTCTCTTTTACCTCGTAATTTTCCTTGGCGTTCCGCAGAACCCCAGGGATGAGCTTCTCTCATGGGCTTTCTTTCAAAAGCGTTGGAGCCGATGCAAGGGGCTGTCACCGGACCGAACGATCCAGGAAAAGAAAGAAAGAAAAAAAAAAAAAACGCCTTTGTGGTAATGAAGTCCACTCTAGCCAGCTGCATGGCGGGATTGACGGCTCTCTCTGTTTCTGCACAGACGGGACAGAAAGGCGCTTTCAAAACAGCTTTTTCCCACATCGTGTCCAGCTGATTTTCTTTCAGCGCTCTTTAGTATGCACCATGTGGCTTGTTTCTTTTGGATATGTTTGTGCTGTCGCGAGAAATTCCTTTTTTTTGATCACTTAATTTACTTTACATGAATTGAAACCTGACCCTTTTGAGGAGTTTGTCATGTTGCCAAGTATGGAAAAAAATTTGTTGATTGAAACAAAGCGTAATTCTTGATCATTTGTTTTGGATTTTTTTAAAACAGATGATGGCATGTTGGTTAGTCGCTCGGAGAGCGGCTAATGGACGCTTTGCCCGTGTAAGTTTGGTCTTGCCAGCTTCTCTGAAGCCGAGGTTAAAGATGAGAGCGACAGATTAAGGGCTCGGAGAAAGGCGAGCTGCAGGGAGGTTCAGGGTAACTGCGCTGACTTTCGCTTTATTGGAGCTGGCAAGACAGTAAATTGGGCCAGAGCGCACAGTAGGTTTTAATTACGGATTGGTGCGATTGGTGCGTGCTGGAGCTCGAAGTCTTTCTAGTCAGGCCCCCCAGTCGCACTAATGGGACTGTGTGTGTGACATGTATGCTGTAATAAGCCCATACATGTATATGTTACCCACAGTATGTTTTAATGCATTCTAGCGTGCATGGGAAAGCATGTAGGTGTCCGCATGCTATGTAATATATATATGTATATACTGTATGTGTGTGTAGGTGTGTGTGTTCATGATTTACAAGTTTGCTCCCTTATTAAACTTTCATCACCTGCGTCTGAGTTAACATGCTGCACATGATCGGCTCTACCTCCAGGCCACTGTTTGATGTCGACAGAGTTGATGTCAGGAGCTGGGGTTTCTCTCTCTCTCTCTCTCTCTCTCTCTCACACACGCACACACACATCGAGGGTACAGGAGTTTTGAAAATGAGGAGAGCTTCTGTTGAGTTCCGTGTGCTTTTGTTAAAGCTACTGTACACAGAAAACAAGGTACAGAGTGAAGTTAATAGAGCCAGTTTTAATTGAGTATGCAGCTTTAACCAGTCTTTTGTTGCTCGATTCACTTAATTCAATTGAGAATCGATTCACACTTCTTCAATTATTTAGCTAAAGTTACAGATGCCCTAAAATGGACGTGTTCATTAAAATATATACCACAGCTTCAGCAAAAAATGTGAACCACTTCCATCTTTCACAAGTACTCGTATTTTACAAGAGAATCGCTTCTTCTTCTTTTGAGATGGTGAGCGATTAGTGCAACACTGCCACCTACAGGACTTTAGCAGGAGGCTAATGCAGATTAACTTAATTTTACTTAGTGTACTTATTTCTCTTTTGTTTTGTTTTTT
Organism: Dinotopterus cunningtoni; assembly: GCA_028565755.1. Classification (NCBI taxonomy): domain Eukaryota; kingdom Metazoa; phylum Chordata; class Actinopteri; order Siluriformes; family Clariidae; genus Dinotopterus; species Dinotopterus cunningtoni. Next base: position 4,670,821 of record JAOTRS010000004.1, read on the forward strand.
GATGCTCCATACTGATTCAATCAAACTTCTTTTTATTCAACAATTAGTTTCATTTAATAATTTTTTTGCATAATATAGACGAGTGTTTGAAAGAATGTGAAGATGATGAAGATTCTGGGAAAAAAAAAGATTCTTGAAATATATACCACAGCTTTAGCAGAAAATGCAATCTGCTCGCATCTGCCTCAAATACTCGTATTTTACAAGATTATTGCTTATGCGTAACTTGTGATTAGTGTAATACTGCCACCTACTGGACTTTATTTAAATAAGATTAGCGTCATCGTAATTAGCGTGCACATTTCCTCTGTTTTGTGTCTTGATGCCCCATACCGATTCAGCTCTTGTTCATTCAACATAATGTATTTCCTGTAATATATTATTCCTTATGCAAATGAATATTTGAAAGGAAGTGAAGATGATGAAGATGCAACAAAGAATTATATTCTTACAGATGCTCTAAAATTCCTTCAAACGTATGCTACAGCTTTAGCAGAAAATGCGAACCACTCACACCTTCCTCATGTGTTTATATTTTACAGGATTATCGCTTCTTCTTCCCCTTTAATTTTGAGCGGTTTGTGCAATACTGCCACCTACTGGACTGGATAATCTTGGTAGAAAAAAAAGGTTGTTTTGTACATGACGTTTAAACAAACAACAAGACAAGTCACTTAGCATGCCGGCGTTTATTAGGTTAACGTTTAGTAGCTCTAATACTTTAAAACCTGTAAGAAATGTAGCCGCATGAGGCAAAATATAATTCCCAAAAATCGAATCGAATTTAGCGCTGATGATTCAGAGCTCTAGTGGCTGTGGGCCAGTTCTGCATTCATTAAGAGTGATGTATTCCTCCTGTAGTACTGGGTCGTATGTCGACATGATAATATCATCATGTCCCAGGATGTTTGTCCCATCACAGCCTTTTGTCACTGACTTAAACACAACCTGTATGCATGCAGAAAGTGCTTAGGCTTTTCATCTGTGTTTTCCACCGCGCGCTGTTGCGGATGAAGGAGTGTCAGATGTCAGAGATTTGAGTGGTGCTCAGGTTGGACAAACCATCTGTCTGGCGTCGAGGCGGAGGTGGTGGGAGTGTGGAACCAGCAGCGTGTGACAAGTGTTGTTCAGCAGGTTGGGTGTGCAGATCTCATCAGCCTCCAGGAGGACGCGTGGAGAGCTGTTCATCATTTTAGCCGTGCCATGTCAGTACTTCAGAGATTAGAAAATCATTAGTGAAGGGACAAACAAGGGCTCTGAGAGATCCTTATGGGATTTCTAGAGGTGATAAGATCGCTGATGAGATTGTCTCAGCACGAGAGAGAGAGAGAGAAAAAACAATATTTTACTTCAGCATTTTTTGAATGATAAATGCAACAGTAGGGAAACTGTACGGCAAATATTACAGTATGGCGTGATCAGTACTTCAGATTGAAAAGCAGAAAAGTGTATCCTATTAATAATGTTGATCTAAGTCGTAGGCTTTGCCGTTTTTGGACTTGCTAATCTGGAAACGTCAGCCATCTTAGCATACCGTAACGTAAAATATACCAAACCATCACATCCAAAAATAATCCCCCCAAAAAAGTCCTTTTAGTAGAAGAGTCTATTAGGAAAAGCAAAGCACTGGAGTTTATTGTAAAGATTCAGGACAAACGCGATCAAATTAATTCTTTAGCTAATGAGGATTAACGTCATTTTAATTAGCATACACGTTTCTTCTGTTTTGTTGCTTAAATACCCCGTACTGATTCAATCAAAGCTCTTTTTTTATTCAACATAATCCACTTCATGTAGTAATTTC
>JAOTRS010000004.1:4672724-4701020 GCA_028565755.1 Dinotopterus cunningtoni
CAGATGAGTATTTTAAAGAATATGAAGATACGAAGATCCCAGGAAAAGAAGAAACTAGACAAGCAAGAGAGAATGATGTCCTTAAAAATATTGAAGTACTGTATTATATTGTTTGCATTCCACGCAATGTCTGGAGTGTATCGTATATTTTTACCTAATTTTCTGAGATGTATTGTGTAAATTCATGATCCATACTCACGTGGTCATTTTGGTTGCTACAAAACGTTTAGTGGGTGTCAATACTTATGCACACCACTCCATTAGATGGAATTTTTTTGCTGGCACATTATTTCTTCAGGATAAGTAATGCGTGATTATTCGTCGTTGAATTTACACGGCCCTCACGCTGTGCTCCGGTGTGGTCCGCTTGCTGTGTTAGCGTTCATGCTCCTGCAGTAGTGTGTAGATGTAGACTCCGGCACAGTGCGCAGTGTGTGTGTGTGTGTGTGTGTGTGTGTGTGTGTGTGTGTGTGTGTGTGTGTGTGTGTGTACTCTATTTGGGCTAAATGGTGCGTGGCAGTGAAGGGAGTGCTGCAAGCAGGATTACTCCCTCTAGCAGATAACGAATGCTGCAGGAAATCGGCATCCCTAGGCAGTCCCTCATCGCCACGCACACACTCTGCACACGCTAGGTCCCAGCTGAGGAACTGAACACGACTCACTGTATAAACAGTATAAATCTTACATCTTCAACAGTGGTACCCAACCATATTTTAAAACATTATTTCCTAACTATATATTTATCCATCCAGGGTTTATACCAGGTACAGTCACGGAGGGCATGGAGCTTATTTCTGGAAACCTGGTGCACAAGGCAGGGTACCAACCCATTGCAGGGCACAAGCACACACACACTACAGGCAATTTGAAAACGCCAGTGTATGTCTTTGCCGTATTAGAGGAAACTTAAGTACCTGCAGGAAACCCAACAAGCCCAGGGGGCGAACATGCCAACACAACACACACAAACCAGAGGCGGGTGCCACCTTTATTTTATATACCTGAGCAAAATAACTGTAAAAAAACGATATTATCGTAATGAAAATTGTTAGACTTTGTTATGCAGTTATTATTATTACTCTTGAATGATGCTGCTCGACTCAGTTTTGGATTTACGTTCAGATAGAAACAATAATTTAACGTGAGTGTCCTAGCTAAGCTAAGCTTACCGCCCTTCCTTGGTGATTGAAAGGCTGCTAATGTTTTCCTACCACTAAGTTGCAGCGGTACCTCAGCATACGAATTTAATCCTTTCTTAAGGCGTAATTTCATATTGTGAAGCGCATTTTCCCATTGGAAATAATGTAAATGCAGATAATCCGTTCCAGCCGCCCAAAAATATTACCAATATTACCAATTTCCAACACTATAATCATATTTTTGCATATCAAAAAAAAAGACATGTACATGAAGTTAAATATGAGAAACAGACATTAAACCTCACTTCACCGTAATTTATGATTCCTCTTGGCGCTGGCTGCTTTAAAAACAAAACTGTAAGTGGCTCAGTTTTCTTCTTGCTATCGTTCTTAATAACATTCTTGGTCCCATTGTACTATGTCTTCAGTAAACCTTGCACAAAAAACCCCACAAAAGAATGCGTAAACTCGCTTCACTTGGCTTTCCACTGACACAAACGAGTTTTGAACTATTCCTGGACGTACACACACCTTGAGTTTGTATGCCATTTTGATTCTTAAGACAAAAATTTGTGAGACAGGGTGTTCGTATGACGATGTACCACTGTATTCAAATTTTCAAAATTCCAAAAAACTTAACGTTTTTAATTCAGAGGGTTTATAATTGCTTCATGATATGATATCTCAGTATCACACTTGTTAACCTTAAAGTTGTTGTTTTATTTGTTTGTTTGCTAACTTTGCATTTATATTACCTCATTTTTTCAGACACCCTTACCCAAAGCCACTTACATTTTTATCTCATTACACATCCGAGAAGGTGAGGGTTAAGGGCCTGGCACAAGGGCCCAACAGGGGCAACTTGGTGGTGGTGGGGTTTGAATCTGGGCTCTTCCGATCAGTAGTCCAATACCTAGACCATTTTGTCCCCGTCACTTTACAGACTACTATTTCTCTACCTAAAAGTAGCTAACTCTTGTTTTTTGCAGTTGTTAGAGTAAATTTTAAGCTGGTATATCAGAAATCACTTGGCCAGCTTGCATTAGGCAGGACATTAGAATGCCCAGAGGTACTCGAGGACATGACCGGGAACTTTTCACCCGCAGAATCCGCACCTCAACCATATTATCAAGCAGAATTAGTTCTGACGTCCTAGCTGATGTCCTGACGGTGATAACGCAAGGACGGCAAGCAGGTTGAAGCGAGCGAGACCGAATACAGAACAGGATCCCAATTACAAGCCATGTGGGGCAGCTTCACATGACCCTCACTCGCGCTGCGCTGCATGACCTTACAGCAGGCGAGACGTGAATGCTGCTATCTTTGAAGAGATCAAACAAGTCTTTAATGCTGGATTTTCTATTTCTTTACCGATCAGAAGGTGTTGAGATGTAATCGCTCCAGGCAGACCTTTTACATTCAGTTCCTTAGTCTTTACACATATGTGGAAGCACATCCTATCGAAGCTATTATTATGTGATTGATGCGCAAACAACCAACTGTGATTTATTTTTCCTAATCTTCTCTGCACAAGTTTTTTATTTACAAGCCACCGACTCACTTATAACTCTGTTGTCTCTGCAGTTCCTCCACAGTTTATTAAGAGACCGAGCAACACCTACGCACACGAGGCTACGGACATAGTGTTCGAATGCGAGGCGACTGGATCCCCTTCCCCGACCATCAAATGGGTTAAAAATGGTGACGCCGTGGTTCCCAGTGACTATTTCCGGATACTCGTAAGTCTTTAGCTCTTTTATGCGCATGTCAGAGACTCCATGAATGCAGGCAAATGATAACTGGCCAGTTCTCTCTGTGACTGATTATAAATGAGTACAGATCTGTGATTGCTGATGAGTTTGATGAGCTTGAGTTGTGCGGCTTTGCAGAAAGAGCAGAATCTGCAGGTGCAGGGCCTGGTGAAGACAGACGAGGGGTTTTATCAGTGTCTAGCAGAAAATGAAGTGGGCAACGTCCAGGCCGGCGCGCAGCTCATCATTCTAGACCAAGGTACGCATCTGTTGAACGTATTCTGTTTTGTAATGCATCGAAGTTGGCGTGCTTATACAGTAAAGGTTGTTGCATGCTACAGATTTATGATTTTGTCCTTGCTTCCAAATGTGTCATGTTAAAATGAAATGCGTATGCTTTCATTATTAGACATAGCTCTGGTTTTACTGTTGATTTTCATTTATTTTTTTCAAAATGCAACTTCAAGTGTTTAAGTGATCTCCGTTCATAATTTTTTTCTGACCACATTTTTTTTTTTTTTTTTGGAATAATGTGCTGGACAGTTCGTAACCCAATTCCAGTAACTGTTCTTTTTGCTTGATGCATGCTAATAATGTAACCCTTCTTTTTTTGATATGATAAGCTTCAGGGCTTGCTGATTATGGCCGCTTTAACGCTTGGAGTATTTACTTCAACTGCCAGAGCATGCTTTATTCTTATAAAAAGCACAGCTCTTTATATATAACTTCCAACCAAGCAAACATAGAGGACAAATTGATGGTGTAATTTGGGTCTCGCTAGTTTAGCAGGGTATTTGTGGTATGTTGGATTGAAAAAAAAAAAAATTTTTTTTTTCTATTTTGAAATGTGACCTGTGCAACATAACAGTATATAACACATCTGTTTCTGGGATGTTCCTCTGTTTTCCTGCTTTAATTCAGACTCCATTCAGTCGCACAAACAACTAAAGTTTTATTGCTTTTCTGCTTCTGAAGATACCGCGAACACTCCATCACCACACTCCATTTTTATTTCATCTTTACAGCTGATCATAATAATTACGATCTTAGGAGAGAGCTAGACTGGTTACTTAGATGTTATAATCCTAGACATCGGAAGATTAAAAAAAAAAAAAGAACTTTATGCTTATGATGCGTGTGCCTTAGGGCGGCTGCTTTCTTCCATATCAGAACAAAAAGACACTCGGATCAAAGCTTTTCCTAAGAAAATAAATCAACTCAGTGTGAAAGCATCGTAAGGAGCACTGAACCATTACCGCAGTACCGACCCAGGGACCTACATCTAAGTGACCTGCTTTAATATTGACCTGCAGTCAGTCACCTTTTCCGCCGTGTTCTGCAGCTTGTGTGATGTGTAGTAATCGTTGCATCGTTGTACCACGTATCATTTCCCTCCATTGTGCAAGAACTTTAATCTGCTTAGTGCAGCCTTGCATATTGCACCCCCCCCACACTGCATCGGGTACAGCTGCAGGCCAGAGATCATATGCTAATAGAACAGTACCACTTCACGCCTCTTTAGGGTGGCTCGGAATTCAGGCTTTAGGATTAGAAAAACAGGTCTTTTTGGATGAGTGGAAATTGCTGCGATTAATCCAGTAATGCTGTAAGTGAAGGATCTGGTAATCTTTGCCTCTGCTCCCTTTCTGTCATTGGCACCTGTGAAATGAGTTTACACGCATGTGTGTGCATGTGTGTGTGTTGTGGCTTTCACAAGATGGTGAAAATGTTGTTATACTGTATATACAGTATTTATGGAATACCCCCCTTGAAATTTGAGCATGTTTTATAACTTTATAAAAAAAAATGTGTTTTTTGTGATATTTGTCCAAAAATTTATCAAGATGCTTCTCATCCATACTGTACAAAAGTTGTGGGCCTCCTCATTTCTTCATATTAAATTAAATGAAATTAGAAGGTATAGATGAAAGGAAAGAAATGGGGACATATGTTTACTGTGACAGGCTGCAAAGTGCCTAAAATTATTGGTTTTTAATTGCTTGTTTACGAAACAACCTCATTTCCCCTCTCTTCTGTTCCAACCACTCAGCATTCAGCATCACCAGTACAGGTAGTCCCTGACTTACGAACGAGTCCTGTTCCGGGAGCACGTTTGTAAGTTGGATTTGTTCTTAAGTCAGACAAAGTGATACGGCTTTGACACGAATATACAATGTAAAGCAATATCAATTCACTTGACTAAATCTCTGTCTCCTTTTCCCACACTGCCAACATGTGGCAAAAAAAAAAAACGTGACTGCCCCTAAGGTAATGAATCTCACACAGTGTTGTCTCTGCACAAAAAATACACTGAAACTGCTCCAAGACTGAACAGAAAATTAGAGGCAAAACTTGGCAAAATGAGAGCCAAGTAAAAGTCCTTTTGGACGCCTGGAGAACTATTCCTCAAGACTATGTTAAAAGATACAAGAAACTCTGGCTCTGCCTGCTCATACAGTGCTCTTTAAAAGTAGGATCTGTGAGGCAGGGCTGCACAGCTTTATATCGAAAATTGCCTTTTTAAAGAGTGCAGTTTTTAAATCACAAGTACTGTGGTTTGAAGTAGCCAGTAATGTTATTATTACTGAGGGTCCTTTTAAAAATTACAAGGGAAAAATAAAGCCTAATAGCTGCCTCAGCCCTTTATAAGCTTTGGGTCATCATGTGTACTGTGCCTGACAGCAAAGCAGAACTATTACACTAACAAGCGCTGGATCTTTGATGCACTTCATCAGAGCAAGTGAGTAAGAGCAAGGTTAAGTAGACATAAAAAAAAAAAAAAGGACACTACATGTCTGATTTCAGAAAAACAGCAATCTGTGTTAACTTACAAAACGAAATCAGTACACGAACACCGTGTATCATATCACAGACGAACCTGTGGGTTAAAAGTGCCAAGCCCAAGGCCAGTTGACATCCCGATGCATCACATAAAGGCCTCATTAAGCTCCAGATTATTGTATTTTTTCAACTTGCGCTTATGGATAAAGAAAGAGCCCAATAGAAATCCATTACGCACACCTTCTATACACTCTGACCTTCATTTACTTACTTTAATAACAATCATTATTTCTAATAAATATCTAATCAAATCTGACCGACCAAGCAGACTTGATAATGAAGAGAATTTGAAAACAAACCTCTTACTTTAGGATGGCGCGCATATACAGTAGAGGAGACGGATGCATTAATGTTGTGTGATGAACAGTGGTTCACTTTCGTGTCCGTGTATTTGATCCGAGCCATGCTCAAATACACCGTACCATACACCTTTTTGAGTAGCCTCGAGCATGATATGGAGTGCTTGTATTGCGCAAACTTACCGAACGTTGGGGTCAAGTGGATCGCAATTTGTGCTTTGGCCTATAATGTGAAATCTGGGTCTAGATTTTTTCCCAATAAAAAAAAAGCAGATGATCTGGTTGGCATTGATCTGAAATGTGTAGAGGTTTTAAACTCGGTAGGGTTTAGCAAAACACTGCAAGCCTGCAAGCCCCGCCACATTTCCATCTCACATTTAATTTTTTATTATTATTTTTTTTTTTTTGGTCTAGTGCTCTTGACTCGAGTTTTCCAATTTGAAGAATTTCCCCTTTGAAAGCCCTTCTGTAAATGTTGATATTAATGTGAGAATATTAAAAAATATATATACACAGCATATCCTCAGTATATGGGATGCAGTAAAATTTCAACTGTTTTCCCCTCCTCTTTTCACCCCCGCCTCCTTTGGGACATTCTATTTCTTCTTCAGATGTGCCTAAGCAACAGATCAGAAGACAGGAAGGAATAAAGATACTGTTGCTTTATTAAGATATTATATATGATGTAGGCTTATGATGTCCCCAGCATGCTGTGCATTAAATTGCCTGTAAATACTCCTACCATTCTGCCAGTGCTTCTCAGCCTTGTACTAAGGAAAGCAGCTCACCAGGTGCAGTAGAAGACATTTGTTGAAGCCCTAGGCCTCATTACCATCTGTATTGGTACGTGCTGAACTCGGAAGCATGTTTAAAGCGTGCATATTTATTAAAATAAACGCTCTTGCTCAGTAAGCATCGGGTAGAATTTGCTTTGTTATTTGGATTTCTCACTCAACGATTTCTATCACTGGCCTATTTTTTTCCTCGTACACAGAGGCTTCGAAGTTTTTTTCTTCTTACGGCTGAGTTATTTTGTTTTTCTCTCATGCACTGACAGGCTATTATTACCTAAAGCTCAACTCTGCTATTGCTGAGGTTTGTGTTGATTTTTTTTCTCTCCCAGACAACAGAGGAATAGTTGTGTTTTTCTGTATGAGGATGAAAAAAAAAAGTCGAGGCAGTAAATAGACGTGTGGGCTCGGTTATCTCATAATGAGTTTCTTAGCTCATTGGATTGGATTTCAGCTTTTGCAAAGAGCATTAGTGCTTTCTCACGCAAGAAGCCATATTTTTTACTTTTCCCAGTATGAAAGGATGGCAGACGGCTCAATAAACGTAAGAATTGGTATGACATTGTTTGTCGATGGACTCTTTTGTCCTTTTTTTTTTTTTTTTTTTGGATTCTGTTTATTTGCCTCACTTGAATTCAAACAATTTTAGATTTGCATGTAAATGCTTGTTTTTCTTCGCTCTGCTTTTATTTGTGCTTCCTGGATGCTTCTTGATTTTTGTTCTAAAATAATTTTTCTTTGCAGTTTGTTTTTCTCCTCGAGGCCTCATATCACACAAGCATCCCATGCAAGCTTTCTTACTAGTTTTTGTTTGATCCTCCCTTAGTGCTCTTTACTCAGACTTAATCTCCAGGTTTGTGGTGCTTGGGTGCGGTTGGCGGAGTGTGAGGAATTTCCCACATGGGCCGAGCGAGCGGAGCGATGTGTCGTTCTGCGATTCCTGGCTTGAGGGAGGAGACAACGCAACCCACAAGAAGCCTTTGACTCGCAGCAGATCTGCCCGTAATGGCTGCTTGTATGCTGCCTGGAGAGCCTGCTTTAAGCCACGTGGCACAGGAAGCACTCTCTCTAGTACAGTACCTCGGCATATAAATTTAAGTCATTCCAGAGGCGAGTTTCGTATTGCGAAACGCATTCTCTCATAGGAAATGATGTAAATGCCGATAATCTGTTCCAGTCGCCTAAAAATATTACCAATATTACTAATTTCCAACATTATAATCATATTTTTGCGTATAAAAACAATCCAAACATTTATAAGTGAAGTAAAATATGAAATAAATAGACATTAAACTTCCGACTACTATAAAAACGAAACTGAAAGCGCTTCCTTTTGAACTTTCTTGAGATCCATGGTGCTATGTCTTCACTAAATCTTGCACAAAATACAAAAAAACTCCCTGGGGTACAAGCAAAACGGAGGTGCAAACCAGATGCACATGCAACTAAGAAACCGGCGCTTGGTTCGGCTCGGTTCGGTTTTGTCTCACATATGCTGAAAATGCTTGGCATGCTGCAGGAAATTTCTTGCAAAATTTCAGTTCTTAAGGTCGTGTGTTTGTATGCACATCATACCACTGAGGTATAAAAAAACAAGGCATTATCTGAGGGGTAATTTAGCTGGCGCATTAACACACACACTTTGGGGGAGCTCTGAGACCTTTACAAGTCAAGTACTGGACCTTTAAAGTCCAATTTTTAACCAATTAGATCAGAAAGGGCTCAACTAACCAGGAGACCAGATGTATGCGTGACCGGTTGCTCGTACGCCGGAAATGCTTTGTATGCCGAGGCGAAACGTTCTTAAGGCGAAAATTTGCGAGGTTCGTATGCCAAGGTACCACAGTACCCTTATTTCTGCGTCCTTTCTGCTTTCCCTCCCTGACTTAATTCCTCTCTGCAATCTGTCCATTTGATCCATCAAGGGTTAAATAGGAAACGCTACAGATTACCAAGTCTGACTTGGATAGTACTGGTGATTATTTCGCTTGTTTCATGTGGCGCTCCGTGCCTGGAAGGCTATAAAGATCAACAGAATACCTCCTCGGAGAGGTCTTGGTTTTTCATTGATACTTAAATTAGGCCCGTGTGGTAAACACAACTAAGAAGAGCACACATGTTTGTTATTTATAGCACCGCAAAAGCCCTCAGAGTGACTTTTCACATTCTTTTGTTGTTTACAAGACTTACTGGGTAATAACCAGGGTCAAACATGGTCCGTTTGGTTTTAAGACAGGAACAGTGTCACGGACGTGCCGTGATCAAACGAGGAATAATAATAATACCCGACAGAATTGGTACCATAACAGGAGATACTCAGCTCAGACTAGTTGTTGCGCCGCTCGCCGTGCCACATAAAAGCTTTCACGAATGACTTTGGGATCGACCTGTTCATTTTCTGCCTTTTATTGTGAAGCCATAACCCGTCTTCCCGATGCCACAGAAACAAACTGTTTCTAATACACAAAAGCTTGAGCGCAGACGGCAGAATTCACAAAAACCTTCATGGTTGTATCCTCTGACATCCAATTAGCCCCTGTTTGAAGGTCACCGTTTCTAGCAGGTGCGGAAAGCTCCCAATAAAAATGGGCAACTAATCCAAGCCTGAGAGGAGAATCTCAGTGAAGCGTTAAACGAGTGTCTCCAACAATCAGCTCCAGGTGCCACCTTGCAGTACTTCCTTTGTTTTAAACCGTTGACACGAAGTGCTCCAGAAGTTGCCACCTTGCCTGAGTGCCTGTACTACTGGCCACAAGTCACCCTTTTACAAGAAACCTGTTCTGATTGACCCGTTACCATTTCTCACTCCTGTGCATGCTAATATCACTTTCCCACTGAACAGCAAAGGCTTGGCAACCAAAACCAACCCGGACAATCCACGTCCTGGCTGAGGAAGTTTTGATTTTTGTTGCAAAACACCATGAAAGTTGAAGGAACTGTTCAGGACATGCCATGAATTTTTGTTAAATGCTGACTCTAACCACAATGTGCACTAACATGATATGCACTCATAAATGAGACAAATGACAACCATATATAAGTGCAGCTAGGTTTTAATCCAGCATGCAGTAGTAGTGAAACACTCAGATTTGAGCTCTGAACCATCCATGTGCAAGAATTGAGTAATTCTTCTTATTTATTTATTTATTTTTTAAAGTAGGCATACATAGTGCTTCATGATAACTTCATGTTAAGTCATGTTTCGGAAGGATGAAATTTTGCCTACATCAAGCAAAGAAAGCAACTAAGGATATTCATGAAATTACTGGAATTGAGCTCTGACCCATCCAACACATTATTAAAATCTTGAACCACCAACTTGGTTGGATAAAAGTATGTCATCATAGATCACTTGAACACTTTGACGTTGCATAATAACTCTGCAGTGGAAATTCCAGTTATGGTTAACAGTGAAATCCAGAGCATTTCCTCTTACTCTACATGATAAGAACTCTCAGGATTGGGACTAAACAGGCGTATGACCCTAAGAAAACCACTTAGTGAGACTAATCAGAGAAAAAGGCTTCAGTTTGCTAGGGAGCATAAAGACTGGACTTTGGAGCGATGGAAAAAGGACATGTGGTCTGATGAGTCCAGATTGACCCTATGCCAGAGCAATGGGCGTGTCATGGTAAGAAGGGAAGTGCATGAAGTGATGGCTCCATCGTGCATACTGGCCACTGTATAAGCCTCTGGAGGGAGTGTAATTTACATTTATGCTATTTGCCAGATGCCCTTATCCAGAGCGACTCAAATTTTCTAATCTAATTATTCATTTGAGGGTTAAGGGCCTTGCTCAAGGGCCCAACAGTAGCAAATTGTTGGTGCTGGAGTTTAAACCTGGGAGCTTTTGACCTCAATCACTAAGCTACCCCTGGGGTTGTTTTAGTTGGTCAGGTTTAGACTGGTTTAAATTAGCTGACTACTCGATTATCCTGAATACTATATAATCTATAGAATAACATCTATGAAGGTTTTCTTTTCCTGGATGGCATGGAACTCAAACTGTGAAAGAGTGGTTCTGGGAGCATGAGGAATTATTTTCACACATGAACTGGTCACTATATAATCAAAGCTAAAGGCGGTCAAATGAAACATTGGCATGGATGACATTTTTCCAGGCAGTTTATAAAGCCATTGCTGTATTTTGTGGAACTGATATGTGTATTTTATCTTGAGAGATGTGTATATATTTTCATGCGAAAGATGTATTGAAAGTACAAAAGGTGACCACTATAGTAGCAAGGGCACTATTTTTCCCTTGAGTGTAATAGAGAAGCTGAGCTAAGACTGGATCTGGACCTTTATGAGAGTCCATATTAAATAGGCTTCCACCTCTTTCCACCTGAACGTTGGTGGTTAACTGCGAGGACTATGCAGAGATCCCACGCTGTGTTCTGCTCTGTAGGGCAGCAGCCTTTGTTGGTACTCCTCACTGAACCCTCTTTCATCTCCCAGACATATCGTAGGAAGGTGGGCTGTCTGGGAGCATCCTGAGCCATTCCCCCGTCACCTGAGAGAATAGCTTACATGCATTTAATCTCAATAATGGTGTCGTGCTTTAATCCATCATCCTCTCGTATTCATGACGTTGTGTGTGCTGCTCCGGCAGAGTGCTGATGCTGCAGCGTTTGTGCAGACTCTGGAGTGAACGTGAAACCGAACCGATCAAGTTCTTATTTATAAGGCGTCATACTGACCGCACGATGCTTTCTAGTGTAAATTGCACAATTCTTCATTTTGAAGAGTATAGATCAGTGTATTCCAGTGTTTTGAGAATCTAGAAGGAATGTAGCTTTGTCGCAGCTTAAATCCACTTGTGCTCAGGACGATTTCGTCGATTAGCCCGGTCTCGTCTCTCGAGCACATGGTTAATCAGTCATCAGGTCGCCAGAGAAGAGATCAATATGATTTGCTTTACTTCTTTCCCAAAAGGTTTGTTCCCTTTGTGTATCAAGCCTTAAGCCTTTGTCTGAAGATCAGCAGCTCACCCAAATGTCACAAGCTGTCAGAATCAGTCTCGTCTGATTCTATCGCCAGTGCAACATGCAAAGAATGTACGAGATTCTGCCTCGATCATGTCCTATAATAATATGAATCGAGTGTCGTCTGGCTGAGGATAATTACAGATGGAAACAGCCATATGATCCACACTTACATTTTAAAACCTGAAACGTGTCCATGTCCAGCCTTTGATTTCTCTCCTGAGCCGAGCTGCCGGTCCTCGCTCTTTATTAAGATCAAATCAACATTTCTATAATGTCTCATTAGAAGTGTACTTCATCTCGTGCACGCTCGATAAAATTATCGTTGTTGCTCGAGACTGGTCTTGCCGCAGGTGTTTAACTTGCGCCCACGTGTATATGTGCAGAGAAGAAAAAAAAGTGCTTGAAAAGTCTTTGCAACTTTCCTCCTAACATTGTACGAGTTTTATTTTTCATACTGCATGGTGACCTTTCCCACTAAGCCGTAATGCCTGCCATTAATAAGGCAGTGTTGCCATCTGCTCAGTCGACACCAGCAATTGCTCTTTGCTATGAATAGAACAAACGCGAGTCTTTCGCTGTTAGCGACCATGTGTTGCCGCGAGTGCGCTTGTTGAGTTTTGGACAGAAAATGAGACGGATCGAAAACGCAGCGGTGGCAGATGGATAGTTAAACCTGCGCGTGGCTCCGGTGCGATTTTTGCTCCCTCCGTTTCCCCGTTCCCTTCACCCTTCCTCAACCTTTCGACACAGATTCGTCTGAAGTCATGGCTCCGCTGTTTATTGAAGCTCAGCCTCGAAACGGAGTCAATCCCGGAGCAGATATTTTGTGAGCTTATTCCGGAAGAGCGAGGCTCAAGGCTGCGGAGATTCACCTGCAACGAGAATACAGAGCTGAAAGCTCTACACTGAATATTAGCAGAATGCGAAACTCGAGGCTGTACGTCTGATTGTTTTTCTTTGTCAGATCTGATAATTGTTGCAGCTGATGCTTAATTTGCTCTTCGGCTAATGGGTCATATCCTTTAGGGAACGCTATAGACTAATGCATCTCTCTATTAATGAGCGTTTTACAGATGGGCATCATTAGTCTCGAGCATTATGGGCCGGCTACGGATAGAGATTCCATTTAGACAAGCAGCAACGGTCGCGCAATCATAGCCAACGTTGGGTCTAATCTGTGCTTTGGAATCCACTTGTATTTCAGAAAATAGAACGATTCATCATAATGATGATGGAATTATAATGGAGTGCCAGCATTAACTTGGCCAAGTTATGTACCTCGCTTGTTTGTTTTAATGTTCTCTTAGCAATACTAATGCGGGGAAGTGTTTAAAGGAAGCGTTTCAAGTGATATTTCAGTTACTTGGCTGGCATCTTGGTTTCTGGTCCTCATCTTCAGATTTCAGTTGTTTTTTTGTTTTGTTTTTTTGATTAAATTAACCTCACCAAAGACTCACGTTTATGGCTGTGATTGATTTTAACCTTCTGAGTTCTGATTCAAATGTGCATTATCGAGTGTATTATATTTCGTGTGCATGGAATCGTTCGGTTTAAAAAGGATGTAATTCACTGCGACAGTAGACGAAAGGTTGTTTTTTATTATTATTTTTTTAATAACGTTCCTCAGATTTCAGATTTTGCAGTGTCAGTGGAAAACATGAGTAAGGTATGCTGGGGTCCAACCACAGTTCGTTCCAGGGGTCTGGACGCGAAACATTTCACATATCTGCATGAAAAATATCAAACCCATAGCAGCGGGGGCTGCGGTTTCAGCTGTGTAACACGTGGCTGTTTTTTTTTTTTTAGACTAACAGGTTTTTTTTTTTTTGCTGTAAACGATGTCGTCTTAGTGGTTTAGTGCATTTCTGGCATTATGTCTTTTATCATTTATTTGCGTTCCACCTTTCCTTCTGTTTTTTTATTTTTTCATTTGTTTTTTTTTGCTCTAACAATTTGTTCATTTTTGTGTTTTTGCTTTTTTTTTTCATGATTATCCACTTCATCATGGATGCCTTTGTGTTATTTTTTTCCCTCTGCTTCGCCCTGTTTTTTCCTCTCTGTCCTTTTCATTTGCTGTTTTCTTTTCCTTCCTGCACCCTTAATTTTCAACACTTCACACTTCATTCTCACTTCACATTTCATCAACGACTTGCCTCTGACCAATGATGTAGCCACCCCCCCTCCCTCACCCACACTGATCCGTGCCACTGCTGACCGTGTAACACCAGGCTCAGGAGGCAGCTCCGGTTCCAACCCTGGTCCTGGCAGCGGTCCTGGTCCCGTGCCCTCGGCGCCGCGTGACGTCGTGGCCTCGCTCGTCTCCACCCGCTTCATCAAGCTGACCTGGCGCCTGCCGCTCGAGCCACACGGCGATGACATCACTTACTCCGTCTACTACGGCCTGGAAGGCGTCAAAAGGTAGGACGTGAACTCCTCACTGATTAAGGTCTAAGAATTTTTGGGTTTACCTTTGTCTGTTTTTTAACATGTGGTACCACCCAGCATTGACAAACTGACAGCGCTTGAATAGATGCCTCGTAATCGAAGCAGGTTTTTTTTATTAAAGGGGAGGTCGAGTTGGCACTGAGCTCGTGATTGTATCGTGTCTTGTTCCGCAGGGAGAGGACGGTGAACACCAGCCGGCCGGGCGAAATGCAGGTCACCATCCAGAACCTCAAGCCAGACACCAAGTACTCCTTCCGGGTGGTGGCGTACAACAAGAACGGCCGGGGAGAAAGCTCGACGCCGCTGAAGGTCGCCACCCAGCCAGAAGGTAGGAGCTTAACGACGGCGTTCATGTTGCAGAGATTTTCTTCATAGGAGTGCGGATCTTCGCAGCACGTTTGGAAACCGGCCCATGTAGAGCAGCAGGAATTATAATCACGTGTTCCTTCTCTCCAAAACAAACATTCACATTAAGCAGGTAAACACAAACACGTGTACTAGAGAAGCACTGGAAAGTTCCACTTCTCAAGGCTGATTTTGAGCGAGGTGTGTTTGAAACACTATCAGCTTGTGTACAGCCGGAGAGAGAGAGAGAGAGAGAGAGCGCAAGGCTGCTTTCTGGGTCGGTGCTGACCCTGTGTCCTTGGCGCGGGCTGGTATAAGCACTTCATAATGAGTGCTAGTGGGATCCTGGTACCCTGGGGAGGCTGCGCTAGCCAATCAGCTTGCGCTTCATGTTATGAATGAGGTCTCGACTGTTGACCCGCTTCCAGAGGCAGGACCTCCAACAGAGCCTGGCATTTTCCCATGTGCATGCAGCACACACACACAGTACACACGCGTACTCGGCGAACTGCATAATC
Source organism: Dinotopterus cunningtoni (assembly GCA_028565755.1). NCBI lineage: Eukaryota > Metazoa > Chordata > Actinopteri > Siluriformes > Clariidae > Dinotopterus > Dinotopterus cunningtoni. The sequence goes on from JAOTRS010000004.1 coordinate 4,687,842, forward strand.
TGCGTCTTGTATTCCAGACAGTCTTGAGGGATCACGCGAGGATATAAGCAGTACGTATAACCAATATAAGAACGAGGCGCCGCAACTGAGATAAATGACGCTGCAGTTTTCACCCGATCCTTTAAACTTGGAGATTAAACGTTACTTAATGGATCATGTAATAGTTTAGTATTGTTAAATGTTTATCATACGACAGACATGATTAGTGGGTAATGATCTCCGAATGAGGGTTATGAAGCATAAAATCTTCTATTGCTCAGTTGTATTAAAGTCCAGATGTCCTCATCTATATTTCTGCTCCAGTCACATAAGATTTAATGCACAGATTCGAACCCTATACGCTCAGCCGGCATTGTAATCTTTTGTCATCATTCATGGCGATGAGTAGATCCTGAACAGCCCAGATTGCTGTTTTTATTCTCCCACCTCTGCTAAATTAACACGATTATATAAACATCAGAGAAAGGGCTGGCGATGTTTGACAAACGTTTTACTGTAAAAGACCGCAAGACCCAAAGGATACACCATAAAAATTGGTTGTTTATGTAACATCTTATTTTCAGCAGCAACCTCATTTCCCCTCTCGTCAGTTCCAACCATTCAGCATCACCAGTGTACTAATCACCTGATCATCTCTCATCATCTGCACCTGTTTCTCACTGGTTTATGCCTTCATTTTTTCCCCTTTTTCTTTCTTTTTAAATGCTTGAATGATTCATAGGTCACTGTGTGGCTTAAAAAACCAAAATGTTCCTCTGAAGCTGGTCAGGTACAGGGACTGGACTGAACATGAAAGGCAAAAAAGAGAAGCCGAGAGAATGAGAGCCGAAAAAATCCTTCAGGAAGACTACATTCAAAATACAAGAAATAAAAGACTGTATACAGCCGTCTAAGAAAGTATGAAAGTGCAAGATTTGTTAAATAGCAAAAAAAGAAATCCCACACACTAAGGCTGCCTTCAAAATCAGCAGAGCATCTGGTCATGTCCGGATCTAATGTTTGTACAGAATGCTGACGTCTGAGATCCTTTAATGTGCTTGTTTTTTTCCCTTCAGGGTAGCTTATATATCCATTTGTCACTGTCCAAGATATCCCACAATCCTCCTTGTGTCAACTCAGGTGCAGGAGACAGTATGCAAACAGCCAGTGTTGAAATCAGTGAAAGGCAGCAGTTTGAGGATGAACAAACGAGTTAAGATTTTATTTCTGTTGAGAAATAGCTGGTGTAGTTGCAGAATACGTTGTAATGTTCTCTCAAAAGTCCTTTATTCAGTCTAGTGTAACAGACTTCTTAGCAAATGTTAGTTTGTTTGGCAACATTGTGATCATTCGCTGCCTTCAAAGCGTGTTGCAAAACCCTTTCACTGAAGCAAAGGACTTTGATGAGATTGAGGAGCTTCCTCAAACAGAGTTAGGGATAGCTCAAAGCTTGACTAAACAGGTTTGAAATGAGATGAATCTGTAAAAAAAAAAAAAAAAAATCAGACAAACCAAAAAGAGTGCAGAGTTTTAAAAGAATAAAAAAATGAGACCTGGCAACCTGACTTGTAGCACTATTTAAAACACTATTTAGCTGGTCAGTTAAGCACTTTCTGTTTTAATTGGTTGGAATTTGACTTTAAAGGTCCAGTATTTTACTTGAACAGGTTAACACAGGTCTCAGAGCTCCCCCAAAGTGTGTGTGTGTTAATGCAGGAGCTGAAATACCCCTCAGATAATGCATTTTAAATCTCTCAAATCTAATTGGCTCATGCCTATGCATACATTAAGAACTGAAATTTTGCAAGAAATTATCCTCTGCATGGCGAGCATTTTCAGCATATGCGCAACCAAGCCGAACCGAGCGCCGGTTTTCGTCATTGCCAGTGCACCTACATGGCACATACGTCTGGGAGCTGTTTGCATCAGTGGAAAGCCAAGCAAAGCGAGTTTACGTGTTTTTGTGGGGTTTTATGCATTTTTTGCAAGAAGCAAGGATGGTAGCAAGAAGAAAAGAGAGCTGCTTTTAGTTTTGGTTTTAAAGCAACCGGTGCAAAGAGGAATATTTATTTCATATTTGACTTCATAACTTTTTTAAATGTTTTGAATGTTTTTATATACATGAATATGATTATAGTGTTGAAAATTGATAATATTGGTAATATTTTTGGGCGGCTGGAACGGATGGATCTGCATTTACATTATTTCCTATAGGAAAATGCGTTTCGCAATGCGAAATTTCCTCGCCTCGGGAATGGATTAAAATCGTATGCCTAGGTACCGCTGTATTATAATCCTCCTCCAAACATTCCGTTTCAGTGTTCATGCAAATGAGTTACTGCTGCGCCACGCCCCTACTGAGATCAGCTGAGCTGAGCAACAAGCCAGGAGAGACTCTTCTTATAAGGTCACAGTAGGGGGAATATTGGATCTAATTGGCTCGTTTAAACCCCGGCCAATACTAAAAATGGAAGGAAAAAAAAAAGCTGAAAACTGAATTTTCAATCTTTTTTGTGTTTGCAATGCAGACACTCATCTGAAAGTCTAGCAATAAATAAAAACTGAATTTTGCACAAAAGGTCTCCTTTTATGACAAGTTGCACAGTTTGATTGTACTGATACAGACCCAATTAAATTTAAAACAATTTGTGCGTTGTTTTGCACAGTTGGTGCGAGAAATGTTTCAGAGTTCAAACACTTGCTGAATGTTGCACAGACGAATCACAGATTTTCTCTGATCCAAAACCATTTGAACTTGGGTTTGTTGTAAGAAACAAAATATTTGCAAATCCTGCCTGCTTGGAGAAGAAAAGAGCAAAAATCCCCGTAAACAACAGGTGTAAATCTGTACCATGAAGCATTCTTCAGTTAAGTGTTCTTTCCTGTTCCCTTTGTCTCTCAGTTCAAGTACCAGGACCGGCTCCCAACTTCCAAGCCGTGGTCCAGACGTCGACGTCAGTCAGCCTGAGCTGGGACAAACCCCTGACCGGCAACGGTGACATCCAGAACTACAAAGTGTACTACATGGAGAAAAGCCTGGGCAATGAGAAGGTAGTTCTTCACAGAGCTTAATGGCGCTGATTTCGAAAGTGACATTTCAGAGTGATATCCAGTGATATCTCTGCATTTATATGATGTATGTGCTCTCCTGTAGGACATTGAGGTTAGTGGACTGTCCTATACCATGTCTGGGCTGAAGAAACACACAGAGTACAGCTTCAGAGTCGTGGCTCACAACAAGCACGGACCCGGAGTCTCCACGGATGACGTGACAGTGCGGACTTACTCAGACGGTACAAAAAATTCTTGGCTTTAAAAATAAAAATTCCAAATCAAATGTCAAGTGTAAGCGCAAATTAATTTTTAGAAAGAAGAGCCCACAATTTGTGCATTAGGCTATTAGTATTTAAATGCAGTTTAAACAATGCTTCATGCTACTCATGCTACATTTCATGCCAATGAATGGCCTTTGGCTTGTTCATGCTAGCTAAGGCAGGTATGCTGGTATAGAAACATAATCTAAGACAAGATGGTGTGATGCGTGCTTATCTGTTACCACCCTAAGGTTTATTCCGAAGGGCGTTCAAGTCAAACCAGGACATGAATGAAACTGATTGGTGTTTACAGAAGACTTCAAGAACAGTACGGTGATGAGACTCGTAGCCGCGGTAAAACATTTGAATGGCACAAACATTTTAAAGAAGGCTGTAAACCCATGATGATCCTGGCTGAGTTGCCTCGGAGTCCACTGCAGTCATTCCTGTGACTTTTGAGCGAGTGGCACTTCTGATCCCTGAAAATCGATGGATAACTTGCGGATGAGATTCATCCGTTTTTGGGATTAAAAAAAAAACAGATTCACAAACACAACTTGCTCATTACTGAAACTCAGCTGGGAGTTATTACCACATCCCCCATACAGTCCTGATCTCACTCCAAGCCATTTCCACATGTTTGAGCCATTAAAGGAGTTCCTGGGAGGCCAGCATTTCGAATTCATTTCTTGAACACCCCTTGTAAAATGATTTTCCGTAACTGTACATCCCGAATGGTTTTATTCCTCCCTCAACATGTGTTAAATACCAAGTATGGCTTAGAATACACTCAATTGATTCGACGTCAGTTTTACAGCTCGTGTACACCATGAGCTTCGACCCGTGAGTGATCCAACCTTTTAAAGATCGTGGCTCCATTTCTAAAGGATTTATCTTTTGAGACATCAGGATTAAGACAAAACATTAAGCAACTATTCTTTCGTGAAAATTGAAACCTTTCCTTTTGTGTGTGTGTGTGTGTGTGTGTGTGTGTGTGTGTGTTCTTTCCAGTCCCTAGTGCAGCACCCCAGAACATGACGGTGGAGGTGCTAAACTCAAAGGTAAGCAGGTCCCAGCTGGCAAAAAAAAAAACCTGAGCTGAATAAAGCCTCTCAGGCTAAACACACGCTAGGTGAAGCATGCACTGCATCCGTTTTTGCCTCTCATCTGTTAGTGCGTCCTAACTGCATCGAGCAGCACATCTGCGCTCGACTCCGGGGCTGTCACACAGCTTTAGTCCCTCAATCACTCTTCCTCTGTTCTCCTCTCCTCCCCCCTGCGCAAGCTGTTTATGAGGACAATTGATATTTTCTTAGCGTGCGCAGAGATTCGGTCGCATCTTGTCACCGGAGTGGTTTAAAAGTAAGTCTATTTGAGATTTGGCTCGCGTACTGACGAGTAGCCGGAGTGTATTTCGACTCATGCTTCAGCACACGCAGATGCGGAGGAGTCTGTTTGCATACCCGAGGTTGACGTGCGCACGTGTGCATTTGCATAGTTTACCGGGTAAAGAATTAACGCTGCGTTTTTTTTTTCCGCCGTAAACACCCAATAAAGCGACGACCTCTGCTCCTCCCTCTGCTAATTTAGAACTTAATTAATTCGAGCGAGTTTTGGAGAGCGAAAAGAAAAGAAAAAAAAAACACTGAGTTAAATTGGAACAAGTGGAAAATGAAAATAAGGTAATTGCACGCTTAGTGGAAATTTAATTTGGCTTATTCCTCTGGACTGTGAACACAAGGCCGTGGGCGTGCACCATTAATTAACTCCACTCGCACGCTGGGCTTCCCATCTTCCCTACCTCGAGTTTCCCCAGCATGCAATGCAGGAATCTCCATCACCGGGCCTCAGAGCCCTCATCTCTCTGGTGCTGCTCCTCCCGGCTGTGTGTAGGAATAAATTCATACGCCCGGTGTGCACCAGCGTCCACTTTCCCTTCAGTGCCCTTTAGAGTGAAACCTTCTAGGAATAAACATACAAAGAAAGTACATGCTGTTCAATGGCCACCTCATGGGTTTCAGGTATTCACTCAGGAGTATAACACACACTGACTTTGAAGATCATCATTCTCTTGTATACAGATAAGCTTACACACTGATGATGTGTTCTGCATATGTACTGTATATAGTGATGCACTGGATGTTTATGTGAAATTGTGTAAACCTACAGAGCATCATGGTGCGATGGCAGCCTCCTCCAGCCGACGCTCAAAACGGAGAGATCGTCGACTACAAGATTCGCTACAAAAAAGGCACGAGGAAGAGCGAACCTTTGGAGATGACTACAGGAAACCAGCTCAGCAAGCTCATAGATGGTAAGTGCTTTCACTCATGCGGAGTCCCGACCTTTGGATGTGATCGCTCGTGTGTTTTGTCTGCCTGGTTTGGTTCGTCTAAGGTCTTTGTTTGAAGTGAGAGGAGAGCATGGTATTAAGAAAATGCTTAATTCTGATTGGTTGGAAGGTGTTTTTTTAACACGACGGCTGTGACAGAAGTCCGACTGTAATTGAAAGCGCAGGTTTGTGTTAATGCACTTGTTCTAGTTCATGTTTTTACTGTAACATTGACTGATGGAGTCTCCAGTATAACTGCTGTAACTTGTGTCGTAACAGACTGTAGTTGATTCCCTCCCCACAATTCAGCACACATGTGACCTCCATATTAATCGTAGCTTTAATATTTCATCGTAGCCCAAAATAATGTTTTGGACCCAAGACAACCCTCAAATAATGTGAAATGATATAATTGTGCACTCAAATTCTCTCCTGCATGAGCAAATTTTCGCTCGCTAAAATGCCCTCTCGCACATGCTCATCAGGGTTGCCAGATCACACTGACAAAGTCCTGCCTAGGCGGTGCTGAAACAGCCAATTAATATCAGCACTAGAACGCAACAATTATAAATGCACATACTTCATTTTACTAAAATTAGCATTCTTTTTTAACCCTGATTAAAGCACATTTCTCAAACCCAAAATGATGAGAAGTAGCACAGTTATTAATATCTTTATGCACTTTTGTTCGTAAGGAGGGAACTGTCCTTTTCTGTTGAACAATTATAAATGGAAATAAAAAGTAGAAAGAAAAAAGGGCTTTATCATGCCCTATACTGCACTTTAAATTAACTTTAATAAATCTGATTAAATTAATTTAACTTTTAAAACTTAAGATTCAGCAAATCAAATATATGATTATTAAGCATTTTAAGAAATAATGTTTAAAACTGGCACTATTATCCTCCAATAGAAAGACATTTACATTTTTTTTCTTAAAGTAGGTGTAGTGAACTTGTATATGAATTTTTGTAATCTTATATAAAAATAGATTCAAGTGATTTTCATTTGCTAAGATGTCCTTTTTGCAGTGAAGGTCATTCGCAAAAGTTCCGTGCGTCAGTCTAAAGTGTTTTATAATTAATAAACGGAAAGCACAATTACAATGGGTGTTCGAGTCAAACCGGGACTTGTGAATGAAGACGTGAAACCGATTGACATTTACAGGCACAGCACGAGCATGAGACCCTTAGCCGCAGTAAAACATTTAAATGGTGCAAACGTTTTAAAGACGGCTGTGAATGAGGATCTTTATTTTTCGTCTCACTAGCTTCAATAAAGAGCATGTCTGTTGACCCTGGTATAATATAAGTGAGTTATTGCATTAAAATGAAACTATAAAAAGGTGAAGAGTACAGCGTGCACATCTTATTTGAAGTGGTGTAGGAGGAATCAAATGTGCTGTTATTGTAAAATAAACATAATATTTTATTATTTAATAGATTAACTATAACAGCATGCCTTGTCCTGTTTTAGCCCTTATGTGGTGGTGTTTAGCACCTGCTCTGTGATCGTCACACTCGGTTGATTTCTGCAAATTCTGTTCCTGTTTTGTTTCCAAAACCATAAAAAAAATAAAAAACTCACAATATCCTGCACTTCTCCCACAGAAGCTACTTCCAGAGTAGCTGAGTGCAAGATAAATCTCAAAGCTCCACTTCCGCCCTTACTTTAAAGTGTCCTAGCTTTTACGTAGAATCAGTCCCAGCTTTGATCCTTACATAGCATGTATTCCTAAAAAAATCTAAATAAAAAATGGAATGCAGTTTCAGTAGCTTTCAGTGTTTGGCACAGCGACTGGCAGCAGAGAGACTTTACACTTAATGTGCATTCCTGATTACTTTCGGGCCGAGATGATGGGACGCTTGTTAGTTCAAAGGCATCACAGCAAGACGCCGAGCCTCAGAAGAGGACAGAACCGCGTTCCCCGTCAGCGGCTGCCGGAAGTGCTCCGGGGAGAGCCGGGGCTCTTCGGCATTTAGTGTTCAAACGCTGGTGAGGCAGACGCTTATTAACATTTTAAAGCAATTACAAGAGCTACGTGTTATTTAAAGACAGCATGCGGCCCTCTGTGCCTTTGAATTCCAAAACAGACCCAAGGCACAAACCAGATTGCTGATATTTCGGAGATTATAGGCAGCAGAAGTGCTTTTCTCTCTTCACATTGTTGTTGCATTGATATGTGCAAGCATTGTAACCTGCCACCATGGCTTCCTGTGCAAAAAAATTGCCAAATGGGGATTAGTTTTGTTCAGACAACTTTTTTTTTTTGTAAAGGGCACCTATTATGCAAAATTCCCTTTTAAGACATTAAGGTTGGGTCTTGTGTGTGTGTGTGTGTGTGTCCTTTTTCCATTTTAATATTAACTGAGCTCTAAAAAACCCCAATGACTGACTATAGGAGGATATATGGGCTGTGCTGTTCTCTGCTGAGGGCGGGGATTAACACTAGCTCATTTACATAAACAGTGTAACGGCATCTTTGGAAGAGGAGTGAAACAGAGGGGGTTTGTGGTATGGAAAATGCATTATCATATTTCAGCCGAGGCATTAACACATACTGTAGGGGAGCTCTGAGACCTGTGTTCACATTTAAAAAAAAGGAGTAAAATATGGGACCTTTAAGAGACATTCGGCCTCATTTATTAACATGCATATTAACTAGGAGAGGAAATGGAGACGAGACAATATAATCTCAATAACTAGGTGCTGATTCGATTTCGATTGCGATTCTTTTTTTCTTACTTTCCGATTGTGTTACAATTCTAAAAAAATTTGCTGAATAATTGCCTGACAATGTGTGAGTGTTTTAGAGCGCCACCTGTAGTATTATAGGGGGAATGCAATATTTTATTGCCTCAAATGCAAAAACATAATTTTTAAGAAGTAAGTGTGGTGATATGTGAATTGCCACACAAAAGAATTGATACATTACTGGAAAAAAAAATGTTCAACATCACTAATAACAACTAATATATTTGTAAATCCTTTACAAGAGCATTTGCATAAAAACATGGTAATTGTTCTGAAAAATGCTAAGGAGGTCAGTTTGCCTGATACAAGATATTCAAGAGTGAACCTTCATTGCTAGGGCTTGAATCATATAGTTGGTCCGAATTTCACAAGTAAGTCTGTCTAATCAGTTCAGGAAAACCGTAATGGCTCCCTATAAAAGGAGGAAGCGTTAGTGTGTGCTGATGAGCTGCAACGACGGAGTGCGTCACTGGGAGATTTAATGCACTTCTAACTTCTTTCATTGTTAAGTCATTGTTGTGAATGCGAGGTTTGCGTTTTTTGGAGTTTTATGGGCATTGCTAAACATTTATGCACAAAATGAACTAAGAATATGAGGGTGCTCTTGGCAGGCAGCGGTATTGATCTCGCCGCGGTTAATATTCCTGGAGAAACGTCCAGGTGACGTATGGAGGTGATTTGGGTTGTTTTACCCGGAGGGTTTAGCCCTAAATTATTTCAGGAACACAAAGCCTGGTCTCATTCATCTAAGCCCTCAGACAACACGCCTGAAGGCATCGCCCCCTCTTTCTATAAAGAGTCTGTGCTTTTGTTTCCTGGCTTGATTTAAAGCCGTAACTTTAAAGCTCAGACACACCATACGTGATTCTTTCTATGCTTTCCAGGACTGCAGCGTGGCACAGAGTACTCCGTTCGTGTGGCAGCCATAACTGTGAACGGCTCAGGCCCTGCGACAGACTGGAGCACCGCTGAGACTTTCGAGAGCGATCTGGACGGTAAAAACTGTTACTACGCTCACTACTCCTACTGTTGCCATGCTCCGGCTACCACAAACTCAACATTTCATTTATTAACGAACCCCGTATGTGGTGTTTAGAGTCCCGCGTCCCTGACGTGCCCGGTTCCTTACACGTCCGGCCGCTGGTGAACAGCATCGTGGTGAGCTGGTCTCCTCCGGAGAACCAGGACATCGTGGTTCGAGGTTACATCATAGGCTACGGAATTGGTAACCCTCATAGCCAAACCATCAAAGTTGACTACAAGCAGAGATACTACAACATCGAGAACCTTGGTGAGACACTATTCTGTTAATTATTACTTAAAGATATTTCTTTAAACTTGATTTTGTGTTCCGTTAATGGAGAAACTCATTAAAGCGCATGTTTATTTGCTTCATTATTCTGTTTAACATGAGCTACTGAGTGACTGATTACATTCGAAAGCAGGTTACAGTAAACGTAATTTATTCTAGAAACAGGGGAACATGGGACAGATGTTGGGAAGCGAGAGATCTCCGAGTAACCATCGCCGTGCCTGGCTGTAATTAAATTTACAGAGAAGGGGAAAGAGGGGGGAAAAAATCACACAAAGAAAATGTGCATAATTGAAGCTCTCATAATTCGCCTAATTACATGAGAAAGGGAATCAATAATGGTGTTTAAATATGCGCCCCCGCCACGGTGATGAATATGAGCGAGGGTCCCCGAGGAGCGGCCGACTTGATTAGCTAAATGATTTCTTTTTCCGTGTTCGCCAGATCCCAGCTCACTCTACGTGATCGCGCTGAAGGCCTTCAACAACGTGGGTGAGGGTATCCCGGTGTACGAGAGTGCCCTCACACGACTCCAGACAGGTAGACTAACACCATCGCCATCATTTTTATTCACATTACTAATGTAGCTCTAAACACACACACACACACACACACACACGCTTCAGTCCTCATACTACTCCATGACTGATTTATAGCCTGACAAAAGTGCTTTTATTTATTTTTTTATTTTCTTTATTTGGAAGCAGAGCTGGCAGCGTGCGTTTCAGTGTTTTTGTTGATTTGTGGCAATACGATTTATCATGTGAAGACTGCAAAGCCAAACTAAGATCGACGCTTCTCTGCTATTCTTTAAAGCATTTTCTATCTGATCTGTAACCACAAAGAAGATTTCACTCGTATTGAGACAAATAAAAGCTGCAAAATGTCACTAAACAGTTAAAGAAAACTTTTACATTAGTTTTAATGTAGTTAGCACTTGGTGAATGCAATCGCTGGAAATAAAGAGGGAAAAACAGGAGTGGAAAGGATGCAAAAAATGGAATAAGGAACAGGAAATGCAAATGTAAAGGTATGAAGGAAAGAAAATGTAACGATGAAGAAGGAAAGGAAGTGCAAGAATGGAGCTGGAAATTGATTAGGGAAGAGGAAAATGGAAATGTAATGATGGAAAAGAAACAGAAATGTACTGGAGACCAGTAAAGGAAATCTAACAGTGAAGATGGAAAGAAGGAGTAAGGGGAAAGAGAGAATGGAAATGGAATAAGGAAGAGGAAATGTAAAAATGAAGAAGAAGGATAGGAAATGTTAGGATGATGATGTAAGTGGAAGGTGGAATGGAAATATAGGGATGAAGATGGGACAGAGGACAAGGCAATGGAAAATTAAGAAGGAAGTGTAATGATGAGTAATGAAAGGAAAGGAAATGGAAGGTGGAAGCCAGAAAGGAGATGTAAAGATAAAGAGAGTATAAAAATGGAAGAATGAAATGTGAGGTAGAAGAGAGTTTGGAAATGTTATGATGAAGAGGGAATGGGAATGTAAAGAGGAAGAAATGAAAGGAAAAGTCATGTAGGGAGGAAAAGAGAGAGAGAGAGAGGGGAAACAAGTGGAAACAGGCTGGCAGTTACTACATATTCCCACTTCTGAAAAAGTAGCGTTTCACCTTCAACAAACCTGTAACTAGCAAATTTATGGAAGTGCTTTTAAAAAAAGCATTTAACATAAATATGTATTGAGTTTGACAGCTGTGCGTAGACTTTAAGAGGAAACTGCTTTCCTGCTTCTTGTCTCAGTACAAGGAAATGTCGTAATTCTTGTCAGGTACACTTAAGATGTGGGAAAACTGCTAAAGATTTTTTTTTTAAAAGCATTACTATCATGCATGGCCTTTCACTAAAACCCAGTAAAAGGATGAATTATGAATGCCGGCTCAGTCGTAATTCTTTTAACGTTGTTGCTTCTTGCCAGCGTTCTCATTCTGACAATCCCGTGATTATAAGCTTCCAACCAAACCATTAGCACTTCAGGGACGGCTTTAAGCAGCTCTGCGTGATAAAAGATTGTGTGTGTGTGAGAGAGAGGCAAAGGCAGAGCTCTGATTAAACACTTACTAATCCAATATGCAGGCTAGTCATAACTTTGTTGATTAATCATGATAGTAATATGCTTTGTGAATAAAGAACGACCCAGAATAAGTAACTGTTCTTCTCTTGTGCTTCTCTTTTAATATTGAGTGGGCCTGATGATTTTTCCCCCCTCGTTTCAGCAGGGTCTAGAACACATTTAAGGGACAACAGGAATCACTTGAGATATAAATCAAGGTTTTATCTCAGTGCGTCTCGGTATGTCCTTGTGCTATACGTGTAAATGGCAGATTTATTTAGCAAGCGTTCCGATCTAAAACAAGTAAGGAAAACAGATTGGGTGCCTGGGATTGTGAAGACACCCATGGTTTTTCACTCCTCGTGCATTCCTCTTCTTTCCCAGCACGCCATGCTGTGCTGGGTCTGAGTCATGCCTTTCTTTCTCACTGAAATACAGCGAGCTTCACAGCTCTTCCAGGACCACCCGCCGCTCCCACTCGCACAATCTCTCTTATCAGATACGAATTCTCTTCATGTTTTAGTGTCTGGGGATATTTGGAATTAGAAGAGATGTGTATAAAATGCTGACCTAGATTTGAATGAAACTTTTTTCCGTAATGAATCAGACATGAGTTGAATGCACTAGATGCAATCTTCCCATTTTCATTTATTCTTAAATTGAATATATTTTAATGGCTGGCTAGCATCCGTGCAAGGGCTGATTGTGATTATATGTATTGAGTTTGGGTCAGGTTTATGAATTAAACTTTTTGCTAAAATTGCTATTTTATTTAGTTTAATTAAAAATCAAGAATCTGTTAAAACGTTAAAAAGAAATTACATGTAAGAATAAATGTAAAAAAAAAAAAAAAAAAAAAAGCTTAATGGCTTGAACCATTATTGTGCAATATGCAAAGTTGCAAATATAATTTTTTGACATTACTTGAAACTGTGTTTTGGACTAGCTAGATAGTGTTAGCTCTTTTAGTATCGCATTATTTTAGCCTTACCAGACTCAAATAACCCACAGGATGTGCTGTGCCCCCAGGGTGGCGATGGCACAGGGTGCTTGGGCCCGTCATCGTTACTTGCAACTATATTTATTATTTGTTTTTATAAGCAAGACAATCATCTAGACATCTTTAGTTTTCCTCGTCTGCTCTCCTAACTCGTCGTTTAATGGGTTAGCTAACTTTCTTGCTAACTTGGCTAGTCATGGGTAATTTATTAAATCTAATGATATTGTGCTTACGAGCTTTAAAATTTATTCTACTGTACATCTGTCCTGTGGTTTATTATAATGTTATTGATCAAATTTTTTGAACAATATTTTTTTTCTAGCAGCGCCACCAAAACAACAAAAAAAAAAAGCTGATTCATCTGCTAAGTGAAGTATTTAGCAACCCCATGCTAGGCTGTATATCTTAACAAAGCTAATATTAA
>JAOTRS010000004.1:4740465-4755675 GCA_028565755.1 Dinotopterus cunningtoni
CACTGGAAAAGACGCCTAGTTGGTACGACAGGGTCACAGACCATTTTCTTGAAAAGGAACGTAGGGCAGAATTTACTTTTAAATAAAGACAATTTTATGATGTAGGCCGAAAATGAGCTTCCCCTATTTGACAGACCAGTAGCCGCCACTGCTGCACACCACCCTAATCACTATATGCACAGAAACGGTTTTGTCTGCTCAAAAAACATTTATTTATGCAACAAAATAACAAAACACGTTTTACCCGAAACCTCCAGAAAATAGACATTAGGGTCGAGTTGGTAGCTGGGAAAAAAAAAAAAATCAAGGATTAGTTCCTTTATCAGCCACTTACTCATACCACTTTATCCTGTATACAAAGTCATGGGGGCTTGGAGCCCATCTCAGGAGACCTAGGGCACGAGATTGGGGACACTCTGAACGGGGTGCCAATCCAACGCAGGGCACAGACACGTACACAGACAACGGCAAATTTGGAAACACCAATTAGCCTAATTTGCATATCTTCGGAATGACGAAGGAAACTGGAGTACCCAGAAGAAACCCACCAAGCATGGGGAGTACATGCCAACTCCATGCACAAAGACCCCAAGGCGGGAATCGAGCCTAGGACCTAGAGGTGCGAGGTGACTGTGCTAACCACTACGCCCACACTATTCCTCATTTTGCACTGATACCTGTAGCCAAATCGCCTCACAACTGAAACAGGATACAGCTGACCATTTAAGGATTAAAAAGTCTTTCACAAGAATCCAACATTCAAATACCGTAACCAGTTAAAACTGGTCTGTATCTATAGACAAATATAGATTGTGACTCAATTAGAACGCAATGCAAAAATGTAATGATGTGCAATGATGAAATGTGCGATTAACACTGTAACCAGCAACCAGGTTTAAGTTACGGCACATGGGATGTCAAATTTTAAATGGTTAAAAAGCTATTGGGTAGCTTTCAAACAGCACTACAGCAGTCGCAGAAACCAGACATTTTAGCCAACTTTGGAGCTCTAATTCTGCTGTGGAGCTCATTAGATTTCAGACGATCATTGTTAAAGTCCCTGGGCCAGACTGTTAGTGTACTGAATCATGTTTACTTAGCTGTTTATTTATTTTTAAAATATCAAACATTTTATATACAGTCATCTTTTCAGAAGAGCAAGCAAAGAAAACAATTGGAAATTGGATTATGAACAGCTTGACATCATATTAAAATCTGGGAAGATCGTGGTGAACCATCAATGTCACTGAAGATCAACAAAAATCAAAAACGCTTAGCGATGATGCATCATTAAAAAAAATGAAAAAATAAAAATGCTAAAAATCACAGATATGTTTAATAGTGAAAGTAAGACCATTTCCATACAGACACAATGTGATGAGAACTCACAGGATTTGGACTAAACAGCCGTGTCCCCATAAGAAAACCACCCTATAGTAAAGTTAATGAGAAAAAAGCTTTAGTTTGTTCGGGTTCAATTTTGGAGCGATGGAAAAAGGGTCATGTGGTCTGTTGAGCTCTGATGGACCCTGTGAATTTTTTTTCTCTCTCTCTTTTTTTCTCGCCAACCAGCCTAGTCTTATACAGGTAGTCCCTGACTTACAAACCAGAGTTCCACTTCGGGGGCACGTTTGTAAGTCCGATTTGTTCTTAAGTCCGACAAAGTGAGGCTTGTAAACATTTGGCACAGATATACAATGTAAAGCATACCAATCCACTTCACTAAATCTGTCCTCTTCCCCATCACTGCCATCATGTGGCCAAAAACTGTAATCACGCCTAAAGAAATAAATCTCACACAAATGTAAGTGTTGTCTCAGAGCCTTTAAATCGGCAGGGGAATCCGGGACGCCATTTTGTATCAGAGCTGTTTTTCACTGTATTACACTGTGAACTCTGTTTTTTGAGGATTTTCCGAAATTAGGATTATTCCCCATTAGGACAGTATTACAGGACAGACATTTTCTATCATGGTGCTCCCGGACTGATTCATTAAAACCGGTGGGGCTGACTCATGTCCCCAGCACCCCCACACGGGCACACATACAATACACCAGACTTTAGACATTTTATACATTCACTTACACACTGAAAATATTGTATATAATTGTAAATATTGGTATCTGGTGCTTATTTTTTTGTTCAATACACATGAGCTACTTCCGTGATTGAACTGGAAGTAGAACCGCAGTCCGTTCGTATCTGCGGAAATTCGTAGCTTGAATGTTTGTAAGTCGGGGACTACCTCTCCTACAGACAAAAATACTACTTTTGTTTATAAATCGAAAATAGCACGTCTTTTCAGTCAGAAGTTTTGTTTATCCAAATTTAGTTCAAAATATTTTTAAATATCAAATCATTAATACATCTTTAAACTTTTTAATACATGTTTTTTGACACCACTAGTACTGTCATTATGAGTGCAGTGAAAGATAATCAGTAATAAAAGGTCTTTAATTGATGGAGCGTCATCACTGATGTACAAAATAAAAAAAGGAGGTTATGAAAAAACCTGCTCATTCTCTAGCAGGTTGCACTCCAGTCCAAGCCATCCAATTAACTATTCATCCTCCCACTGGGTGGCAGAAGTGTGAGAAAGCACACAGACACACACACACACACACACACACACAGGGTAGAATCCGAGCTGCTATGCCATACCATACCAGCCAGCACCTGTAATTTTGTGCACGATAAAACTCCACAGAATTGAATCCACAATGCCATGTCTCCATCTTTGTGTGTAAAGCAGATTCATTTTCGCACACACGAGGGTATATATTTCATACCTCTCTATATTGCATGAAACCCATCTCTAAGCCAGCGCCTGGGCTCGTATCGTATAATTATCATCGTCTCGGTGAATCCAGCGAGGCTGCAGTTGGTAGCGGTGGCGTGGGCCTGAACAGAGCATTGTGTGGTTATGTTTGTAACACCCCTGAGAATGGAACGCACGCTGGTCTGACGATGACTCATCCGCATTCGGGGCTGTACGTCACACGTTCTCGGCAGAGTGTCTCCGTGGTGATTAACACTTTCGCTAGCTACTCTCTGATTATACCCGCTGGTACACGCTGAACCGGTGACAAGCGAGAGGAGCAGAAAAGTAGCGAACGCACCAGATGAAAAAAACAAAAACAAAACACAAGCAACAAAAAAAAAAAACACAAGCAACAAACAAACCGGCGACGTTTAACACTGACTGAGACGTTCAGAAGATGGGGGAAGATGAGTGCCATTACTTACGAGTCTATAAATCAGAATGCAGTTTGAAAAGAAACTGTAGAATACGAAAAGCTTTGACGACGGTGCTTGTAGTATTAATTAAATAAAAAAAATTTAAAAAAGACCAATTCTATGTTGCTTACTCACACTTTTTAACTGTAATTTCCCAAACAAACATGTACGTTATATGAGATCGTAATACAATCATGAACAAGACCCGAGCTCTGTCTGTCTGTCTGTCAAACTGTACATTCCCCCCCTTACAGTCACCTCCACTCGGCCTCTCCGCTCCAACAAAGCGCCATCTGCCAGCGGGCCCGTTTCAGACCACCCACCCACGCCTGCTGAATCAGAGATGCTTGAGTGTAACATGCGATCCTCTAGTTTATATACAGCGCATCAGACTACCCTGAGGCCACACCAGCATCCCTACACACGCACTGACAAATCTTAAAGAAAGCCTCAGCCGCTCTGCTGCGTGAAGAGTCGGTTGATCGGTGGCCAAGCTAAAGCCCAGCCAGAAGCATTCGGTAAAGCCCGAATGCCAGGGCTTCTAGCCAGGAGGAGTATCAGAGTTCAGCACAATACTAGCTACACATTAACCAGAAACAAAAGAAGAACTGTACTGGGCCTCAGGGATGGGCTTTCTTCCTGGAGGAGTAGGCACGATGCAAGTGAGGGGGGGGGATTTTCACATGGCTGGGCTTCAGCGCACACTGAGCACTCGGCCAGAATGACACATATGGTTGGATAGGTGGCTAATTATCGCCTCAACAGAAATGCAATGATGATTGTTTATTTATAAGATAAACGGTCACATGTCCCACTGGAGAGAGGCGGATGGTATAGCTTTTTTTTTTTTTTTTTTTACACAATAATAACAGTGCCATCCTTTGTGTTGCAAAATAAAATAAATAAAAACAAAATTCAAAACACAAGTCAAAAATGATTTACACTCCGGTTAGTTCTCATCAGCGCTTTCCGTTCAAGGCTACTGTCTCCCCAGTCAGGTGTGAACGTGGTACATCAGTACATCTGTAACTGTGGTGCAAGCAAAAATGGATGACCGCTTGTGATTTGCATGAAAGAATACCTGCATGCAGAGACTTATTTATTTTTGTTGTGGTCTGAGGTTGTTCCTGGTGCCAAAATAAAAGTGTTTGGATAAACAGACAAATCTGCAAACAAAATTTAAACAGATTACTCTAAGAAACTTTCACCATCCTTAAAGAGAATCACTACTGGTGCCGACACATGGATTCATCACGACGAGCCTAAGAGTAAACGGCAGAATTTGAAACGGAGACATCCTTAATCGCCAATTGAAAAAAAGTTCAAATGTCGACCATCAGCTGAAAAAAATCATCACTTCTTCTTCAGAATCCCAGAAAACATTAGGCATTGAAGACAGTGGTGCCTTTTGTGGCACGCAGCTCAGCCTTAAACATTTTTTTAATGTGGGAATGCGAAAGCTTGGTTAAAGATGGACAAAGTGTATTGAAAAGGGTTAAAAAATTATGTATGTGTTCTTCGAAAAAAGGTCATAAAAATACATTTTATACCCAGAGAGTGAATCATTTTTAAATCGTACAATCTTTGGGAAAAAAAGAAAAATTATTAAAAAAAAAAAAAACACTATGGATTTCTCACTTCTGCAGTTTTGTGCATTTCAAATCCACAAATGATCGCCATGTGTCTCAAGACCAGAAAATACCAGTTACTGCTTGCACAAGGGAATAAAAAGTACAATTCCAAGATGCTTCATGAATCCAGTGCCTTGACTAGAAGGTTACTGGAACGCTGATAAGACATGAACAGTGTCATAAATAAACATGGCCTCGCTCCCGGACAAGAGGCAAAGTCAGCAAGCGACAGAAATACAAACCGAAGTAAAGCTTCGAACTTTTCCACAGAAAACACGTCTGGTCAAAAACCTAAACCCTTGCGTGTATGGTACTGATTCATGATTAAAAGACAGACAGACAGGATGAACGCTGGTTGTATAAGCACTGAGAGACTGAGAAAACAGCCACCTCCCACCAGCCACCCATGGCTTTACTGAGTAACGGTTGTACTCCTACGCTGCAAACTCTGTGGTCAGAGCAGTGGGATTAAGCAGGCTGCCCACTTGACTGGTAGTAGAGATTTCTAAACTTTGGCAGCTCTGAGCCACGTGGGACCTCCAGACCACTGCTAAACAAACAAAGGGCGGCAAAGGAAAGAGTGGATGGGGCAAGTTCCTGTTGGTGAACAGACGCAGCCGGTCAATCAGCATCACTGGTGTGCGTGCGTGCGTGTCTCGCTCCTTGCTGGACTTCCCACTGAAAGGATGAATGACTTTTTACTCCACCACTCCACTATGTGTGATGTAACCAAATGCACACAAATTTTGAGGTTGTAACTAAAGGAGTGCTTTTTTTTTTAATAAATAAAATTTAATTAATAATAAAAAAAAGTCAGAAGCAGGAGACCTAAAGTCAGGACGGCATTCCAGCACATCTTAAAGGTGTTCATTGGGGTCGAGGTCAGAATTCTCGAATGTCTTTCACATAAAACTTGGCAAACCATGTCTTCAACGAGCTGGAGCAGCGTCATGACAAGACGGGACAAGTTTCGCTCTTAGCTCTAGTGAAGGGAAACTGTAAAGCTATAGCACACAGACCATGACATTCAACTTGTCTCCTTATATCTTTACAAGCATCATTTATTTAAAGTATAAATACCGCAAGGCACAAGATCATAATAAAAAAATGATTTAATCTTTGCCAATGGTGTGGAGTTTCCATTTCACGAGTAACATGTCTCTGCCCTTATGTTGATAAGAACAAGCACGAGCGAAACAGTGATCACTATGATCTCCCTACACCGAGCGCTTGCACGGGAAGATGACTAATAATCAATAACATGCCGGTATGTAGGCCGTCCTGTGTGTGAGAGTGCGTACATTAGCGCGCAGCAGAAAACAGCTTCCACTTTACCTTTATAAGAAATGGATCCTTTCTAAAAGCTCCGTCAGACCTTTAAAAGCTACATGTATTGTTATTCAGGCTGGACGTTTTCTCTTTCACGTTCCCTCCTTTCAAAGCTGATAAAAGGCCGTTTTATTTTTCTTCCAAATGCAGGAACGGTGCAGTCCAACACAACAGATTGCAGACTTCTCTGGCAGATTAACGCTACAGCCATGAAGAGTAAGTAAATGATGCCACCCGAAAGAAAAGCCGCGCTCGTGTCTGGACATGTTAGTACGACGAGCGTTTGGCTAAGGAGCCATTATCGCACTCGGGCAAACCCCTTGGAAACTGTCCAGGGATTATGACTGAAATAAGAAACATGGTTCTCACTTTGGTTACTGAGACACGGTGTCCCTGAGAAAGACCATAAAGATATCCTTATATTTTCAAATACTTTAAGTGTATTCGAGTTGTTTTCTTAATAACCAAATAATGATTCTATATTTAATAATTTTTCTATCAAACTGAACCTGTGCATTCATAGTTATTCACAGTTTTTACAAATAGTTGAAATGACCTGCTCGAAACTTTATAGATCAACTTTATAGATCCTGAAGCTCATGACCAGAAAAGTGACAAAAGAGCTCAAGACAATCCGTAGCCTCATGATAAATTGTCTCATATGTAGAATAAGATTAATTACATTAAATTTAGTTTTATTTATATAGTGCTTTTAACGTAGACATTGTCGCAAAGCAGCTGTGAAAAAATATGTATAAATCTAATTAATCAGATTGTCCCTGTTGAGCAAGCTGAGGGCAACGTTGGTGATGAAAAAAAAAACCTCCATGAGAGAAACCTTGAAAATAACCAGAATCAGCAGGGAATCCATTTAAGTTCAGTATAACAGGAAATGTGTTTAAGTTAATATGGAGCCCACTTTCATTATTGGAGGCTCAGGTACAAACACAGTCTGTGGCAATTCCCGTCTGGAACAACTTTACCGTAGCTCACCTTTACATCAAAACAAGTGGATGGAAACTATAGTTGTTTTTGCCCCTTAGAAATGTCTGGACAAGAAATCTGAACAACACAGAACTAAAAAGTGCTCTTAAATGGTACACAGCAGATATTGCTGATCCATCAAACCACCCCACAAGTGCCGAGTAAGTAAAAAAAAAAAAAAAACAAAAAAAAAAAAAACGAGGGGAAGTCGAAAAAAATGGGATCAAGCCTTCCTCAGCCCATCCCCCACCCATTTTTATCCACAAGGCATGAGCTTAAACTCTTACAGGCATGGGGCTAACCTCCCTTCACACACATTGAGTCCTTCTAGGCTTAACCTCTGAGCTTTCCACTGCATCGTTATCTACTAGATCCAACTTTTTCAAGGCCTGGTCTACAGGGTCCACGTGAAACTGTGTTCAGATTTCCACCCTGGCGCTCAGCAGAGGGTGACGAAAAACAGGAGCACTTCCTTTAGCTGAGTTTAACACCAGAAGTTCAGTCTGGGGGGCGGTGGAAGGGAAGGGCGGACTCGAGGATCAGCTCCACAGCTGGAGAGGACGTCATGGGAAGTACATCCTGAGGACGCCAGGATCACAATCGCATCTCCTACACCTGTCCCAGAGCTACTCTTTCACCACGGCGCTACGGTCTCGTCAAAATTAATCACTTGACAGGGCTGCTTTATACTTTATACTGTTTGAGATGGACCTTGAGGTCCATCAGTAAGAAGAGACGTCACGGTTTTCCCATCCCAACATGCATTTCTCTGCCCTCAGCGTCGTTATCCGAGGTTACGATTGGAACAGGCTCACGCACAGACCAAGCAATGTTTTTCAATCTTTCAAATGTCCAGTTTAGGGGAATCTATGCACACTCTTGTTTTAGATCACAATTTATGTCTAACAGAAGTGGAATCCAATGTGAAATTCTACCGTTTAGAGCAGATCTGCCTTAAGGTTCAATGTGCTGAGGATTCTTTTTGAGATACTTTTCTGCTCGCCATGATCGTACAGAGTGCCTATTTGAGTTAATTCCTGTTTGTCAATTCTAAAGCCAGATTTATATAAAAATCCAAGGAAATTATCAAATCCTCAAATATATTGACATTACCCCTTACTAATTCCTTACGAAAAACTAACCCAATCAGGATGGCTATTTACATCATGTCACTATTTGTTTACATGATAATGAGGACGCAATTAAAATGTGTGGCGTATTAGGAGAGTAAAAGCATTTGATTCATACTGTTAAGTTTCGAACCGAACGTCCTGTACTGAACAACTGTTTTACTAACAGTACTGTACAAAAGTCTTCGGCACATACAAAAAAAAAAAAAAAAAAATGACATAAGCAAAGGTGACTTTGAAAACATTTCTACATGAAGGAAACGTCAATAAAGAGCACTAAAGAGTAATAAAATAAACCCAGTAGTCAATATTTGGTGTGAAAATCTTTGCTTGAAAATAATCAGTAGTGTTAGATAGAGATTTGTGTAGTTTTATAGATAAAACATTGGTTAGGTTTTACTGAGCATTCTGGAGAACATGAGTAACGTTGTCAACTTTCTATTTTTATGAAAAACCCAGGACCTTTCTTTTTTTTTTTTTAATTTGAAAACTGGTCTCTCAAGTAATATGTTGATTTATTTACAGGCATGCAAATAAATTATAATGATATTTGGTAAATAAATGGTAATGATATTTATTTATTAATTTTTAAATTATGTGTGGAAATATTGAACGGTTCTGCACATACAATAATTTAGAAATGATAAACAGATACAGTCGACCCCGATTCAGTGTGTGTCCACAGTTGTTAGTAGATTTTCCTTAGAAACCAACCAATAATTTTTCATAGAAAGCCCTGCAATTTTGCGGAATCCACAAATATCATCCGTAATTTTTTGTTTTATGCTTTTTTTTTGTGCCAACATATAATTTTCATGTGTTTTAAAGCTAAACTATTAAAAATACTATAATTTACTAATTTTGTAACAAATAGTAATGTAAATTCAACTAAATTTCCATATAAAATATAATACTGTATACATTTTGTAGTACTGTAGAGAGAACATAAAGCAACTCTAGAGGAAAATGCAGCTTGGGATGGTCACCAAAGAAAACGACCGCTCATATCCAAAAAAACTTACATGAATTTCAGTACATATGGGGGTAACATCGGTATTTTACATTCAAGCACTGCGGGAGACACAGCAGTACAGTACTGTACAGTATATGGGTTTATATTTACATTAATTTTTTTTCCCCCTTAAGCAGAGTTTGAAATGAAAATGTTTTGGGAGTGTATTTGAGGGCATATTTAGGGTGCAAACTGTACTACTATCTACAGACATTTATTTGCGCACTGAACTGTGACTTTTGCGTACCGTTACACACCTAGCATATACCATTTCTGCAATACTAGTGAGTGTGTTTTAATTAAATAATTTATTTGTTTAAATGACACATTACTCAAAGTTTACACGATCAAATAGGTTATCAGGAGACTGTCAGATTAAATGACATGGACAGAATAGACGTTCCAAACTGAGGCAGGTTGTCTATGCAAACCGGCATGTGATGACATTTTCCTTGTGCCTTCAGTCGACCCATGGTCACGAAACTATCGAGGGAATGAACGTTTAGCTTGATCGTAGAATGGCAAGGCTTAGGAACAGACAGATCTCTCTCTCTGTTCCGTCCTGCCTGCAGCATGATGAATACAGCAGTAATCTAATTCGTGGCTATGATCTCAGCTTATCTGTTAAAGCTTTCATCCTGTTCTCGGGACATGGAAATGAGAAAAGGACGTCTAACGCTGTCTGACTGGTTCCTAAACATGGTTTGTCCGAGTTGCTACAACATGATCTCAGAGACCTTATCTTTTTCTTGATGCGGGAGAACTGTTTGCGAAATATAATTTATATAATATTAAATATTTACTATCTTTTTTTTTTTTTAAATGGCAGTTCTGCTGTTCAATTCTTAAATAAGATTAATTAGTGACAATTTATTACTTAGGAATTTGATTAATGCTTACACGGGGACTTATGGAAGCATTTATGGTTCTCTAGTGGGGGAAGGAGTCTCCAGTGTCAGTGCTTTGTAAAAGTCTGGACAAATCAGGACATGCCAAGTGATAACAGAAACGGTATTGTTTCACAGATCGTTCATAATATTAAAAGTAACTATACTATAAATGTTTCCACTACGTCCGCAAAAAACTGGGTGAATGCAGCATTAACATGTACAACTTCGCAGGAACCGGTAATGACGTAGTATTGTGTACCTTGAAGGGGAGCTGGAAAAGGTTTTTAAAAAAAAAAAAAAACCTGCTGACAAAGCAAGACGCTGTACGATTTTAAACCAACACCTTTTAGGGACTTCACTGACGCACTACAAGCATTGGCGCTTTGACTGAGTTGACCGGTGATGACTTGGTGGTGCTGGAGATTGAACCTGAGACCTTGCGTTCACCTTAACTGCCGAGATACCCCTGCCCGTTGTCTTCTAGTGAGTTACTCCTGCCCGCCAACTTCAAATAACGCGGTTCAACATGTGTGATTAGTCCATGATAGGAAATTAGTGACTATAGAGGGGACAGATTGAGAACCTGACAGGGATGTAGCTAGAAAGTAGTACTTCACATATAAATTTATATTTTCCCATTTTGACCGCTGAATTCAAATGTTTAGGATGCATGGGGTCTACATCGGAGCGTAACAGGACCTAAATGATTTTTTTTAATTTTTTTTTTATTTAAGTGTTAAAAAAAAATATGGTAAAATGGTTGTGATTTAAACATACAGTATAATATTTATATGTGTGTTGCTGTACAAAATTAAAGTCACTGATTATGTTCCAACAGCAGCACATCCCCACAGTGTTTCATGGACGTGAAATTTTACTGTAGTAACAGTTACCCCACTCCGCGTCGTCGTCTAACACACCACACCACACCACGCACTTGAATATTTTCCTACACCTGACTGATTAAACAGCTGCATCAAACAAGGAGGGGATCATAAATAAAAACGGCACCCTGCACCACTGCTCTGCTACAGCATTACTTCATTCGAGCCTCGTGGTCGAAGAAGACAACGCCGCTTCGTGATAGTGCTTTTCCAGACCGTAATAGGAGGGGTTATAGGGAACCAATCTGATTATCGACTAAGAGGAAGGAGTCGGTCGCATCCCGTCTAGGATTGTATCAACTTTCATACGGCTGGTGTTCTCATCTCTACAGCGTTTTCGCTTGTGCTGAGACATCAAGCCTTTCTGATACGATCTGATAAAGCCTTAGTCCTCCACGCACGTCATGAGGGTGGCGTCAGCATTTCTCGCTTAGATCCATCATTAAGCACTCAGCAGGGGATTCACAATGCCAGCCAGGCAAAAAAAAAAACAAAAAAAAATACAAAGAGAACAGGAATTAGTAGTAACAAATAAACACATGTGAATGATTGATTAGGTGTCGGTTCTGAAATGACAAACCACAGCCAAAAAAAACGAGTAAAAAGAAAAAAAAAAAAAAAGAAAAAAAAAAATTTTATATTCAAATTCTAGTTTAATGAGTTGATTCCTTCTCAATATCCTATGACTACAGGTCTAAGAGGGTATCCAGGAACTGCTCTTGGCACGAATGCCACCTTTCCAGAAGTACTGATTCATCACTACCACAGATTCTCTACCCTGGCTTAAAAGGCCTGCTGTAACGCTGCCACAAAGAAATGCGAACCAGATAACGCATCACTACAATGGAATGAATTTCAGGCACGAACCGGGTTTTGTGAGGAACAACCTGAAAACCTGCACGCTGCTAGAAAACAGACACCTAAATAAAAAATTTAAAAAAATGTACAGTAGCTACAAATAACTCGGTTTTTGCATTTTTTGCACAAAAACGAAAAATAAATAAATAAATAATACAACACTATGTGAGTCAGTATCTTAAAAGGCTGGCTGAGTGAGCCAACGACAGACTTCAGGGTGGTGCATAAACAGCGCTGTGCTCTGAATTATTGATGAGATGCTGCTCAGTCGGATGCTGCTACCCTTTACCTCTACGCACTGCCGTAAAGAAGCCAGCAATCCTTACCCTCTGTATTATTACGTAAAATCCTTACCAGACCACGTGTATTATAATAATAACTTGCTCATTTCTGAGATTTTAGGCTCCCACGGGTTCCCTCGGGCAATGAGCATTGATGCTTTTTGAAAAAAGGAAGCCGAGACAAACTAAATACGCCGCATTCCTTTTCCCTTTCCTGGATCCTTTACAATAAAAAAATAATAATAAATAAATAAATAACTCAGCAAAATTGTACGGCTGTTGTTTTCTATAGTACTGCAACTCTATCGTGTGAGCTCAAAGGGGCTTGTACAGCGGCAGCTCTCAAACTGCACCGCTCCGAAAGTAGCGAGGGCATTTGCATGACGTCGCCATGGAAACGGTGTCACCGAGCTGCGCCGTGACGCCTGAGCTGCCACTTCCTGGATTAGAGCACGGAGCGAAAGGATCGAGCCAGGGAGAACAAGTTCTCAGAGAAAAAAAAAAAAAAAAAAAAAAAGATCCCATCAGTCACACTACTGACGACGACTGATGAGCCACTTATCAGGCTTGACGACGCTGTTGTGTGAGCGGCAGATCTTGCCATCTTACTTTCTGCGCTCTAGGGGTAAGGAAATGCATCTCTGCACCTGCCTCCGAATAGGGTGAGAAATCACAGAAATGGCTGACAGCATCGCGGAGAATCACCTCACATCCCAACAACATTTTATGGCCTGCTGTTCTTCCCGCAGTGCAGCACATGACCTGACGCCTGTGCTCGCTGATGACTATGGCATTTGAATATTCTGATACTCTGAGTTGTGTCGTTCCAGTGTATCGTTGGCGCATTTGTGTGTTTCGTCCCTGCCGACCTTTTGTTGCGTTTTTCAGACGCCAAACAACTAGAGCAGGAAACCTGTTGTGCCAGTTCAACCCACAAAGCCAACAGTACGTCTCTTTAGTGCTTGGACAAACCCATGACCTAGTAAATCCTGCCACATTTATTGGCCTATACATTTAAAAAAAAAAATAAATAAAATAAAACCCCACACACCCTGTAACAAAGCTGAAAAGCAACAGGAGTCGGCTGAAACAAGGAATTATAGGAAACGAGAAGTGATTTAAAAACCTTACCTGTGCTCCCTAACGTTTTGTAAAACCGGTATTCCAAATGGAGCTGCGGTGCTCTGGATTTCACGGGTTCCTTTAAGGGGTGGAGATGGAAAAATGATTAGAAGGTGTTCAGACAGTCCATGTAAATCTCAGTTCAGCAGTTATAACCACACCATAGAGATTTCCTGACTGGGAATTTACTCGACCAAGGTCACAGGACTCATATGCAGGCCAGCATTTTCACCAGCTATTGTTTAACGTCATGTATTTTACTCTTGCATCCCCAAGTGCGTTATACGCTCCTACCTTATTACCAATATACGTCACAGATTAATCCTAACCAGAATCCATGTCTGATTTGCACATAAGTATTATTTCAAAATAAAATAAGACCACCATAAACACATCTTCCTAATATTTCAGTTATTGTGTGCTCGTTAAAGACATTGCTTATTAGTTACTGGCTGGAGTTAAAATATAAAACGTCAGGCCTCCGGTAGCGGATTTCGTAAGCAAGAATCTGAGTTCACCCCCGTGCCCTGGGTCTTGGCTGGAATCTGAAGGAAACAGCATCCAGTGATTTAATTCGACACAGCTGGGCAGGGCTTTCTGCGCTTTGTTCTCAGAAACCATTTTCTTGTTCTCATGGTTACACAGTCACACCGCACGTATTTTATACCAACGCAATTTATCAAAGCGCCTTTATTTAGACTCAGGATAAAAGAGAAAGTTAGGAAGTAATGTGTACATACCAGTTTGATAGCGACATACTCGTTCGTGTAGAGGTTCTTTCCTAAAACAGAAAAGAAAAAAGAAAAAAAAAAAGTCAACCATATTGTTATTGTGGACTCTTTAATACTATGGCAGGGTAACACTTTAGTACACCAACCATCACAAAGGCGTGGCTCATAGGAAAGAGAAGAGAAGAACTCCCACTTTCTGTGGTTCTTTTATGAGATTACATTTGTGTGTCAAAAGCTGTTCCCACGGGCTACATATATACATACCAATTAAATAGTATTTTTTTCTGATTTTGTTTAAATTCTAAATTAAATCAGCAATTAATTTGCTCCTACCACACGGGATGCTGTGCGAATGGTTTAGAGTGCGCTGCCTGACAGAAAACAATCGTGATACATCATGTTATCTATTTTGCCTCATCTCAGGTACATGGTATGTAATACTATGTGATTATATGTGATTATATGTGGATATGTGATCAAACAGTGGCGCACAGAGAAGCACTAAGCGTTCCAACTTCAAGAATATTTTTTCACCTCTACGTAAAAAACACTCAGCTGGAACACATTTGCTTTCAGGCAGCCAAACCTGTACGATGAGCTAAATCGGGACAAAACGCCCAAACTTCAGATGCGTGATCTAAAAACAAATGCACCCTGAGAAAGCACCCACACACTGATGCAATGCATACAGACAGCTAAGCAGCGCCTGGAACTCTGTTATTCTCCATATCGCCAACAATCACCAAGCTACAAAACCCTGTTAATATCCCTTTACTCCAGCCGAACGATTTTCATGTCTAAAATAACAAACTCGTCTCTAATTCCCGATCCCTCTATTGTATCTCGTTTCCGTTTAAATCGGACTAGGGCTCTATTATACACCATTACACATGGACGTACCGTCGTCTTCCATTTTCATCGCACCGTCATAAGCATCTTAGCGTCATGACTACATGGTGGTTTCGACTGTTAAACTAAACTATAAATGATGAACGAGATGATGGGACTAAATCACATTTGTACTCCTGAGAATGCTGGACTGAATCCTTCAATATGGTTCTTATTATTTTTCTATTAAAGACATAAAACCAGCAGTCAGTTTGTAAGTGTGCAAACGTATA
>JAOTRS010000004.1:4766959-4784712 GCA_028565755.1 Dinotopterus cunningtoni
ATTATATTTTCACCAATGCTACCATTCTTCCTCTTTTCCATTAAATTATTATTATTATTATTATTAATAATACTATTTTACTCGTTTTCTATTTAGTTTTTATATCTAAAACCAAAATGTAATAATTAATTATATAACAACTACTTTTTCCTATACATTAAGAAGCGTTTCATTTTCTCGTTATTTTGACAGCAGCGCCCTCTGCAGGACATGTCAATCAGACAATATCGAGAACACAATCTAAAGTCACTCACTCAAGGGTCTTTAAATCCAGTCCTGGAGGGCCAGTGTCCAACACAGTTTGGTGATTCTTCTTCTCAAAAACAGATTATTAACTAATCTGTTAATTACTAGGTTCAGTGGGTGTGTTTAAGTGTTGGTGAACTACAAACTGTGCTGGTCACTGCCCCTCCAGGACTGGATTTGGAGACCCCTGGTCTATACCACTTATCCTGTACACAAGCTCGCGGGGGCCTTCCCAGGAGACTTGCCCTGAGCGGGGTGCCAATCCAGCGTGCACACACACACACACACACACACACACACACACACACACACTCTGGGAAATTTGGGAAACAGCAGTTAGCCTAATGTGCATGTCTTTGGACTGTGGGCGGAAACTGAAGGTGTGAGGCCACAGTGCTACCTGCTAGTTCATTTCAAATATTTTTTATTAGTAATGAATAACCTGGCAAAAATGTGGTAAATGTTTTTAAAAGGCATACTTAGTCACGTGACTGGTGAACATCGTAAAATCAGAGCATAAACTTGTGACAAGAGCTAAAATGAAAGAGATGCAAACAATAACAGGTTCTACCATGAAAAGACATTATGTTGCACCAAACACTTTTGTTATCAAAATAGAATTCACACAGGACAGATGCGATCACAGGATGTTTATGCAAATTAATCTTCTGCAATATTTCTGGTTTTGTTTAAATTTTGCAAGTCGTGCACATTTTGAAACAAAATTTAAACTTTTATATGTCTGCATTGTATTTATTTTTTTATGTACCTTTACCATCATGAAAGGAATTTAATGTGACTTTATTTTTTATGTACACACGAAAACCAGAGCCAAATTTTCAATAAGGCTAAAATAAATAATTGGCAAAAAATATTTTTATGTTGGTTTATTGATGGTGTGTTCTATGGGAGAGGTATGTGAGTATAGTGGTAGAGACTTAATTAAAAAACATTGTTCAACATGTTGTGAAAATGTTTATTAGTTATACTTCATTAAATATTAATGTTTTTGGTGTATGTTTGTTGGTGCTGTCAGTCTAGTCCCTGGAGATTAAGCAGTCTCATGGCTTGTGGGAAGAAACCGTAACACAAACTGACAATAAAGGAACGAATACACCAGCAAACTGACAGACGGCAGGAGGGTACAGAGGTGCCATTGTGGGGTCATTCATAAAGCTGGTGGATTTGTGGACACAATGTGTGTTGTAAATTTCTATCTTGGAGAGGGATGTCAAGCCACCTCTTAGCATATGTAGCATATATGACGGGCAATTTGGAAATGCCAGTCAGCCTAGAGTTCATTCCTTTGCACTGTGGTAAGAAACCAGAGTGCCTGAAGGAATCCCACCAAGAACGGGGACAACAGGCAAACTCCATGCACACAGATCATGTAGCATAGGGGTCACTAAAGGGCGAACTGTACAGACCCAGACCTATAATCAATAATTTATTGAGGCGCTTCATTTTTAACAGGCACAGCTTTTCCCGTCTTTACAGTATGTTTTAGGAACTGAGTACTGAGTTACTCACTGACCAATTTGCAGAAAAATCTTTTTTTTTAAATGTTTCAAAAGGTGTAGCTGCATCAGACAGACACAAACAAATGTGACTGATATTTTTTTTTGTTAACAAGCTAAACATGTGGTATGTCCTGACCACTGAACACCAGAAACATCCCACAAGAGCTGTAGTTTTAGAGTTTTTCTGACCCAGTCCTCTAGTCACCACAATTTGGCCCTTTGAACAATCACTCAAATCCTTAGACTTGTCCATTTACATCAACTTCAGGAAAAAAAGGTTCACTTGCAGCCTAATATACTGTATCTCACCTACTTCCAGCCACCACTGTAACATGATATTGAAAATGTAGCTAGTGTAAGAATGGCCAAATTGTGATCACTAGACAACTGGGTTTAGAGCAACTCCAAAAATGTAGCTCTTGTGGGATGTTCGTGGTCTGTAGTTTTCAGGACATACCAAAAGTGATCCAAGGAAGAAAAACCAGTGAACCGGCGACAGGGTCATGAGTGGGCAAGGCTCACTGATGCTCATGGGGAGTGAAGGCTGGCCGGTGTAGTCTGATTCGCTAGTGTAGATCAAATTTTATGAAACGCTGGCTGCAATAGAAATACAGTGCATCACTGTTTTGGTGGCAAAAGGGGGACTTAATGTTCGTAATGTGGTCGTAATGTTATGGCTGATCAAACATTAAGAAGATTAAAAGTACACAATGATACTATTAAATGTTATATCTAAATCATTTAAAAAAAAAACGTTATACAGTACAGGAAATAAATGATGTTCTAAAATAAAAGGTAACATTGAGTACCAATTTCCCACATGGACCTCCAGAGGGCGCTGTTACACACGATAACGCTTTGGGAGGAGGATTGGGGGGGGGGGGGGTTGCCTGTTGCTAATGAGCAGTCGGGAGTATTCTGCATTTTGGCTGTTTATCTAAGATCTGTGAGCCTGGCTGCTGATTCACTCCGAGAGGAAAGCGGAGCTCGCGCGGAGGATGTAGCGCTTGTTTTTTTTGTTTTTTTAAAAAATATCTTTTCTGTTCCCCCCCCTATAAAAACTCCGAGTGGTTAATTCCTGTAATTGGATCAATGGCTATAATGCTGAGCCACGTCGTGTAATTACCCCACAGGAGAGCGCGGTGAAGACTACAGGTCTTAATCTGAGGCTTTTTTTTTTGTTGTTGTTTGTTTGTTTTTTTCCGTTGACTCTTTCTTTCTCTTTTCCCTCGTGCTGCGCGCGTGAGGCTTGCGCGCGCGCCGCGGATGATCCAGTCTCCTGGTTGTTTTTGCAGTCCTGGATCTCATTTCGCGTTTAGTTTGGTTACCATGGCAGAAAGGCAAGGCCCCTGAGCGCACATCTCTCATTGGGGTATCTTTTATTTTTATTTGCAAATTGTAGTATTATTTTTTTTGTTTGTTTGTTTTAACTTTAACTTTAACTAAAATTTATACTTTATATGCATTTGATGCAGACTATAATAATACATATAAGAAAGAAACAAATCCGAATTTCCTCCTCATCCCGCTCGATTTCACAACTCGTGGAGATCTGCGTTTCCCTGCCTGGGAACTTCCAAGTAAGTCTTGTTTTTTTTTCTTCTTCCTTTTCTTTTACAGTTCAGTGTTTTAGCGTCAAACTGGAAGCGCAGGCATTTGATCGTTGTTTGTTTACATTCTCATAACTGCGGGTTTAATCCAATTCATCATCTCATCTGCAGTTTTCACGCGCATTTCATGGTAATGGCGCAGCTTACGTTTGCACGACACATTCGCGCGCGCACGCACGCACACACATACGCGCGCGCATACTACAGTATCTTGTTTTATCTCCTGACTTGTTTTCTATTATCGGATTTTCTTCTCACTCATGAGTCAAGCTGCACACGTGTTAGCCCTCATACACTGCTGTAGACAAAAAAAAAAAAAAAAAATAACCGCGTTAACGGGTTGCACAACATATCGTATCGCGATACTGATTCTTGCAGTCTTGTATCTCACTCACTCATCCTCTGTACCGCTTTATATTGTGTACATGGTCGAGGCAAAGGGGGGTGAGGGGTGCTGGAGCCTGTGCCAGGGGATTTAGGGCACACCCTGGACGGAGTGCCAATCCATCACAGGGCACACATGCACACACTCACAGCATGTCTTTGGACTGCAAACTTTGTACGCACAAACCTGAGGCGGGAATCGAACCCGGACCCTGGAGGTGCGCGGCGACAGTGCTAACCCCTAAGCCACCATGGCACCTTTTCCTAAATCGCTATACCGTATTTCTATTCATATTTATCAAAACTGTTTGAGCATTTATTTATCACAGTGCAAAGATGACCTCTGGTAATATCAAGCAATGCATCTGCAATACGATATACCAATTGTGCAGCGCTATTGTTGTTTATTCAGACTGACTGGACACTGCCTGGCCAAGATCGCCATTTCGGAAGGGTCAGCCTATTGAGCTGCATCAAGCAAACAAAACAACTAAGGAGATTTGAAATTGCTGAAATTGGGTTAAAAACCCTTTAACACATTATCAAAACCTGGAAGAATAATGCTGAACTGACAACTTTGTGGAATGAAGTTGCATGGTAAAAAACCATGCAACTTCAGGGTTATGTTACATAGTAAAAGTAAAAGCACGCAATGTGATGAGAATTAAAAAATTGGACAAACAGCTGTGTGGCCATAAGAAAGCCACTTGTTATTGAGTCTAATTGGAGCAAAAGCTTTAAATTCAATTGGGAAGCATAAAGATTAGTCTTTCGAGCAATAGAAAAAGGTCTTGTGGTCTGATGGGTTTAGATTGACCCTATTCCAGAGCTATGGGTGCATCAGGGGAAGAAGGGAAGTGAATGAAATGATGTACCCATCATGCATTGTGGCATAACACAAGCCTTGGGAGGTAGTGTTATGATCTGGGCTTGCTTCCGTTGGTCAGGTCTAGGCTCAGCAACATTGTGTGGCAATAAAATGAAGTCTGCAGACAACCTGGATGTATATTTGGAAGTTTCTAAGTTGTACAAATTTAAGCCCAGTTTTGCTTACACCGAGAAAACGTGCACATTGTAAAAACAACCAATTAGCCATAAGTTAAAACTGAGGTCCTTGGAATGTGCAATCATTGCAACCAAAGCTAAGTAAGTATTGCATGACTGAGACAAAGTTCTGGCAGTAACCTTTGACGCTCATCTAAACTCCACCAACAGGGGTTAAGGGTGACTCGAAATTGCGACAGACATGGTAGTAGCAGTGGCTAAGCCTAAATAAAACATGCAAATTCTAAAGAAATATTTTTCTTTTATTGAAACTCTGTGGGCAGCCCAGTGGCCTGGTGGCTAGCACTATGGCCTAGCACCTCCGGGGTCAGGGTTCGATTCCCTCTGGTTTGTGTGCGTGGAAGTCAGGGTAAAGCCTGAAAAACAGAAGTTATTTTGACTCTGTGTCAGGGAGCCGCCAGGGTCTTTTAACGTTTTCCTCAAAAAAAAAAAAAAAAAAAAAAAAAAAAAAATTCAATGATGTTAGGCATAGTACGAAGGTCAACTTCCAACCACTCAGCTCCTCTTTTGTGTATATTGGCGAGTTGTAAACCAGCTATGTGCATACTGTAAGTGTACGGGTATACATGAGATTTGAAACAACAATACTCAATACTGTATGCTAAATCTGAGGAATTTGTGTACACTTTCTGGCTATGGGAAGATGCAGCAAAACATCTTTTTTTTTTTTTTTAAATATGAGAGCATATAAAATTTATAATGTGCCTAATTTACTGGTTTGTCTTTTCTTGCTTTATTTATTTTTACGTTCTTTTATTTAATTCCGAGAATATAAGAGCAGGAGAATGAGGACGCAGGGTGCTGTAATCCTGTACATACTTTTTATGACGTCAGTTTATGTCCCAGGCGTCTCAAGGTCAATGCATGTTTTTCATATTTTGTTTATCTTGTGTGTTACAAGATAGCAGGACAAAATATGTAGCCTAGGAACGAGCAAAAGAAAACAACTGAACATTTTTCAGGGTTTTGGAGATAGTAAGTGACCAGTTGACCTGCTTTAAAATGCATGCTGATTCAGTCTCTCTTTCTTACTCAGTCACTCGCTGAGAACTCGTACCGTATGTGCATGCGTTGCACCTAGATGTTAAAGGTATGCAATTAAGGCGGTTCTTGTGCGTACTATGAAATATAATCCTATGGGCACGCCTGATGAGGAAGCCTTTTTTATAGAGGCTTCTGAACATTTCTGTAAGTCTCCCTGGATAGGGAGGATCAGTAAATGCTGTAAATATAATAAAAAACAAGCAAACGTTATGTAATAGTGTGAGTAATATGAATGATTTTGATAAACGTTCAGACTTTGCAGAAATACAATTTTTAAAAAACAAAACACTTGTATGGACGATGTACAAATAAATCTCGTTGTACCCAGTTACTCAAGTACTTAACTGAAGCTCAATGTAAAATGTGTGTTTGTGTTCGTCTGTTAGTCCTAAGGACCTGGGATCTTTGACCTGGCATGTAATTGAGACGAGAACACACCTAAACCTGCTGCTAAACACAACTGGGGCTGGGTAGGTGCTTAGTAGTTTCAGCTATAAGACAAAACATGGGCTTATTATAACGTTAATGAACTTGTACGCACATGTTCCTGTTTTTATAGTATTGGCTTATTCACTGTGACTGGTATATCAGACGCTCCACCTAATCTAAAACACTATGGTGTCTAGTTATGTATAAGGTGTCCTTTATTTCTGGAAGGAGTCTCCAGTGCCAGCACTTTGTACCAAGATAAAGATGTTTCTTTAGGTTTTCCTTCATGGAAAAGTCTTCTTCACAATGAGCGACTATACTTCTTAGTAACAAGCTGTGTCTTTTCTTTTATGGCAAATAAGTGCAAGATAAATAAATGTTACTAGGAATCGATGAAATAAAGTATGACATTGTTTTTTTTTTTTTTTATTGTTTTTCAATCATTGATTCTGCATCTACTGCAAGATTTAATAAATGTTTTACAACATTAATCACCTTCAGGGAGGATTATTTTCCTATAACGGAACTCCGTCAGGTTTTTATTCGTTATTTACGCTCCAAGCGTTGTCGTTTGCATGTCACGGAATCATTTGTTTAAACTGATCTTGCACAGAAACAGGTTCTTTGCAAAACTTGCAAGGAAAGCTGTAAGTGATCCAAACCTCCTGAAGTTTATGGAAACTTCAAAACGGTATTGAAACTGGATAATCCGGTTGAATAGGGCCAAAATGAAAAACATGTCATTAGCATGCAAAAGTTTGAACACCCCTCGGTCAAAATGTAAATGGTTAACTAGTAGAGATGTAAAGTAGAGTAGAAAATTTAGTAAAGTTAATGTACTAAAAATTTAGTTTAGTTTTAGTTCCACCTTTACATCTTCAAAAAAAATAAAATAAATAAATCGGAGAAGAAGCAAAAGTTTTGCCATGGTCAGTACTAGTGACGCCCCTTTGGGCAAGTATTTTGTCATGTAAACACTAAGATTTCACTTCTTGGTTGGGAAATTTTTGCCCATTCTTCCTTGCAAAACCCTCCAAATTCTGTTAGAATTTAATTAGATTAAATTTTATTTGTATGGCATTTTAACAGTGGTCATTGTTGCAAAGCAGCTTCACAGAATCAAAAGGAAATTATGGAAATGTGTATGAGATATGGGGAAAAATACTTATGAAACAAAATGATCAGATTGTCCCTGATGAGCAAGCCGAGGGTGATAATGGCAAAGAAAAACTCCCTGAGATGGCAATAGAAAGAGACCCAATAAGGAACCCATCCTCAATAAGGTGATGACAACTCATGGGCTGCTTTGGGGTTTTTGTTTTTTAATGCTGTTTAGGTCAGGGGACTGTGAGGGGCCTGTCAAAACCTTTCCCTTACACATCTTGAATTTCATTGTGGATTTTGATGAACGTTTAGGATTATTATCCCATTTTAGAAGCCATGCTCATTTCATCTTCACCTTTTTTTTTATGCATTCGGTGTGATGTTTGCTTGTATTTAATGTACAGTACTCATATATTATTGATTTGATTTTTTTTTTTCCTCTACCAGTGAAACATTCTCCGTGCCAACAAAACAGGCTCAAAGCAAAATTGAACCACCCCCACGCTTAACTGTTGGAGTGGTGTTGTTTTTAGATTCCTTTTAATTCTGTGTCCTTTAATCTCCAAACATACCTTTTGCTCATTAGGATGAAAAATGCATCAGGGTTGCATAGATTTTCATTTGCAAACTTCCGATAACTTCTGAATTTTGTAGTCAGAATCCATAAAAAAAGTTTCCCAACTTAGTGAAATTAGTGCAGGTGTTGCTACATAGTTGAACATTGCACTACCACTGCAAAGTCTAATTCTAGTCTAATACTAACTCTTCCTGAAGCTCAGACAGGGATCTCCACTGTTCCTGTCAACTGTCGGTTCTTGAGTACGTTACAAATTGAGGAAACGGCTACCTGAAATCATTTTCCTTTCTTCTTATAGATTTCTCCTACTTTGTGGGCATTGATTGGCCGCCAATGGCTGCTTGCTGATACTTGGATAAGGATTGAGGAGTCATTAAGTTATGAAGGAGCACTTGGGGAGCCAAAACTTTTGCATGGTTCTCTATTGCTTAACATGTTGAAAACTGAGTTTAAATTCTATGCCTTTTGGATACAAGTTCAGCTTTTAATCACTATACAGTCAGAAAAACAAAACAGAAATTTTGACCAGGGGTGTCCAAACTTATAGATATGCTATTGACGAGTTTGATATCAGTAACTTTTACCAAATGGCCAGAAAGAAAACCATGTCAATCCACAACGAATGCACCAAATTAAAACTATTACGTACTACAGAACACAAAAAATATAGCCATAATCACAATGAGAGCAGAGCTAGTGTGAAGAAATGACTGAAAGAGAAATCTGAAAAAGGTCCCCACATTTTGTTAAACTTTATCAACAAAATGCATTAAAGTACCGAGATGCAAGGAAGAAAGCATCTCATTTAGCCGTCCCTGAAAAGATGCATAAAGTGATGATTTCCACTCTCTCTCTCAAACTGATCCTTGTAGCCACTGTCATTCCAATCACAAGAGACAACTACATATGGTGATGTTATTCAGTGGTTGCATCAGGGTAAACAAGCAAAGCGAGCTTACACTCTGGACAGATCTGTTTCATAAACGTTTGAATACAAATAAAAATATCCTTCCATCTCCATCCACCTAGGAACCTTTGTAGTCCAACTAGGGACTGTGTAGGCCAGGCTAATTGGCGTTTACACTACAGGCAATTTGGGAATGCCAATTAGCCTAATCTGCATGTCTCTGGACTGTGGGAGGAAACCAGAGTACCTGGAGGGAACCCACCAAGCACTGGGAGAACATGCAAACTCCATGCACACAGACCCCGAACCTGGATCCTGGAGCTGCAAGGTGACAGTGCTAACCAATATGCTACCATGACACCACCGATTAAATATATCTATATAACAATAATGTACTGTAAATGTATAAAGCCAATTACCTTGAGACAAAATCAGAAAGTATGAGCAAGAGTACCTTTTTATCACTTCCATCTGTTACAAATGGACGAGATGTTAGGGTACATTTTATTAAGCTTAGTTTTAGAATGATGCATTGACCGAACATCCACGTATCCTGTGCAAGCCCTCCTCCCATTCTCCATCAGAAATCATGCTGCCAAAATCCTTCTCCCATGAAGTTTTTATATGTTCAGAAGAAACCATGGAGCTCTGGGTAAATAATGAAACAAGTTGAGTAACTAAATGTCTGGAATCAGGAGACTGTATGGCCATTGTTGAAGGGAATGACTGAGGGGAAACTTTAATCCCATGAGCCTGTGATGTTGTAATGTGGGTGGCACCTGGTGATTTTTTGGTGAGTTCATCTGTACAGTTCAAGCACAGTTCTGACTTAATGATGGATACATTTAATAACAGTAGGTTGGATTGAGTAACAGAAATTTCCACTCATTTACAGTATTGGTCTCCTTTAATGTAGCAAGCACAACAAATCCAGCATTTACTGAGAAACAAGCATGTATGTCATTAAAATCATGTTGAACTCTGTTACCTTCAATTTTTTATCTCATTTTCCTTCTTGGGAGCAAAAAAAGCACTAAATTCAAATCCACTTTATAGCAAATTCTATCCGAAATTCTATCCATGTAAAATTAAAGTGGTAATTCAAAGTTCTTGCATGTTAAATAATAAAGTTCAGATGTATTATGGACACATTTCATTTTGTATGTGCATCTCGGAATGTAAGAATAAACAGCATAGTTTTTAGCACAAAACGGGCTGTCGGGCTGAACTCATAGCTACTGAAACCCAGTACTGCAGAGCGTCTAAATAGACAGCGCACACAACAGGCGATTCCCAGCCGGTGCCCAAACCCCAGCCACTGGATACAGTGCCGGTCCCAAGCCCGGGTAAAATGGGAGGGTTGCGTCAGGAAGGGCATCCGGCGCAAAACCTGTGCCAAGCTTGTATGTGTGGACCAAGTGTGCGCTGTGTCGACACCTTGCCGGGAGCATCCGAAAGACCACAACAACATCTGTTTAATGCAAAATAAATCCTGACCTTGGGCTGTACCTGCTTAAATTCTTTATAGCTGCTCCTTGCTACTTTTATACAGTACTGTGCAAAAAATCTTGAGCATCCTCATTATTCATATTAAATTAAATGGTGTTGATAAAATTAATGTGAACAAATGTTCTACTATGACAGGCTGCAAAGTTCGTAAAGATACAATTTAAAAATTGGTTGGTTATGTAACAATCTAAGCAGCAACCTTATTTCCCCTCCTGTCTATTCCAACCATTCAGGTTCGTCAGTATACTAACCGGCCAGATTATCTGTCATCCGCACCCGTTTCTCACTGGTTCATGACTTTAGTTAGGTTTTTTTTTTTTTTGAACGATTTATAGGAAACTTCGTGACTTAACAAACAAAATACATTTCTCTTGTTTGCTTAAACAGCAACTTTTAGAAATTCTTAATTTCAGATTACCTAATATGAATTATGTAATGTTCCTTCCTCAGCCCATATACTGTAGATCAAGTTTGCTAGTTATATGATTTACATCAGGACCATTTTTTGGTGACATAGCATATACAGTATACACAAAAATTCACTGTTTTAGAAGCCTGCACCAGGCAAAGATGATAACTAAGGAGAATAACTGGATT
The DNA here is from genome assembly GCA_028565755.1 of Dinotopterus cunningtoni. Taxonomy (NCBI): domain Eukaryota; kingdom Metazoa; phylum Chordata; class Actinopteri; order Siluriformes; family Clariidae; genus Dinotopterus; species Dinotopterus cunningtoni. The sequence goes on from JAOTRS010000004.1 coordinate 4,777,952, forward strand.
TACCGGAATTGGGTTAAGAACCGTCCATGCAAACCTGGAAGAATGGTTCTGTACCGTCAACTTCACATGAGAAAAGTGATCTGCATTGTAAAAAAGTTGACAGCAGCAATCACAGCCATGTTTAATAAAGAGATTTAGGAGCTTTTTTACATACATAGTGTGAGAGTTCACAGGACTGGAACTAAACAGCTGTGTCACCACTTGTTCGTGAGACTAATCGAAAAGGCTTTAGATTGCTAGGGAGCATAAGATTGGAATTTGGAGCAATGAACCGAGTCCAGATTTGGCTTATTCCAGAGCGTTCAGCCTGTCAAGGTAAAAAGGGAAGCGCATGAAGCAGTCAAAATAAATATTAGTGTGACCGTTTTTTTTTTTTTTTTCTTTTTTTGCCAATTATTGTGTAATAGTGTACGCTTATTTCATTCATTCTCTACATTTCCCAGGAGGTTTTTTATTCTAGCTCACATCAACCTTTTTTCATTAATGCAAATGATGTGGAACTGATTGGGATTGTTCAGTGGAGATCTAAAGCATTCTGGAACAAGATGAAGGACGAGGAACAGAGATGAGCCGAGATAAGCAATAAAGTAAATCATGCAAACGTGGGAAAAGCTGTTTTTAAAAAAAGCAACGTGTGTGTGTGGAAATATTTAGGTTTGCTAACAAGCTTCCAGCAAGCACAGTTGTATTATGAAAAAAAAAGTTCGATCTCTGGCAGTGGCTTGGTGGTTAGCTCTATCGTCTTGCACTTTCAGGGTCCGGGTCCGATTCCTGCCTTGGGTCCGTGTGCATGGTTTCCAGGGTTGTGCCCCTGAATACAGTTAGAGGATAAAGCGTTATAGACGTGGAGTGAGGTGAGTTAGTTAGTTACGGGTCTGAAAGCTGATTGGCTGAGTTTAAAGTTGTTGTAAAATCCTCAGTCCTGTCAGAGCATCTACAGCTTATTAGTTATGATTTATACTTTTTCCTTCCTTTTAATTCTAAAAAGCTGCTTTGTGAGAATGACCGTTGTTAAAAACACTATATAAATAAAACTGAATTTTAAATTCAACTGTAAAATTTAGTAATAATATGAAATAATTTCTTGAATAGTACATATTATCAAATTGTGTTAGTTCACACTGGTTTATCCTTAAACAAAATCCTAGTACCATGCCCTCCTGGTTTTATTTCAACATAAAAAAAACTGGGATTTTTGTTTTAATATCTTAACAAAAGTTTGATCATTTTATCCTTTTAACGATCCAAATATTTCATTGAAAATTTGTCATTTCAGAAAAATATTTTATCACCATATTGCCCAACCCCAGCTGCTCTTCCCCTAAAATATTCCATTTGAGTTACTGTTACTTATTTGTTGTGCAACTCATAGACGAATTACAGAGTTCGCTACTGTATTCTCCGTACCCACTATTTTTTTTTTTCATATCTACTTGTTATCCATGGTGCAGCCACAGATGTCAAAGAGCTCAGTGTCTGGCCTCTGGAACCGCTCGGTATACCCTTCTCTCGAAAGCTCAATGGCCTTTGAGTCCCCTGTTAGGCATGTCAAAAAACAAAGGGGCTTTTGTTCCACGCCCAGTCTCCTGCCATCAGCGCAGTGTACACCAGACACACAAACATGAGCTCTCGGGCTTTCGCAAAAAATTTTTAGGAAATGGAAAAATGAGCACATAACCCTGATATCCTGATAAAATTTGACATCACAATACACATTTCTAAGATTTGCCAGGTGCAAGGCAAATCCCAGCTTTATGTTAACTGTCTCTAATACATTAGCGTTGGTATACTGTAGTAACAGTTCGTTCACAAAGAGGCCTATGGCTTAGATTATTCATAAAATCTAAGTCTAATAAGCGTTTTAAAAAAAACGCTATTGTTCATATTCCACTAGGGTGATTTGTTTATTTATTTATTTATTTTTAAAAATTCTATTTATGGAAGGAGTCTCCAGTATTAAAAAAACCAAACATTTCAAGTGGGAGGACTTTATTCTGAATAGAGAAGAAACAGAGACAGATGAGGGACCACTGTTTTTATAGTTGTTATAATGCAATCATAAATATCGTACAAAAGTATGATGTGTACGAGTTCAATTAATAACAAAAACTCTAATCATTACTGTTGTGTTAGTGTTACATTCCTTGCGTAAAAAAAGAAGATCTGAATTTTTGTAAACAAAGCATCTGCACCCTCATCGCATTAATGTCTTGCTTGCTTTTAGGTCATAAATTATGTTTGATGTGCTGAGTGATTTATTACTTCATTCAGTCCAACTTCCAACTTAACACTCGACTATTTAAACACGGCACAGCTCAGGACGGTGAATAATCATACACGGCGATTCCTAATATGGAATCTGCTCCGGAGAAACGAGTGACTGCTCTGACAAACTGCACGCCTGTGCGTTCTGAGGCTAATGAGAGAAGCATGTTTGAACCTGAGCGACCAGGAATGTGGGAAAGGCCATGAATGATGTCACATGACCAAGGGTAAACGGGCGTTATGTTTAAACACTGAAAGCAAGTGCTTTAGGTTGCTCTGAAAGTTAACCCACTTTCCATTTTATGTATATATGACTTTAAAAATAGTAGCTTTAAAGTTGTTGTATTAATGATATGATGCTGTTTATTTTTGTTATTGTTTCTAATACACTTTATCTGTTTTTTTAATGATCCTTTATTGTTCTTTAAATGTAAAGCCAAACCTAAAAGAAAAAAACAAAACCCAGATATAAAGAAAGACTTGGATGTGAGATGGATGGATGGATGGATGGATGGATAGATCGAGGACATATTCAGAATAAATAAAGAGAAAGAGGTACTTGGAATAAAAAAGAAAAAAATGAGCAAAAAGAAAGGAAAGAACAAAGACGGACCATAATTAAAATAAAATAAAAAAGACCAAGCTGGAATGGAGCCCAAGATAGAAAGAAGCAAAGAAAAAGACCAAGAGAGAAAGATGGGATGATAAAGGCATAGAAAGAAAGATTGATCAAGATTGAAAAGAAAAATCAAGAAAGAAAAAGTAAGCCCAAGAAATAACGAATAACCAAGATAGAAATGAACAACAAAAAAAAATCCAAGAAATAAAAATAGAAAGATTGGGGGAGGGATAGGGGAATGAAGAACAAGAAAAAGCCAAAAAACAAGAGCAAACGAATGAAAGAAAGAATACAAGAAGGATTGTCCAATCAGACCCCAGCGTGACCCGGCAGTATCAGGGTTATAACGAAGAAGTCCTGATTAACCCCTTTAACATCAATCATTAATTTCATTATTTTGTTTTGTGTGTTTTAGTGAATCTATGTATTGTTACAGAATTTGCATTGTAGAAATGTCAGATATTCAAATATTAAAGTTATAAGGAATGTATTTATTTATACATCATGTTGCCTGCATATTGTGGGATATGAAACACTCTGTATGGAGCCAGTCGATGATCGAACATTGCCTTGAGAATGAGCAGTAAATATTCAGACATGAAGCAATAAGCTGCACAGATGGATATTTATTATAGTATTTATTGTAAATGTTATGTTTCATTAATAAACATCATCAGTTTAGTCATAGTGTAATAGTAATTTATTCAGCTATAAGAATCTAAATGCTGAAAACATTTTAAAGGAGAATGTGTAATTATTCTCCACTTTAAGCCCTGTCCTAACGCGCTAAGCCTAAAGCGAAGCATTGAATGGGTTTAAATTAGGGAGCTGACCTACCGCTAGTAACTGGGTGTCACGGTGCTTAGTTTTCCACTGCGCTATGATGGCTGTTCTAACCTTTCTATGTGCGGCATTTGACTCTCCGGCTTGGAATGTGCCACCTTTGGGTGTTAAGACTTATATTAACTTGCTGCCTCATTTACCGCAGCCTGACGAGCTCCTGCCTCTGATGTTCGCTCTCTCTCTCTCTCTCTCTCTCTCTCTCTCTTTCTCACAGCCCGCTCGTTTCCCGTCTCTTGCAGGGCCACTGTACAGGCAGCGCACCTGGACAGAGGCATTACTAACCCCTAACATTTCAGCACCTAATTGGGTAAGTTTCGAATGCTTGCTGGGCGCTGATGTGCAATGTATTTTTGATGCTGTGATATTGTGTGTTTGCTGCTCGCATGGCTGCACGGCTCTCGGTTAGGAGCTGACGAATCACACGAGCTGGACACTTTGGGTATTGATTTGGTAGTTTGCTGACGTTTTTTTGTAATGTGCTGTGCAGGAGCTGGTTTCTGTATCGCGGCTGATGCAGGCTGTTGAAAACGGCTTTTGTGTTAATATTCAGCAGCTGTCTGAGAGTCATGACTTTGGTGGTGAATAGGGATGCATCAGTGCCGATACTGATATCGGGTATCCAGGTTACAAATAACATAACTTGCTAATACAGTGGTGGTCAAAAGTAATAAGACAGCATATGCCATGTACTATTGTTTTGCCTGTGCACAAAACAGGCAGTTATGATTTCATTAATTAGTTCAGCTCGAGCCTGCCTGGCTGAAAAGCTAATTAAAAACCGGCCGTGACAATGGTGTTCAGCTTCTAGAGCTTCATGGCCTGGGTCATCTCCAGACCTAAACCAGAAGAAGAAATTGTCAAGAAACTGTCTTCTGTACATGATCTTTAGGATGCAATCAAACCGGCATGTGAGCGACTGACACCAGAGGACTGCAGACGTCTTTTTGACTCGATGCCCAGACGGATCCAGCAGATTTTAAAGACTTCATACTAAATATCATTAGTTGTATAGCAGTTTGCCCTGTGTAGTCTCCTGGGATAGGCTTCATCCCCCCCTGCAATTTGATTGCATAAAGTAATAAATTATTCTTATTACCTTGATTCTTACATTTTTATAATAATAATTTCACTTTTGTCTTCATACTTTTGACCAAAACTGTATACTTTACTTAAACTTGCTAATGTTATAAAGAACAGGCCTGCTGATGTAACTGTGTGGACAACCACATCACTTGATTGATTGATTGAGTTCAATATAGGTCATTCATTTAGTTACTTATACTGATGACTGGTACAATGGTATCGATGCATCCCTAGTCCTAAATAAGCTTGTGTAGAGATTTTATAAAACGTTTCGACACGCCTTCTAATTAATTGGTCTTTTCTGATTTTTTTTCCTTTCTAAATCGTAAAACAATGCTGAAGGCGTCTATAATAAGTTATAATCACCTGATATTGAGATGTGTCTGCTCTGTAAAACCTTTATATCGGCTCTAATCTGAGGTGCTGTTTGTTAATTGGTGATTTCTGAGGCTGGCAACTCTAAATGAACTTGCAGCAGAGGTAGGTTTTGATCGTGCTTTCCTGGGATGATCTTCATGAAAGCACGTTTCATCATGGTGCTTGATAGGTTTTGCGAATACACTTGACACAATACTGTTCATGCAGGAAGTGTTCCAGAACAGCTGACCTTTACATCTTAAAATAACCACTGACTTGTTGTTGTTGTTGTTAGTTAATTACCTAATACTGTATGTTATGAAATCTCTATTGTTCTAAAATGTAGAAAATAAAACTTTTGACTGGTAATGTATGTCTGTCAAAAGAAGCATTACTATGTATGGCTAAGTTTTATCATATGTTCATACAATCTTTTTATTTCCACAAAACCGGAAAGCCCCTCTCACTGAAAAGTCCCCCTGTTCCCTTACCGGAGGAAAGCTTTTGAAACAACAACCGCTGTGGCGCTCAAGTCACCTTGTATACATTAAAGAGATTAATGACTCCAAGTTTCCAGTAGGGCTTATGTGAATATTTGACCCCTCCCTCCCCGTGTCCTCGTTATCCCGAAATGGAAGCCATTGTTCTCATTGTTTGGCGGCCTCACGGACATGAGGGTACTTCACCGAACAAGTGTTAGGGATATGTTGCGTCGGTCCTCGACACTGGGATTAAACTTTGCTTCAGGTTTACCGAAGTGCATTCTGGATTTAATCAGTGCATTTCTCATAGTCTGAGTGTATGTGGGAACGAGATTCGAGCGAGAGAGCGAGATGCAAACAAGTACCACATGCCACAAGTCATGTACTCAAAGCCACATCTGACAAGTAGGCTAATGGGTTCCGAATGTGCTGCCATGAGCTATCCGGTTTCATCCAGCCTTTAACTACGCACCTTTCTCCTGCTTTCTCTTAAAATGTGCTCTGTGTAAAAAGTATCGCTTTTCAAAACGACACGACGTGTATATGCTTTGTGACGTCCACTTCCTATACACGCATGATTCTTAAAGTGTGTTGTTGTTTTTTCCCTTTTGCGGATATGCACAGTTACAAATGCTCTCTTGATTCAACTCGACAAGTTCGGGTTCCAATTTGGCATGAAGGCCCAAACAGAGTCAATGACCGATGCAGTGTAAACATCCTCCAGCAGCAGGGATGTACCCCTGGTCCGCTTCCAAGAGTCCCTTTTAACTGCGAGTTCTGGGAGAGTTTGGCATTTCTTAAGGTCACAGTGTCGAAACCGTGACTGCAAGTTTAAATGAATTGTGAAATGAACACGAGCCAGTGAAACCAGATGATTTCAAACGAAGGCCGTGACAGTTCTTAGAAAAGACCTACCCTGAATATCTCCCATATCTACAGTATAACGTGATAAAAACACAGCAAGCATGCAAGCTTTAAGACATGTGCAGAATGAACGGCACACTTTAACACCCCCCCCCCCCCCCCCCCCCCCCCCCCCAAAAAAAAAAAAAAAAAAAAAAAAAAAAAATAAAAAAAAAAATCTTAAAACATAGAATAAAAAATAAACAACC
>JAOTRS010000004.1:4805962-4828252 GCA_028565755.1 Dinotopterus cunningtoni
GCCAAGTTGTAGTGCGGACTGGGTATTCCGCTGTGGCGACCCCTTGCCGGGAGCAGCCGAAAGACCAACAACAACAATGTGTGTGTGTGTGTGTGTGTATATGTGTATATATATATATATATATACACAGTGTGTGTATATATGTATGTGTGTGTGTATATATATGTATATGTTTTGATCATAGATTCATTCTAAACGCATTAAATTCATCTAGTCTGTTGAGAATCGGTAGCACAAGTCAAATGTGGTAATATGACGCACCACAAAAACCAAAGCATCCACTTTGAATGGTTTTATTTCCAGGAAAAACCAAGCACTAATGGTTCAGCACAGGTTGTGCAGACGGTTCTGAAAATAACTCTGGGTCGATCAGCTTTTCCGTGGTGTCCAAGTAGATCAGTCTGGAATAACTCTCACTGATCACAAACGGTAGCTCAATTCATTTCAAAGTTAAAAGCAATGCAGGAGCTTAACGCAGTCTGTGATTGACAGGTGAAGAGTTGATGAAGCTGGGAGAGGAGGACGAGCAGGGCTGGTGCAAAGGGCAGCTGGAAAGCGGCGAGGTGGGCCTCTACCCTGCTAACTACGTCCAAATCATCGGCTCCTGATGACCCAACAAGAACCCCCCACCTTCCTCGAGAAGGCCTCATCATCACTGAACTGATCACACTGAACTGTGCCAGCTGGGCCCGTCTGACGCTCTGGAGGCCCTGCTAGCCATCACTACATTTACAGGAACCACAAAAAGAGAAAAACTTATATAAATTGTTGAGAAATTTAGGATCATGGTGCCATGGCCTAATTCGTGGCTTTGTGAAAGACTTTATAGGTACAGTGCCTTTTTTTTCTAGAAGAATGGACGGAAATAAAGCTGAAGAGTTAAAAGTACTATCACCACACTCACCACGCTTGTTACAGCCTTTTTCGCTTCTCTAAAGGGATAAATGTATTTGCTTTTCTGATGTATCCTGGGGCTGCATCTACACTATGGGAGGTCGGTTTACATCCTGTACTTGAGAATTTCAGATGTATCAGAAATCATCGCAAGTATTTATTTCAAGCAGATCAAGTTGATTTTTGTTTAGGTTTTTCCATGTACATATATATAATATATTTTCTTTAACAGCTTTAGTACCTGGAGGACAACTGGGCTGCACATAGTTAGACATCGCTGTAGGATTCCTGAAAGTATTGGCGTTGGTTTTCTAACCTTTCTTTGTAAACGTGAACGTTTTGTAGAATACTCTGGATTTGTATGATGCAAGAAAGTTAAGGATCAAAACAGGCTCTGTAAGACCAGATCATTTTATTTTGACAGGTCCTAAAGGAATTTCTATTTTTTTGAAGCAGAGGATGCGTAAATCGAATAGATCTTTTAGTTGTATTTTTAATTTTATTTTCTGTTTTTAATTAAAAGCACCATTAAAGACTCAGACCAATGACTTATGTGAGGTTATCTGAGTAGCGCATGTTTGTGTGTGTATGTGTCTATATCTCTGTTTGCTTGTCTGTACAGACTGTGTGAGTGTCAGACGATATAAAAGTGATCCTGGTTTCCGCATCTATGACTGACACCTAACGTTTATCTACTGTATCAACCTGTACTAATCAGTGTAAAAAATCCAAATAAACACAGATGAGCTGGTTATTTAATGTGTGTTATTCTGTTGTCACCAAAGACTACATGGTTTAATTTCGTTCTCACTCCTACATTAGGGTTGCAAATTTAGCTTAGTATAATGGCTGATAGCCGACTCCACGCTAGGGCTAGTGTTCACAAAGCTTCTTGGAATTCTCTTAGAGAGCTCCTATCTTAGTGTAAAAGTCCTAGCTGGGAGTCCTAGTCTAAAAGTGACTTAGGAAATTTCTCAAAACAACTCTGAGTAAGGCAAGTACAAAAACCTCTATCTTAGTGAGGATGTGTGGTTGACCCCGTTGATAGAGATGACGCAGCAATTCAGGGACTATGATTGGTCCATACAAAATGTTTTAAGGTCTTAAAATGTGCTCTTTGTGAAAATAGAATATATGATAATAGAATAGACCGTGAAATCATAATGTTCGTATATAAATATATATACTAAAAATATAATAAATTGTTTAATCATGACTAGAGGCTACTTTATGCAAAGTTTTTGTTATAGGCTAAATATAGTTAATTAAAAAAGCCAAATGTTAAAAATGTGTCTACTTTTGAAGCAACCAATTTCAACACAGAAGGTACTATATTAACGTTCTTCCATTTATTTATCATACTGATTTTATTACTTGCAATCCATTTTGGATTGATGGGAGCAAAATGGCTCAGCTTTTACCAATTTACATGAGTGCAGGAGAGTCTATTTAAGTTGGATGATATGTTCATTTTTGGATGATATGTTGCCAACAATCCAAGAACAAGAAAACCTAACTGGACAATAGAGCAGTGTTTATGTTTAGTGTTTGAAGAATATTTCTTCTTTCTGCTATTTTGTCCTCTTCTATAGAAACTCTTAAACCTCTTAAAAGTCCTCCTTTCTAGTCTTAACAATTTTTACCTTAGGAGCTGTTTTTAGGGCTAAGAAGTTTCGTGAATCATTTTTATCTTCACCAAGATTTAGTCCTAAATTTAAGGAGAAATTTTAAGAAAATATCATAATTCTAAACATTTTCTTAGAATTTTGTCACTAGGAGCAACATTTAGGCTTAAGAAGCTTTGTGAATACAGGCCCGGGTCTAAGGTTTTCATTGATTGAATTATGTATTTTAATACATAAATATATTAGCTTTCTCTCAACCGAACACCTTAATCTTTACCAGTGTGAACTATTTTAACTTGACACATTTTTTTCCTCATAATTTAAGTGTGTTCAGTCAGTATCGAATACATTGTGAATTAGTTAAACCTAAAAAGGATGCAGTTTAACGGCATGTTGTATAATCAAACTTTTTTTTTGTGGCGACAGTGCTAACTTTTACGCCCATATGCAACACTTTTCCATAATATAATAACCTGAAGAGGGACATTTTTAGCTGTTTTTTTTTTTTTTCTGTATGAGCCTCCAGAGCTTCCTTTGATCTCTCAGGTGAAGTTCCAAGCGCCCCCTACTGGGATTTCAACAAAATAATTCAGTCCTACAAAACTAACTTTAAAGCAGTTTCCCTGTGTTAATAGAGAGAGAAGACCTTAGCCATACCTTAGCATACTGTTTAAGAGCGAGAACTGTATGTAATTTAATTTTGCTTACAACATTACTTTGTTCTTTGGCAGTTCAGCAGGGGACGCTACTGAGCAAGGGCAGACTGAGTGTTTACAACTTACTGCTTTTTGGAGTATACTGTCCAATCACATGGCTTTTACTTTTCCTACCATATTCAGATCTTCGGTTTTTTTTTTATTATTATTATTATTTAGCTACAGTCATGTGTAAAAGTTTGCACCCCCTCCTTTAGTTTTCTGTGAGAGTCAAGCCCTGTTCCGAGTGAGAGAGGCAGGTTATAGTCCTGATTCTGTCGTTTTTGTTTTGGCATGACTGTGGCCGACAACAGGCAAGTTAATAAAAACTCTATTGCCGTACTCGTGGTGTGGTTTCTTTAGTCGTGAGCGCTACAATATAATACAAATCATATGATCATGCCAGGTTTAAATATTACTCAGTCATCATCTATACCACTTTATCCTGTATACAGGGTTGCAGGGGCCTGAAGCCTGTCCCAAGAGACTTGGGGCACGATACACCCTGGACAGGGTGCCAATCCATCGCAGGGCACACACACACACACACTACAGACTGTTTGGGAATGCCAATTAGCATAATTTGCAGGTCTTTGGACTGTGGGAGGAAACCCACCAAGCATGGGGAGAACATGCAAACAGAGACAGGAATCGAACCCAGACCCCCAAGATGTTAGGCGACAGTGCTAACCACTACACCACTGTGCCACCAGTTTAAATATTAGGTGTAAACAGACAACAACTTAAAACATTTTTTACTGTGCCATTCATTATTGAACAAAAATGAAAATACTAAAATAATACCCTGTAGATTCTCTATGGGGTCCAATCAAGCATAGGGATACCAGGTGTTAGGTATTAATGGAAAATGGAATTAGCATCTCCATAAAGCTGCTCAGCAGGGGAAAGCAAGAAGTGCTCTAAAACTTCCTGGTAGACAGTTGCACTGGATTTGGACATGATAAAACACAGTGGACCAACAACCGCAAGTGACAAACAACCAAACCACCACTGACTGTACAAACTTTACAGTGAACCGCAAGCGACTTGGATTCTGTGCCTCTCCACTCTTCCTCCAGACTCTGTGACCTTGTTTTCCAAACGAAATGCAACGTTTTAATGCAAAAAAATGCAACTTTTATCTGCAAAGAGGACTTTGGCTCATTGAGCAGGGGTTCAGTCCTTTTTGTCCCTAGCCCAGGAAAGGACGCCTTTGACGTTGTCTCCTGTTCAAGAGTGGCTTGACACAAGGCATGCGACAGCTGTAGTCCTGGATACATCTGTGGGTGGTGGCTCTTGGAGCACTGACTCCAGCTGCAGTCCACTGCTTGTGAATCGTCTCTAAATTCTTGTGAATCTCCCCCAAATTTTGAATGGGGCTTGTTTCACAATCCTCTCAAGGCTGCAGTTATCCCTGTTGCTTGTGCACCTTTTTCCACCACAGTTTTCCCTTTCAATCAACTTTCCATTAAAATTTAATTCAATTCAATTTTATTTATATAGCGCTTTTAACAATGGTCATTGTCTCAAAGCAGCTTTTCAACATAAAAAGAAAATTTATGGAAGTGTGTATGAGTGAGAAAAAAATGTGTTTAGACAATAATGAGATTGTGAGATTGTCCGTGATGAGCAAGCCAGGGGCGACGGTGGCAAGGAAAAACTCCCTACGTTTAGAAAGGATAACAGGAATTATATAACGACATCATGTGTGTTAGGCTGCTGAAAGTTATCATGGAAGTTATCATGGAGTCTAGTTCAGCACAGGGATGAGTCAACAGGTGCAGAGGACAGAAGGAGGTCTAGATCACTGGAAGCTCAGAAGCAGCATGTGTAGATCAAAACCATCATAAAGCAGAATCCAGCTGGGGGTGGTCCTTCTCTGGATACCGCAAGATCCTCGAAGGGTTGGCCTCTGCCTACTGGAGCTGGCACAATCTCCAGATGCCTCGGGATGGGTAGAGAAAGGAAGAACAGGTGGAAAAGAATTAGCGTAGATGCCGTTCAGGTTATTAGCAGCACTAGATAGGAGAGTGCATTTAGATATACTAGAGTGCTCGGATAAAGCACTTTGTGAACAGCCAGCCTACTGAACCAGACTGAGAGACCATTTAAAGGCTCAGGAAATCTTTGCATGTGTTTTGAGTTATGTTGATTAGAGTGTGACACCATGAGTCTCCAATATCAAACTTTTTCACAATATTCAAATTTTCTAAGATATTAAATTTTGAGTTTTCATTAGCTGTAAGCCATAATCATCAAAATGAAATACACCAGTCAGTTTATAATAAATCTATAATATGAGTTTCACTTTTGAATTGAATTACTAAAATAAATCAACTTTTTAAGGATATTCACCACTTACTGTAATTGCTGTAATTAATTTAACTTGTACAGACCCGACTGTGTTCCAGTCCAGGACACAACAAGCAACAACAAGCAGTGTGTTGGTACACAATGTACGTGTACCTAGTAACAACAATAATAGGTCTACGCCCTGAAAATTTTAAGGTTTGCTTAATGAGTGTAATTACATATTACAGTCCTTTTAATTTGTGACACAATAAGTAACATGTTACAAGTATGATCATAATACCTTTCCCCAATTAGTTAAAAAAAAAATTGGACAAATTTTAAAGAAGCTATTAAGTTTAATAGGAATCTCCATTTCCTATTTATAATATGACAGCCTGGTCGGAGTTGAGGTGGCTGTGGAGCCTGTCCCTCGTTCACGAGTTATGATGCAGGAATTCCACCTGGATGGGACACCAGTCTATCATAGGACAACCGTTCACATGTACTGTACAGTATACTGTATGTCCACGTTGAGGGGCAATTTGGACAAGGATAATGTGAAATATCGCCGGGACAGTACTCTGAGCTTGGGATCTAACTGAAATTATTTTTTTTATTCTTCTTTTATTGAGGAATTTAAGGTTTCAGACTATGATGTACTCCTTTTATTTACATACACATGCCATACTGTATATAAGAATACATTCAATTCTTTTGGAACAATATTAATTTTTTTTTTAATCTAATGCCACAATTTCCAATTTACAGAGTGAGCTGTTACCATTTTAAGATAATTAGTTCTGTCAAGTGTTTTTATAATATTATAATTTTAGCCTAATTTATAATGTTCCACCGGGGCAAAAAAAAAAAAAAATCACAAAAGTACCCTTCTTGATTCACAGCTTACCGACCAGCACAACACATACAAATCCCTGTCTACTTGAGCAAAGATTTATGTCTGAGTGAAGTTTTCAAGCATCCCAAAGAAAAATACAAAAAAAACTTCTTAAATGTAAATTTAAGGTCAAAGTGTTTTTGGAATTACATTTGTCCCAGGGAACTGCAAGACATGTGATGGAATGTCGCTAATACATGTACAAACATTCAACAGGCATGAACATGAAAAACAGATGGACTAAATTTTTTTAAGGCATATTAGCATTCTGGAGCTCTTTCTGCACAACATCAGCCGTATAGTTGAGACTGCAGTCTCGGAGGGCCCTGATCAGGTCGTCCACTTTGCCCTCCGCTTTGCGCATCTTCTTCCACTCTTTAAACAGTTCTCTCACTTGTTCCTCCAGTTTGCGAGGGTGTTTCTCTTGTATGCCTTCCAGCTTGGCCTCAGTGACTCCCAGTTTGCGTCCATATCGAAGCCAGTTCCTTCCCAGCTCCTTAACGATCACTTCTATCGCACAGTTGATTTTTGCTAGAAAAAAAGACAAAAAACTGAATTGAAATCTTGATGTGTGCGTAAGAGTTTGAAAGTTGTCTGGTTGTGTTATAAATTTTATTGGATAATTCTGCAGGTTTCTGTGAAAGGTAACGTAAACCTACTATATACTCTAGCATGAATAAAGAGCTCAACTGCAAATCTGAGGACAGATTATTTATTTATTTAATTACCCACATTACTAAGTACAACAGAGACACTGCTGAGAAAGGCTTTTTCAGTTCTAAAGCCCATTTATATACTAGAACTCTGCTGAAATATTGAACCTGATTGGTCAGAAAGCACTGATTAATTACCATACATTGTTAAATGCTAGTGAAAAACTTGAAAATGACATTATGACATTATTTAATATTAATATTTACAATTATTATGATGCTTATATTAACATGCCCTTTTTTTAACTACGCTGCTAATTTTGAAAGTTGTTTGTTTAGTCGTTTAGACGTGTCCGATTTCGTGACCTCATGGATTAGCCTAATCTGCATGTCTTTGGACTGTGGGAGAAAACCAGAGAACCTGGAGGAAACCCACCAAGCAGGGGCAGAACTTCATGCACACAGACCCGACAAAGGAATCGAACACAGGACCTGGCGGTGCAAGGCGACAGCGTTAACCACTAAGCCACCATGCCGCCGCTGATAGTTGTGCCACTACCCAAAGAAAAAAAACGATGTAGCAGTGCTTTAGTCCTTAATTCTGATGGATCAGGTCACCACCTCATCTGTAAACTCTGTTCAAACAGATCAGCATCCAAAGCATCAACTGTCTTTCTGATATCAGCGTCAACTCAACACTGTTGCGTTTTCAAACTAACAAATGGTTAACTAGCTGAGCGGATTCTCCGCCATAACACGACACCACTACCCTGCGTTCTTAAACTTTGAGTCCAACATTTCCTGTCTTCACTACTCCAATTACTTCAACAGGACTTCAGAACAGAGGATTGTCCACTTTCTCGTAAAATGTTTCACCTTTTCACCTTAAAAGATGGAAAGAAAATAGAGGTTAGTGAAGACATGACTGTTTATAGCCGCTGTGGCATACAGTATGTCATAACAGGAACTAACTTATTTCCATGGATGTTTTTTTATTGGAGATGTTTATTTATACTTTAATAAAAGCAGGCTTGAGTATGAGAACTTTTTAAGTGTGTTATGGTGCTTTTTATACAGGTAAGGCTTCAGGACAAATTGGCACCTTGCATTTTTTAAAAAGAGAGCGAGAGAGAGAGAGAGAGAGAGAGAGAATGATTGTTCAAATAATAAGTACTAACTTGCCTTGACATGATTGTCTCATGGAAGTAAAATAACATTCATTAAGTCATTTCTTAATAAATTACGCGCTGCAATTGTGGACAGATCTCTGTAGTATAAGTGGAATGACACACTTCAGGCCGCGCTGTTATACAGTATGAAACTAATAAGCGCCCACTGTAGTGTGTTATTCTTTACCTGTAGCTGTGTTAGTCCCCACAATGATGTCAATGTGGCACGCAACCACAACTTCTCACAGAACATATGTTAATAACACACTGGCAGTTAATAAATTAGCAGCGTGAATCATCATTTTCAGTAGATCATATATATTTCAGTATGAAATGATTTTCCATGTTTCATCGTGCAGTTTTCCTGTATGTTGTGGTTTTTTCTTCACTAAGAAGTTAGTTTTACTTTTAGGACAAGGGGAAAGTAATTAATATGTTGTGAACTGAATTACGTAGTGAACCACTTCAAGTCCAACGTTTACCACTCGCTGTGCCATTGTGCGCATCCTCACAAATTGTGTCTTATGGTGGTACGGCAGATGCACTGCTTCGGGCTGCAAAGCGCTTGTGAAACATCCCCACAAATCATTGGCACTCAGCTACCGTTTACACGAAACATTGCCTGCAAAGGGCGAGAGGCATTATCAAAGATGCCTCTTACCCCAATCATAGACTATTCACCCTTTTTCCTTTGGGCAGATACTACAGTTGCCTCAGCGCCCGCACAAACAGATCTGTGACTGTTACTGCACTGAACAGCTGATCATGGCATGTTAACCACTACACTACTGCACTGTCACTGTCTCAATTTTTTATTTGTATATGTTTGCACTTGTGGTAATTGTTGCAGTTCATCTATAATCCTACAGGTGTTCATATATTGGCAGGCAGCACGGCCAACCACTGTGTAGTACTGTGCAACCAAATTATTTGCTATTTAGAATTGCTATAGAATCTGAAAAAGAAAAATATACAGTGGAACCTTGGATTACGATTATACTTCGTTCCGGGAGTGGGCTCGTATTTCAAAACACTCGTTCCCCCATAAGAAATAATGGAAACTCAAATTATTCATTCCACTGCTCAAAAAAATAAATACATAAAAGTAATTAATACAAAATATAAAGTAAAAATAAAACAAATTAACCACTATAATTGAGCAGGGGAGACGATTACCCACAATTTCGCAGCGCAAGAGAGAGAAAAACTGTTGGCTCAGTTGTGATCACGTGACGCTTGACATCAAAACAAGAAGCGCATGCGTGATACATGGTACTCGTAAACCAAGACTGGTTTGTTTTTCAAGTCAAAATTTCTTAAAAATCTTTGCTCGTCTTGCGGAACACTCGCAAACCGCATTACTCGCAATCCGAGGTTCCACTGTATATCGAATCGGGTTATTAATAAAATCGTGATACTTATAAAATCACAATACAAATCGAATCGAGACCTAGGTATTACAATTATATCGTATCGACTGGTCTCTGGTGATTTCTATCCCTAGTATATACTGTATTATATAGGTAGTCATATATGACCATATGTATACAGTCAAAACATGATATTGGTGCTTGATATTAAGTGTCTCACCTAGGTAAAAAAAAAAAAAAAAAGGTGAATTTTCAGGTAGGATCATATAACACCATTTTTCATAATACTTGCATAATAATGCTTCTTATCTCCTGATTCATGCTTCGTTTTTTTTTAGATATGTGCATGCACATTTATATTTTTCCCAGATAAAAAGAAACAAAAACAATCCCATGCCCTTTTATGTAGTGTCTGTATCTTTTTTTTATTCAAATCTTTCAATGATCTTAAATGTCATTTAGATGAAACTTGGCCAATTTAGATTTCACATGAAAAGACATAAACCTGAAAAAGTGTATTATTCTAAAATGCAAAATTGTTAAGATCTTGCAACATGAATTTGTCATGGTTAGACATGGTCACTACAGATTATTTAGCTTTTTAAGCTTTTACCAAAACCAATTTAAGCAACAATTTTTACAGGTCATATGCTTCTAGAAGCTTACCCCAATTTTAGTATCATTACTCATAAAGAAATAAGAATCATTTTCATTTTAAACTATTATTGTTTGATGTGAGACAGTATAATGCTAAAAAGCACATTTTTTTGTGGGCACATTTAAAATTCTCCCTCGAAACATCTGACGTTAACCTTAAGAAATTTTTGGGAAGCAAGATTCGCCACTTCCATGTTGCATAAACTTCACAAGTAGCTTCTTTGGCACACACATTTCCTGTATTATACGTACACCATAAAAAAAAAATCAGCACCAACACTTTGTTTTGGCCGATATTGTGTTTACATGAGCAGGTTATCTTCTTGACTTATCCACTGCTATCCAGTGGCTGCACAGTTATACTGTATATTTCTATATATACCATATCCTTACTACCTACTGCACCTTCTGTACATTACATTTTGTACATGTACTTTGCACATTGACAATAAATTAAAATCTAACCTAACCTAACCTAAAACTTTGTGGCCTGAACTCTAGGCGACTTTTACGGCCACTAGGCTGTACATGTAGTGTTCACCCTAAAAGTCGCCGTGTTGATATGAAGTTGACAGATCACAAACCTAGTTCCGCTTCGTCCGGTAAATCCGCTGAGACGGCTTGTCCTTCGTAAATGTCGATTCTTTCCACTAAAGCTTGTTGGCCAATGTTAGTGAGGATCTCCCTCAAAAGTTCAGTGTTGTCAGGCGCGATTTCTGCTCTTTCGATCAGACACTCAAACAGCTGGATGCCGCTAGTGATCTCCTCACTTTTCTTCTTCCCAATCATTTCTTTACACAGAAATTTGAGCTTCCCTAAATTGTCCTGGCCAAGTCTTTCGGATATATCCAACAGCATAACTTTAAACCTATCCATTTTGCGTGTATGTGTGTTTCAGCAGTTAAGATAAGACGATTATGCAACTTCTGAAGTCGTCTTTACCTATCTCACACACACACACCGGGCATTTCCGCTTTCGCTTTAAGTGGTGGATTCAGAAGTTCTCTAATCATACGCTAGGACAGCAAAAAAAAAAAATCCTTTTAAGCTCAGAAAGCACTATCGATAGAGTATCTTTTCTAACTAGTCATAAACGCGTAAACGAAAAATGTCTGGTGTTCAGGTTGTCAAAAATGAAACTTGAATGAAAAATGAGTAAGTTTCCGGTAAAGTGCTCCACCTCATTTCAGGCAAGCACTTTTTTTTGCACGAAAATTTCCGAAAGGCGGACCAAGTCACATGACTAGGAAACGTCAACGTTCTGTCAAGTGACTCAATCTGAACCGAAATAAACACTTCTGATCATGTATAGAAGAAAAATCAAACTGGGGTGGCATATTACGATCATTCTCAAGATGTTATACACCTCCAGGTTCCTGGTTCGATTCCCTCCTCGGGGTCTGTGTGCATGGAGTTTACATGTTCTCCCCATGCTTAGTGGGTTTCCTCCAGTGATGGGTCGTTCATGAACGATTCGTTCTTTTTTTTGAACGTGACTCAGAAGAACGAGTACTCTCGGAGAATGATTCGTTCATTTACTACTGGGCGCGCATGCGCAAATCATCGCAAAACCTCCGTAGGTTATGTACAGGAAACAGAATTAAGCGATTCTTTCTCAATGACTCTTCTACTCCGAGTCGTTCGTTCCTTTGTCACGTGACTCACACAGACGCTGCGGTTCAATAGATTCAAAAGAACGAACGACTCAGACTGGAAGATATAAGAGGTGAGCTGCACATTCTGTTTATTATAATATGTCTTTAGCTGCATTGTAATATTTTCATTACTGGAACTACAGCAAAATTTGTGTATGAAGACGTATTGGGAGTTTTTTTTATTCAAAATGCACCATTTTATTTTATTTCTGATCAAAAGAACGAAATGAACTAAATGACTAAAAAAAAATCATTCATTTTGATGAACGAGATTCAAAGAACCGAGTCACTAAAATGATTCAAACTTCCCATCACTAGTTTCCTCTGGATACTGTAGTTTTCTCCCACAGTCCAAAGACATGCAGATTAGACTGAATGGCATTCCCAAATTGCTCGTAGTGTGTGTGTGTGTGTGTGTGTGTGTGAGTGTGTGGTGTGTGGTAAAATGTGATTGAAAATAAAATATGGTACATGACGAAGGAAGATTTTTTCAGAAGGTGGATAATGGATGAAGCAGTGCAATATAGACAGAAAGTGTCAGTGCAGTAGTGTATTTGTTAACATGCCATGATTAGCTGGTTGGTACATTAACAGCCACATATAAAAAAAAAAGTTATTTTTCAGTCTGTTTGATGGGAGAAAAGTGAATGATCCATAATAAGGGTGAGAGGTCTCTTTGATAATCTCTCTCACCCTTTGCAGACAGTGTTTCTTTTAATGATCTCCAAGATGGATAGCTGAGTGCACATGATTCTTTGGGTGCTACATTGGTAAAAGTTTTCCAGGTAGGACTTTATAATCTTCACAGTAAATGCAGGCATTGTTGTACCATTCTAATCAGGAGAGAAGAGTTTAGTGACCAGGTGAGGTCCTCAGAGATGTAGAATCTTATGAACTTAAAGCTGGGTACATTCCTATTTGTCACATATACATTACCGCACAGTGAAACTTCGTCTTTGCATATCCCACCTTGGAGGTCAGACCGCAGGGTCAGCCACGATACAACACCCCTGGCATCGATAGGGTTGAGGGCCTAGCTCATGGGTCCATTGGTGGCGGCTTTGTGGAACTGGGGCTTTGAACCACCAACCTTCTGTTCTGTAACCCAACTTAACCTATTGAACTACCCCTGCCTCTATTTAGCTCCTTTTATAGTTTTATTTTGTAAGAGAATCTTTCACACAGTAACCCAAAAAACACAAAATACAATTCAGAGGTTTATAGCAAGTTTATTTAATGGTAACAGATCTGCATTGTTGCCATATTAAAGAAGCCTAGTTCTAAGCCTAGTTTTACAGACATCATTCATTCCTTTCTCTCAGAGGACAAGCTATTGTGGACATTCAGTACATTATATTTGTAAAGTAACAGTCCTTAAATGGTCCTTGATGTAGTTTATATATGTTCTACGTCAGTGACAAAATTGAGAAATCAAAAAAAAGATGCTTTGAGCAAGTCAGTACTGTTCCTTTAACTTTGAGCAAATGCAGAACGTGCTAATTTTATTGAGATGACTCCAAATGAAAAATGTATAAAACTTGAATACAAGTCTAAAAGTGCAAGTTTTACAAGACATAGCAATACACATGCAATTTTAACAGTCAAGACAGGAGATGAGACTTTAGACACGTGTATAGTACCGAAGAGTCAAGCATCAGTAAATATCTCTGAATCAAACCAGTCGAGATTTGATCCCACCCAGTCAGACAAAGTACAAAGCAGGGTCTTTCAAAAAAGCAACAAACACTTTGCATTGTTAAGGCCTCGAGCTGCAAATTTAGTGTCAACTATGTTCTACCACAAAAAACATAATAGTTATACAGAAAATATTTATTAAAAAGACAGCAGACACATTTTCAGCAGTACAAAAACATTCATGCATGTAATTATTTGTTTTAATGCCATCTAGTCTAGTATACCCTTTGAAAGAGATTAGGTATTTTACTACTGAAATGTATTAAAACGACAAAACAAAACAAAAAACTATTTTTAATGCACTGCAGCCATTTACTGTATAATATATTTCAAGTTTGCTGTCAAAAGTGTAAATTAGTTATTTATTCCTGTTAGTCAGAATCAGTCAGTAATGTTTTACACTAAATGTTAAGAGGCCACGATGTTTTTTCCTTTTTTATTTCCCAGTCCTATATAACAATGCACAGTTTTTCATTTGCTAGCAAAAACAAAAGGTGCAAGTTTAGTTCCCAATCCTTTTCCCCGAACTGTGACTTTCCCAGGCATGACTTTGATAGGCATCTATTTTTTATAATAGACTATACATATTATGAAGACATAAAACAGCTGTGAACAAATTTGAATGCCATTATTAGGACGTGCTAATTTTTCTTAGAATGTCTTTAAAAAACTTGAATATTTGTTGAATATGGTTTAATTAAAATCAATATAAAAGCAATGAAAAAAAGAGTATTCCAGTAAAGGAGACAAACATCAACAATGACTACATAGAATTTTTCTTATGACACACGAACAGTAAATTTGCATATTAATAAAAACTAACAAACCAACCAAGAAATGTCTCTGCATTTCATTTACTCAGTTTACAAAGTAACCTAGACAACAGAAAAAGCTAAGCTGCAAGGTATATGGCAGTCTTGGGACATCTCTTGTGATCATAATCAGGCAGTCTTGTACTTTCCTATGGCTTCAGTCGGCGAGCTGCACTGCTAATGTGTCATTTTGCCCTAAACCTTTGTAACTTTTAGACTTTCGCACAAGCTGACTCATAATGATTCGAACAAACTTCTGATGTGCTGTAGGGATAGATGTATTCTTGTTCCTCACTTGGGCGAATCTACTAGTGGTTGTTGATTTGTATATCCGCAGGTGCTGAAGAGCGTACCGGGGGACTGGTGTTGCTCCTTCGCTTGCCCTTAAGCTTCTTTCCCTGTTCCTCCTTCATAAAGAGCTCCACTATAAGGTTCTTCTCCTTGTGCATTTGCAAGCTGATGTCTTTCGGGATGTCTGGGATTAGCCAGTCCACAAAGTCACTCATTAGCATCACCACATTCTGTAAAAAAAAAAAAACAAGTTCAGAACTCAGCTGGAAAAACATGCTCTTGACATTAATTTATTTTTTTAAACAAGTCGGGAAAGAACCCTTTTCAGTCACCTGAAAAACGATGACAAATGCCAGCCGTGCTGCCAGGATATTCCAGAATTCTCTTGATAGTTGATAGGGGGTATCTGACCATGGGGAATCTCTGTAATCTTTATACCTACAAACAGAATTTATATTATTAAGATCAGAATAAATTTGCTACTTATACTATGAGACTATGCAGATGGCCTCACAGCTGCTGTGTAACATAAGGTTCACAGAGTGCCATCAAGAGCCTGCCCTGCCCTGCCCTGTTATCCAAAACTTGCCCCAGGAATACAACCAGTGTGGTAAGCCAGCATAGATACCAAAAGCTTCACTCATTTTTGGTATAGTGCAGCTGTAGAGGTCATGTATAACATTATGTTCATTAAAGTTTCATTGAAGATCTTATCTGAGTTCCTGGCCTTAAGCTGGCCAACTACCCTGGCTCTAGGATTAAGTCATGGTATGTGCAAAGGCCTATTTAGGTTTACTTGTTAAAATTTATTTATTAATTTTAGGCTATTATTCACTTATTCCTTCCTTTTCTACTCGGTGAAACATGGAACAATATTATCAAATTATATTATGTTTTTTTATATAAAATTTTTTAGTTTAAAGAAAACTATGTCTGTTCCAAAGAACGGACAGTGGAGACTTCTTCCATATTTTATTTTAAATAAACTGTAGTTGTAGCAGTGCGGGAGATGATTCTGTTTAAGGACTGTTTAATGCAACGTCACATTTCTGCAAAATTTTCAAAAAGAGGCCAAAGCGAGTGTCACTAGGGAGGTTCTTTGTTAAAGTCATGCAAAAATTAAGAGGATTCCAGTGCAGGTTAATTTGTTTTCTTTTTACTTGAAATTTTGTGTTAATTATTTTTATATAGATATTTTTGGGTTATGGAACGAATCATCAGTTTCCATTGTTTCTTATTTGCTTTAATATATGAGTGCTTCGATATACAAGCACACTTCCAGGACGAATTATGCTCGCAATTAATTATTCATTATACAAATTCCTATGTACTTGTATGTGATGAATTAGAACAAACACATTAATACGTGGCTGTGATTTAAAGTACAGCTATTACTATATCACTAATCAACACTTTCTGACCAATCAGAATCCTGAACTCAACAGCAGTCAGAATATCATCAACTGCTATTTGTGGTAGAAAAAAATAGAAAATAAACAGAGCAATACTTTGCAATACTTAAATACAGCAGTAAAGGTTGTCATTGTTGAACTGAACCATTTCTGCCAGCACCTGCAAATTTCCACTTTTTGGTCCAGAAATATCTGATTCACTGGCCCTGTATCTTCCTGAAAGTCGGTGACGTTGAAATAGGAGAGGGAGTGGTTGACGAAGCCGTGCAGCGTTCCATCAGGACTGTAGACGTACTGATAAACCAGTCGAGGGATAAAATCCGACGTGAAGGAGATCACAAACGCCTGAGAAGAAAAAACAAGCCAACAGTGAGAGCAGTGGAAATATGGAAAGAAGCCCTACATATTTCTAAAACCAGACAATTTCTGATTAGATACCACAAGAGACAAATGGGCAAATTTAATAACGGCTAGATTTAATTGGCTTACGTTCACTATGACCGCCAATTTGCTCAGTCCTCTCAGAAGGTTGTACCAGATGCCTAGAGTAGACAGAGAAATATAATATAAGTTGACTACTTAATAGACGTTACAAATGACACATGACTATAAGAGAATCACCACAAGGTGGAGTTCAAGTATAGCGACAGCTTTAGATTAGCTTCAAACATGCACTCATCAGCCATAAGATTAAAATGCAAAACATTAAGCTGCCCAGTACTGCGTGGTTCCCGTTGTGCTGCTGATCTCTCAGACCCTTTTTCTTGCTTTATGTAAATTATGATAAAAGGCTAAAAACAGACAAGATGAAGCTTTGTCTTAGATCTGGAAAAAAGACCTAGCAACAATTATGCACCACGTTCTCTCGTCTGTGACATTTCACCCACAATCTTGTGCTGACACTCAACTATTTTCTTCAGACCATATTTACAGTAAAGAAACCCTACCTTTGTGTTACTCCCTTAAAAAAACTGAAACGAGGAATGGCAATATACAGATATCATAATATGAATATAAAGATAGAAAGATATACCAATATCTTTAGCCCTCGCCGCGATGGGACGTCTGTACTCGCTGACAAATTTCTTGGCGTCCAGGCGGATCTCGAAAACGTTGTTCAGGAGCGCAAACAGAGGAGCCAGAGGGAAGGAGGCCACAAACAAGGTCACCATTCCAAACTGGATCACTAGATGAACACATAAACCTCAACATTAATGATGATCTCTATAAAGAAATTCCAGTGAATAAGAGCTCACCAAAATATCCAGAATTTTACAGTAAATCAAGTGCAGGTAATGAGATGACCAGGACAAGAGATCAAAATGTTACAAGGCCAAGTCTACAGATCCCCACAACAATTCAGATGCAACTTGAAATCTGCTGGCAGCAGCATTTGCTCGCCTAAGTGATTTTTTTTTACAACTGAAGCTTGTAATCTCGCACCTCTCTGCAGGACCCACAATGCCGGTCTCTTAGCAGAAGGCCAGCCCACGCTGCAGCACAGATAGAGAAATAAGCGAGAACGAGGCTTGGATTCTACAACCTTGCTTTTCCAGAGCTATTAGTAAGCTGGTATTTTCTGTCTGGGTTAGATAATCATCCGAATCCAGTCAGATGTAAAGGACAACTGAGGACAGACTGAAGAGATTATGTGCTGTACAGACACTGACTCAATAGCCTTGAGTCATTACAGCCTGTGTTTTCTAATAATAATAATAATAATAATAAATATAAAAATCTACATCCTCTGTCCACCAAAACAAAATATATTTAGACACAGATGGACATAATAAAGCAACAAATAATAAAAATAAGGTTTGGGAAAAAAATCACTAGAAATGCTATTGTCCATATTGCAGTTGTTTCTTGTCTCTGTGTGCATATGTGTGTGTGTGTGTGTGTGGGTGGGTGTAAAGTGACTCACTCATCTCCATATACTCTGGATTAAGGCCAACATAAGGGGTGAGGAAGTGGTCTTTCTCATGTCGGGCCAGGGTTTTGAGAAACTCCTCTTCTTGTTTCGAGTCTCTTTTCGTCTTACACCGGCGAAAGAGTTTCTTCAGTTTTCTAAAATGGAAATATACAGATAATTGATTGTTTGATATACATGGCTATATACATTTCCATTTCATTATGTAAAGAATAAAAAAGAAAACATGGAATGCTGTTATAAAAAAACAGTTGTTTCTTCACCAGACTCTTGAAATTAATAAGATTAAATAAATGAAGGTCTCCTTACAGTAAACTTCACCATATTAATGATGCTACATGTGTATGAATGTATGTATTTGCATACACAGTGGTGTACACTTACGGAATGCCGATCTCAAACAGATTGTTCTGGATAAGCTGCTTGCCAAGCATGGTGATGCACAGCTGAATGCACAGCTCCATCAGACAGCCAGCGTGAGCACACTACAGCAGGTGCAAAAAACAGACAAATCACAGTCGTTCTAGTAACATTACCCCAAATTTTAAAAGATTTAACCGAAATAATGTCTGGGTTAAGATACAATCTACAAAAAATGCAAAAAGCTCGTAATTGCTTTATAAATAAACACATACCTCCTCCATTCGGTAATTCCCAACTACATAGTAATAGTTGCCTGGCCGGCCAATGAGCCTGTAGGTATTGCACATATGGTTAAAGTAAGAAATGTTTAGCAGTCATCGCACTAATGCAGACTTACCAACTTTAGGAAAAAAATAAAAAGAAATAATATATAGTCCAGCTGTACCTTATGGTATATTACATCCATCTAGGAACCTCTGTAGTCCAACTAAGGACCATGGAGGCCAATGATGATTACCTTTGTTTTTTTTCCAATTTAATGACTGTGGCATGACTTCCACTCAACATTCACACGCGCATTCTGGAACGCAGATTAACCTAATCTGCATGTCTTTGGACTGTAGTTGGAAATCGGAGTACCCAGAGGAAACCCATCAAGCACAGGGAGAACATGCAAACTTCATGCATACAGACTAGAATCGAACCCAGACCCTGGAGGTGCAAGGCAAGAGTGCTAACCGCTAAGACCACTGTGCCACCATTTTGAAAATTGTCCTTAAACAAACTGCTTGTAGAACCTGGTTTGTGTGTGAACTCTTATCTTATAATTTTTATGGTCTGTACCTGGAGCCTTAAATCATAGGTAGACGATTCGATTACATTTTTGCATTGTGATTTTCAATTCAATAGCACTGATGTTTAATGTCCGATTTTTTTAAAAAGCAGATTTATTTAAAAGGTTTTGAAATATTAAGTAGCACTGAAACTATTTAATGAACACTTAAATGCTGTGTGGCGGCACTATGGCTTAGTGGTTAGCACTGTCGCCTTGCATCTCCAGGATGGATGGAATTTTCATGTTCTCCCTGTGCTTGGTGGTTTTCCTCCACGTTCTCTGGTTTCCTTAAACAGGCCAAAAACATACAGATTAGACTAATTGGCGTTCTCAAATTGCCCATAGTGTGTGAATGAGTGTGTGAATGTTGACCGGAGGACCTACCATGGTCGTACAAATAAATGCAATAGTCTTAATTGGCTTTCAATGGTTACTATTGGCCTCCATGGTCCCTAGTTGGACCACAGAGGTTTCTAGATGGACGGATGGAAGGAAATGCTGTGCAACTTGTATTGCCGGGGATTTAAATGTCATGTCCCATACAACGTGATACGTTTTTTTCCTAGTCCAGTAAATGGCAGTATTTCACTAACTGCCCATAAACTCAAATAAAGAAGATGGAATACTCTTGAAAAATGTGAGTATTTCTCGAAGATAAAAGAAAAGCTATGATATATTTTTAAAGAATTTGTCAACTGTATACCATTTAACGTTTAGTTTTATAATTTATAAAGTGTGAATTGATTCCGAATCAAAACCTGACCCATCAATCCAATTAATTGAACTGGCCAACCAAAGACAAGGCTCTTGAGGGGAAAAAAGCTTTTGCTCATTACACTAGTTTTAGCTAAGATGTAGAAACATGAAAATTTGGCACACAGGAAAGTAGAAAGGTTTACAGTAGAAAAGTATTCTCATGTAAAGCAATGAATAAGAATGTGTGCATGTAATTGTTATAGTGTCTACCTATTAACAAAACAGCTTTTTATTTACTACCGCTGTTAACATAAACCTGCATACTAGTTACTACCCTGATATCCTATTAACTAATCTTTTTTCTCAGTCAGAATTTTAGACTCTTTTGAAATGGCATGTTCGCAAAAAAAAATCTTAATGGCATCCTGAATACTATAGCTTAGTTACCTAATGATAGCTATGCAAATAAGCTATTTGTCTAATGTTAGCCAAGCCAAGCATACACAGACAGAATCACTTTCACCTCAGTGAGGTGAAATCATTCCTTATTTAACAGGAGAGAAAGTACGGCTCCATCTTTCAAGTGAGAAAGTCGAATTGAGATGCGGGGAACCTGCTAAAACATGCATGTGGTTTGGAGGTTGTTCAAAACACCTACGCAATTGTCAGTCATTCCAAAGACTGTGATTGACTCATCATCGCTTTTAGTGGGGGTATAAAAGATGACAAAAAAGGCATATTTTTAGAGATAATTCATATAAGTGTATGCTGATTTTAAAATGTGACATTCAAACGCAAAATGCATGAATGTTGGCAGGTCTGCATGAATAAACAGTGTGTATTGTATAAGGTTGTAAAGCTTAACAGTACAATGCATGGGTACTGTATGCAGAAAAACTTATTACTATAATTACAGTAATCTTAGCAATTGTAATTTTGATTAAATGTTGAGCTGACATGAAACAACATAGGCAAGTTCTCTGACCTGCCTCTGAAGAAAGCCAGGTAGACGATCGGCGTGAAGGCGTTGGCAAACTTCAGGACGAAAGCCTTGAAAATCAGCCTCTCCTCAAAGCTTGCGTCTGTTTTTGGCACCTCTGATGAATTTCAGATGAGATTAAGGTGAGATTTAACAACACTGTATTGTTTAATGAGATTAAACTTGTAAGTCATGTCCAAAGTCAAGTCTAAAGCTCAAAATCCCAAGTCTGGGTCCTTGATAGTCATTAAAACTGTGACCTGACGCCTCCACCAACACCAGGTTTGTTACAGTCTCTCGTGTTTCTAGAGCTTATGCTTCTTTTATAAACTTTAAGGAGATTTGAAAAAGATTGTACTTTGCATTTATTTCCATTGCAGTAATTAACCTATGTATGGCACGGAAAATGACTTGAGGTGGGATGCTTTGCTTTCACCTCATATATTTAACTTTTACTCACTACCACTCTAAAGGATTCTAAAGATTTTCCAAACATCTCTACATTTCTCTATACTCTATACTATACATATTTCTAAATTCATAATGCGAGTTATCATCTTGCAAGCCACTTTGAGCGATCAGTAATAAAGATGTTATTATCCTCAGTGAATATTTCTTCACTTGATTAAAATGGCACTAATTTACTATCAGTAATTAAAGTCACAGTGTGATTTGAAATTGAGGCAGCTGTCTTTTACTTTCGTGAATCTTTCTTGCAGTTGAATGCCCACTCTTAATACATATACACGCTTATACCTAAATACTTGTGTTTTACTTGAGTAAATTTTTTTTTTTATAATTCCTAAAAAGCTTAACTGAGGATAATGGAGTTTTTAAAATCCAGGACCCGGGTATTACTACTGTATATCACTGCAGGCAGGTCATGAGGAAGAAGATCTCAAACCCACCCAGAGCTGTGAGCCAGCGTGCTACCATTCCATAGATCTCGTCCATGATGATGATGATGATGAGGTTGATGACAGCTGCCGTGGTTTTCACCGTAGCCCGAATGTTTGAACGAAAGGAAGAGGAGGCGCTCATGTGTAGCGCTGTCGTGATAGAAATCCTGTACACGATTACTCCGAATACGATGACGAAGGTCAAACTAATCTGTACAGGGCACATATTGATGGGTATAAACAGAAGCTACAAGAGTGCAAAACAGCTCTATATTTGTATTGTATATACAGATTTATAGGGAAAAATCACCAGTTTAATATTGTATCATATGCAGAAGTTTAAATCCAAATCCAAATAATATAGTTAACAGTTCTAGTTAAAAGTATCAAGACAACATATGCCATTTATTATATAATAGTTTTACATGTGCATGTAAAAGGTGTCACTAATTAAAAAAAAAATCTGGCTGAAG
>JAOTRS010000004.1:4908658-4919979 GCA_028565755.1 Dinotopterus cunningtoni
TACAATTCCATTAAAGTGAAATGCATTATTCTAAGTAGTTTGCTATAATATACTGTCAGTCGCACGTGCAAATTTTTTGTTACATTTTGGATCCAGTCACGGTACGTCTTATAATTTCTTGTTTGTTTTCTAGATCACCTTGCGTCTTAGCATTTTCTGGTTATAGATATGACTGGTTTTATAAAGTTTGAACTTTTAAACATTTGTAGGTTTTTAAAAGTCTTATTTTATCGTAAGTTTTAGAATATACGCTTTTATTTAACGTATAACAATAAATCGAGTTTAATATGGTTATCAAAACCAGCTCATATTGCCTCACTGTAATTTCTATAAATGAACTATAGAGGGCAGCACTGCTCAGAGCTATGTGTGCCGCTCAAGTACTTAAAAAAAAAAAACCTTGGACCCAAACAAGTAGTATTGCAGGGGCAATAAGTCCCAGCTGTCTTTGCAGAAGATCAATAGGCAACAGGATAGGACACAACGTCTATGTTTTCTCTTTTTAGGAATCAATAGTGCAGTTATAAGAAGGGCAATTTAACAGAGGCTTGTTGATTGCCTTGGACAATAATCATGCCGTAGAAAGGGCGAAGAAGACAGAAACAGAGAATCCAAATCCACTTTCTCAACAAGCTAAAGACGTAAGGTCGAGCAATAATATATTTATTTTTTTTGTTAATTCATTTGAATTCTGGATAAACGTTGATGACATGACTGGATCGATTATGTCGCCTAAAATTAATAACATAGCTATAACTAATTAATAATTCATTTATTTCATGGATACATGTTAACAGAATTTTAAGTGGGAAAAAACAGACACATTAATTTTTAATGTAGGCTTATAAAGAATCCATCTAATTGCTCTAATCTATCGAATAGCCAAATTGTTGATTTCTTATTTCGATGCAAACATTTAAATCAGACTGTTTCGTCTGTTATATGAATCTTAAATCGCGATGTCAACGACAAGAAACACATTGCTCTACTGATATCAAAAAAGGAAACTTTTCGCCGAAGTATAGAATTCGTTTTCTGAACGGAGTCGGGTTGCAGCACCATGGAGAGCGGCAGCGCGCAGCCGTTATTATTATGATTATTAAACGTGAGATAAATATAGACACAAAAATCAGAGGAAAAAAACTGTCTATTCTATTAGAGACTGAAATCATTTAATCTGCACACGTACTCCGACACAGACGTAATATTAGACTCCAGCAAAAGTGACTCCCGCCCATTCAATTGGTAGCTTTTATAATAGAATCTGCCTCAACAATGGAGCATTTTTGATCACTGTCTGATTCCACGACATCATATAGGCTTCGCGAACTATACACACACCAGTAAAGATCAAACGACGCGTTTGTGTGTGCAAAAGACCCCCATCAGCGGGTAGCATTAGTGAACCACCCATCCTTAGACTGGAGGTTGAGTAAACTCGCAGGCAACAGACTGAAATCTTAAAGCATTTGGGACATTTTAGTTTGATGTCTTGGAATAAAGAAAGGGGGCCCTGTCAATAGACAATGAGGTGTAGCCAGACGTGAACGTGAGAAAACGTGTCATCATGACAAGGGGCACAACTGCAGTATGTATGCATTATTATGCAGAATAGTGTAAAATGTAACAAGGAATGTTTGTTTGTTCATTTATAGGCTGCCTATCTACCTTTATTAGGCTACCTTTTCTTTGTATGCGTATCAGACACAACGACCTAACTGTTGTTATCATTAAACCGATTGCGATCTTCTATTCCTCTCACAATTAAAGGTACCAAACCTGCACGTTTCTTTGTCACTCAAATGATGCGGCCAATGGGACATGTTGTGCACCTTTTGTACGTAGTATATTTTATCTGAAAACCTTAAAATAGTTTATCAATTATAGCACAAGCACTTCTATATTATTCATATTAACGGTATTACCATCAAGTAAAGCGACAAGAACAGCTTGATAACTTCATTAAAGTACAATATATCTTCAATATTAAAATGACTAATAGTATGTGATGATATGAGAGAGATAAATGTGAAATATATAAAGAATTCTTTTTGCTGGGATGTAATAATTTATAATTGTAGTCTACACACACAGACACACACAAATGGTATACCCATGAGCTGTACTACACCAGGGTACAGTTTGGCACTTTCTGAACCTAAAGTGTGAGGATGCGAACTGACAGGGCATGTCCTTATGTCGTTAAGGCTTTTATTGTCTCCTGTGGTTTTTGAGTTTACGTTGCTGCATCAGTAGGGAGCGCGCATTTAGAGGTCCACACCAGCCTGGGGCCACACACACACACACACACACACACCAGAAAGCTTGACTCATAATGTTGATGTTTTAGCCGTTTCCATTTTTATGTCCCCCACGCTGCTGCAATGACGCAGAACATGCACGACATGACCACTCGACTTGACAAATGGTCAGTCTGAATGATCTCCGTTCCGACCATGTTGGATGGAACAACTACTTTTTATGCCTGCAATCAACATCAGACAATAAACTACACCACACTGCGCTGTTCCTTTACTGAGAAGCTAACCTTAACCTAAACGCGCACTTGCGCACTTGCAATGTGCACCAATAGAGTAAAGTGTAAAGCATGCATTTTAGGTAAAGTATACATATTTGAAAATACCACACCAGTGACAAGGAAATGTACAGTTTATTATGCTTTTTTTGCTCCGAGAAAATTGTATTGTTCTCACAGAGAACATGAGTCAATTTCCTTTTCTGAAAGCCGTCTTTAATTATCTTTCGCAATTAATTAAATGTGACTTTTGTTTTTTCCTATTATTGTTCATTTAGAAAACTGCCTCTTGGCTGACACAACGGTTTGCTATTTTGGTGATTTCCGATTAGACATCCTCTCAAACATAAATCATTTCACCTTTCTCTTTCTTACAATGTAGAGAACTATATCGAAGTATAGCTATAACTAGCCCACAAGGTTCTAAGCAGCTAAGTAACGTGACACCCACTTACTCAGTTTATAACGCGCCATAAAACTTTCATTATCTTTAAAGCGCTATTATGACGTTTGTTGAATGAAAGCGCACACGGACGCTCGCTCGCGCGCGCGTGTGTGTGTGCGCGCGCGCGCACACACACACACACCGTCGCGCTTGACCAATCGCACGCACGCGCGCTGCCTCCTTGCTAAACCCCACAGATCAGACGCGCGCGTGTTATAAGGACTCAGTCCGCTGTCAGTGGTTCATGTCTCCCCGTGATGCGCCGCTCGACCGCGTGATGTAATTCTTCATAATAAACATCACTGTCGGGCTAGGCAATGCCCGAGCTTTTTTGCTGAGCGGTAGTCAAGACACGACTTCCCGGACCTGCAAACTTGGACTCGAGTGTGATTTCAGGGCGCTACCACGTCGAGCGCGACTTTATGTCGCTCAACAGCGCAGCTTCGTCGCAGCTTCGCTTGTGAGTAAGCGCTTTTGCTCTGTGGAATCTTTTTTGGGGGGCGGCGAGGGGGGAACCGTGGACACCAAAATAGACAAAGAGCATATTTTTAGCGCATTTGAACTCCTGCAGACAGTGACGCGTGCCTCCGTGTTGGTCAGGAGGATGAGTGTTCATTCGGCCCTCTTGCCGTTACTGGTGTTGGGGCTCGTGGCGAGCTCGGTGCGCTGCGCACCTCTCCCTGTGGAGCGACGCTGGGAGACTCTTTATTCGCGCTCTTTGGCCCGGATTCCCGGGGAAAAGCGAGAAGTCAACCGGGACAGTGAATATCTCACGGGCATTAAGAGACTGCGGCGCCTCTACTGCAACGTGGGCATTGGGTTTCATCTCCAAGTATTACCCGACGGTAGGATTACTGGGGTGCACAACGAAAACCGTTACAGTAAGTTTCATCATGTGGGCCTATTTTGAGCCGTTGGTCCGAATGCTTAGGACATATTAGGATACGTTAGTTCTTTCAGCACTAGCCGATTGAAGTGAGAAAAATCTGTGCTATTTGAAGTCAAAATTAACCTAATATGTATATCCTGAAATAGTTTGATTCTTATGATCTGATGCACTGATCTATCCAATCACATTCTGCTTTCTAACTAATCTGGTGATACAATAGGTGACTAATGTAACTGGCTGCTTATTCTGTTTTATTGTAAAACAAACCACATGCGGGGTCCAACATCTGGGTCCATGAAAGCTTTCCGCACCTTGATAATACCACACAAGTCTGTGTAACATAAGATGGGTCGGAACCGGGCCAAGATGTAAAGTTGTTCCCAAAGTCGGACCTGGGATAAAACCCATCTTTTGCGGTGGATTGATCCCTTGGTCTTCGGTGTGTGTCTAATTAATGGACAACCCAGATTAAGGTGTATAACCACAGCAGACGCAGGATATATAATAAGCATATGTCTGTCATGCTATGGTAAGCAGTTGCTCAGCAGTCAAAGAGCAGCTCACCAGGCAGTTGTGTATCCAGTATCGATACTGAGATTTGTTTTGTGTCCCCATGGACTATTTTAAGGCAATGCATAAAACTCGACGGGGATACATTACATATACGTTTTCATTGCATACGCAGAAGGCTTGCAGCACCTCTATAAAGGGTATGAGGCAACATTCTAAGGAGGACGCACATATTTAGCCTAGGCAAAGGCAAAAGGTTGTGTGTCAAAAGTTAACTAATACACAATATGTCATATTTGTCCTAAAATGGTTTAGACTAAAAAAAAAATCAATTAAATGGGGATAATAAAAGCCTAATAAGGAGTCTAATAAATCCAATAAGTTGAATATTGTGTATTGAAGTTCGTTTACACTTTTGTTTTAAGTGTTGAGCGTTTAAGTTTTGGTTTAAAAGGCATCAACTTTTGCCTAGCGTCAGAGAGAAAGATATTTAGTCTAAAAAGTGCTTTATAAAGCAGCTAATATTCATGCATCCATACATTCTAATAGAGGAGTCTGAAAGTGTGCAAGTACTGAGGAATGCTTAATATCTTCACACGGAATGATAGCTTGCGAAACTCTTCACAAGCGGAAAGTGCAGTTTCCTTCAAGAAGGATGCTGTCGAGTCCTAAAATGTAAACAATCCCAACACTTTACAAACGCAGTGGCCAGATATGGCTACAGATATGAGTCACCCAAGGTCATGTATGTATTTTGTTGTTGGTTGCAGGTCTTCTTGAGATATCTCCGGTCGAGCGCGGAGTCGTGACACTGTACGGCGTCCGGAGCGAGCTATTCGTGGCCATGAACAGCAAAGGGAAACTCTACGGATCTGTGAGTTCACGAGATGATTTACGACCGGTTTCCGCCTGTAGATTTGCTTATCGGTACCCGATGGCACGTCACCTTGTTCTAGAGTTATAATACCCCTCGCCCCCTTCTCTTGTCTATCCTGAGATTGCACATAGTCGTGTTTTGGTTATGGGCCTGGATAAACCCGGGAGCGCAGTACATCACTCAGACGCGCGCATTCCATTCTTAGCATTGCGTGCACCTACTGTCCTGCTCCAGAGTAAAGATGAACTGGCCAGAGAGTCTGGACCACCCATACTGGGTGTATAAGTAACACACACACACACACACACACACACACACACACACACACACACACACACACACACACACACACAGAGCTGCCTCATCCCATCCATCCCATCCCATCTAACTAGCAGTCTCAGTTTGACTTGGTCTGGACATTCTGGATTCTGGATTCTGAGATTTCTATTTACAGAAATATATCCTTTGATTCAACAATATGTTTACCAATATTAAGATTTAAATTAGATTTCCTTCTCTTGGATGATATGAAGGCTTTGATTACTCATATTAAATAACTTAGGCTACTGAAGATGCTCATGATGTTTATGAGATCATTTTCGTTTTAACAAGCGGGTCCACAATATCTTTGTTATGTTACACCCTTTCTTGGCTACCTTTATAACCTTTTATGTATAAATTACCTCTAGACTGGTGCATGCCTCTTTAAACTCTAAAAGTAACTTATGTACCTTAATTCATGTTTAAATTTATACATCACCCATTAAATTAAAAACATAAACGACGAGAGCTCTCCCTGTATAAAGTGTGCAGTTTAGTGCAACATTATAACAACGTTAGATCATTTTTTGTTAACCATATTATTTTACTGTAAACCCCGCTTCCCTCTTTTTCCCATTCAGGCACATTACTCAGACGAGTGCAAGTTTAAAGAGACGCTCTTGGCAAACAACTACAACGCGTACGAATCCATGGCATACCCGGGCATGTACATCGGACTGAGCAGGACAGGAAAAACAAAAAAAGGAAACCGAGTGTCAACAGCAATGACGGTGACACATTTTTTGCCGAGAATCTGAACGAAAACGGGAAGAAGGCACGACACATGCAGCAAATCCTGAGGGAAAACCCGGACGATGCACTTTCCACAAATCTTACACACGAGGTCAACTGTATCGCATTATTACTATTATCATTATTATTATCATGTTTATTAGCCTATTTATATTCGTTCGTTTTATATTTCCTTTTAAACAGCCTCTTTTTATGTGTGGGAAAAAAACACTTTTAATTTATTTGTTTATTTATCCTTTCTGCTGCTACCGAGTGTTTAATACCTGAAATTCCTACAATTAACTACAATATGATTTTTTTTGCACTGTTTTTAGGGGTAAGGAAAGGAGTGGTGGATGTTTTATCCCTAGATAGGAAAGTCTGCTAAATCATAGGCTACGTCTAAAACCGCATATAACCACACCAAACCACACCTGCGCATGCGTGAAAATTGGCGCTTCTATATAATTTTATCTACTGTTTTATATGCCTTTGGACGTAGACTTATGATGAAGTGCATGTCATGTCGAAAATGAGCAAAATCACGATTTACGCCCATGGAAGAACTCATCAATATGACTTGGAAACAAGTATTATTATAATTACTATTGGCAAGCAGCTGGGATGCTGCAGCTAGATATAGTCTAATAATTGATTTTTTTTTAACAGTGAAGACTTGGGAAGATGAAAAGACATAATATGTACTATCTCAGAAATATATTCACATATAAACTGTGCTTATGTTTGTCACATTTGTAGCTTTAGTATGCATCTTTTACACCTACTTTATTTATAGTACTTTTATTTGGAAAGGTGCATCTACTGTACCTTTAATTGGGAAGGTGCATCTACTGTACCTATAATTGGGAAGGTGCATCCATTATACCTTTAATTGGCTTTTAGAGTAAAAGGTACATTACGCCTTAAGGCTCATTTATGTAACTTAAATTATGCGTAAAAGTATAATCATACCATAATTTTATACCATGTTAATGGTATAAAAAGATAATACATACATACAGCTACATAATGTTAACACTCCAGTAGCAAGCAAAAGATTAGTTTAGTTTGACTATTTCTGAGACAGTATTTTGTTTGGTTACCTTATAGACAGTTTAATATAAGTACTTGAACATGCTCCAAGTCATATCCATGACTTCCAAAGTGGCATATGTGAATTGCAGGATTAGCATGAACACAGGATTAGTTCAAGTTTCTTGACTTGTGTAATTGTACCAACCCCAATGGTATTACGCACTGAAGCCATTGTCCAATGTCCGAGCTCTGGGGGTCTAACCGAAACAGTATCGGCTTACTCTCAGCCACTGAAAGTGGGCTGTTGAAGTCCTACACCCCTTAAATCTGTTTTTAGCTTTGCTCCAATGGGGTGAGGTGGGGTGTGGAGGGCTGATGGGGTTGGGGATCTGAACTCTGAACTTATCTGCTGTCAATCATTGTCAGATCTATAAGAAAGATAAGATCAGATAAGAAAGATAAGATCTTCAAGGAAATCCAGACCACTTCATACAAATTAAATTTAATTCAGTCTTCCCTGTAGTACATTACAGGTCATCATGGTGTTCAGGGAAGCGTTGTAGATAAATAGATACATAGAGAGAGAGAGAGAGAGAGAGAGAGATCAGTATTCATATGTACTGATAAAAGAACATGAAATGTATGGAAAATTGGCCATGGAGTTGAACATAGATAGATTACTCTATCCGCAAGGACCCCTAGATGGACATATTGCTTAATCCAAGCTCTCAGCACATGTGTACCACTTGTTCAGCATTTTTGATTGCTTGGTAGAAGTGTGTTCAGGTCTGAGAAAAAGCATAAAATCAGGAATAGTTGGGTTGAAAAACATATATTCACATATTCATATTCAACTGTTTTAACTGTCTTGTGGTTAATTCTTTTATTTATTTATATTTTTTAAAATAATTTGATAAGTTCAAAGGAGACATATGTCCCTTTCAGTCATTCTCTACCTCATAACGTTGTTGACCGACAGACTCCTCTTCCCAGTTTTGCTGACGGCAAATGTTTTTCCTGTTGCTGCATCGCCCCTCAGCTGAAGTCCTGGAAGGCCACTAGCTGCGCCTTGTCACGTTTGAGCTATCTTTACCCTGTGATTTACTTTTAGAAATGATAATCATGGTGGAAATATTTGAAGACAGCTGTGAGACTGCACTATATGCTTGACCGGTAACCCTATATTTTTCTTTATATATTTTGTTAAATAGTTCACTGCGTAAATTAGTGAAATGCCGAGTGGCTGCTTTTTAGATTGGGTGTTTCAGGAGAAGTAACAGAATACGGTTTAATCAAATCCATTTAGACTGAGATGATCTCGAACTAAGCATTCCTTGTTATTACTTTTGTTTGTTATAGGTACAAAATGAAATTAGCATGAAAAAAATTATAGAATGTTCTTTAATTAATTTCGTCCCATGTTTTGTGTTATATGGTGAACGTGGATAGATAAAAGCGGGTGAATGGATTAATAGAGTTAATTCTGACTAGTACATAGGTTCAAATTTGAATAACAGCCATATCTACTGAGAAATCTTGGAGAAGAATAAGGGGACTATGTATTACAGTATTTGTTGAAATCCACTATTTTGCATCATACAACATTCTGCATTACTAATATTCATGTTTTTAGTTTACCTGATTATGTTGATTTTTTTGAAATTTTGTTTCATTTATCTGAAATGTTGTTGTGTCAGAGGAGCAATTTCCCTCTCCTTACTTCTTCCTTTCCTAGAGTCGTGTCAAACCTCTTTCCAAATGGAGCTGTTTTGCATCATTGTGGATATTGTTTACAATTGGCTGGATGCTCAGTGAAGGCAAATAGCTTCTCTGACCCTCATCATGATCTGGAACAGATACAAATCAACCGGACTAGATTTGCTTAACCAAAAGCTCTCAGTATCAACGAGCATGACCAAGCACTCCGACGGTAGCGATAATGAATGAACAGAAACGCATCATTGCCTAATCTAATCAGCCACTCCACAACCATTACTAATAACATAATGTCAATTTTTATACTGTAAGTTGTACTTAAAAATATAAACAGTATGAAAATAAACTATTAATTTTTATTTCTTTCAATTTCTTTCAATACGGCCATTTCTCTGCATCTCTGGTGAAGCTGTTGGCTGTCTGTTGGTGTGCTCTAAACCTTGTTGACATTTATCAAATGTTGTCTGTAGTTTTATACAGTTGCTGTTCAACACTGTGATGTATGTGCTGTGCACATGACAATATCCTAACTTAAGTGGAAGTTAATAAAGCTCAGAACAAAAAAACAAAGAGCTG
The DNA here is from genome assembly GCA_028565755.1 of Dinotopterus cunningtoni. Lineage (NCBI taxonomy): Eukaryota > Metazoa > Chordata > Actinopteri > Siluriformes > Clariidae > Dinotopterus > Dinotopterus cunningtoni. Next base: position 4,918,296 of record JAOTRS010000004.1, read on the forward strand.
TGTGCTTTTAATGCCTCCTTTTTGAGGAAAAAGCAGGGCTGAGCAGATGTAGGGTTTAACCCATTCCCACAAACCACATCCACAGCTGGCATACTACAGCATCATGTTAACCAGGCATCAATAGTCCTTGGTTGCATAAAACACTAGTAAGAATAGGTCACTTTGGTGTTTAAGTATAGAAAACAAAGTTTGTTGGTGAGCCTAAAAATATGCTTGTAGACACTGCTAGACTATGCGTGGGCAGCATTTTTGCAGGGACAGCAGCGCCAAGTCACTGTCTTGCCTTTGTTTACTTTGTCCAGGGCCTGGTTTGCAGATTGGGTGGCTTTTACAGGCCAAACGGTCACTCCCAGGAGTGTAATCCTCCCCCTTTAGTTCAGAAAGCTTCATGTAGTAGACGCCTGGGAAGGTGCAGGAGGGAATGAGTCTCTGCCCTTCCAGACATGCACTTCCCTGAAAGGAGAGCTGAAGAGGGCCTTTCCTTTTTCTGAGTGTTGACTAATGAAGGGATTTTTCCAATCTTGTACAGCAACTTTACTTTCTGAAGTTCTTCGGATGCACCATTTATGACAATACACCACCAGTTTAAAAAAAAAGTTAATAGAAATCCCTGTAGATTTCTAAAGTCTCCCTGGCATTTTAATGTTACCTCTTATCACCTAATAAACAAAAGAAATAGATCTAGGGTCAGAATAGGTCTTTGACAATGGACTTGAATGACTAAAGAAGCATCAAAACTGTTTAATTGTTTAAATCTGAAACAATTAGTGGACTTAGTGGTCTTAGTGGAAATGTAATTGGGCAATTTACTAAAAAAGTAGATAATGACTGCTGATTTCTAAGAAGCACCATTACAAATTCATTAACATTCCCACGATCCATGTCTAGAAAAAGAAATGACTTCCAAAAGGTTCTTGATAGTGTTAGTGAATCCACAGCATCCACAAACTTCTATTCAAATAAACAACTTGCCACAACAAAAGAGCAGGCAAACAGAGACAGGTGTGGTCACTTAATACACAAGTATTCCTAGCCATGAGCTGTAGCTAAATGGAGCTCTGTCATTGCCTGAAAGAATGACAACTTTCTGCTCCAATAAACAGAATGTATGAGGGTTGTAAAGGCCCCCCTTAAAATAGCTGCCCTGTTCCACCTACCTGCGTCAGCTCCGTCGTCTGTCAACCAAATAAACATCCAACCGCCTCTCAAGTGCCTCTTCTCCACTAAACAGTTTGGTCCCGAAACTGCCTTTATATCACAACAGGCCTTTCAAGTTCTCCAGGACAAAGACTTCACAGGGCACCCCGTTGGCTGAAACAGCTCACAACAATGCGTTTGCTAACAGGAAGTCCATTGGCTGCTAATTGACTAGTCGGTGATTGGAACTCCAGGAGAAGAGCACAGGCAGATGTTGAGGAAAATGAGTTGCTAGTACTTAGCTTATTCGTATATATAGCCTACACACCAACTACTGTAACAAAATAAGGCACATATTCTTACAGGGATAGTAATAGTACGCACAGATTATAGTTTAGATACGGCATTTAGTCATATTACAAGTAGTAAGGTCTCAGCCTTTATGTCATTTCATATAAAATGTTATAAATAAGTTGTTGACTTGCTTATTCCATAGTAAAATCAGTGCAGTCTATTAAAACTGAACATTCAAATTTGGGTTAACCAC
>JAOTRS010000004.1:4939876-4954962 GCA_028565755.1 Dinotopterus cunningtoni
AATTTTTATTTATAATTTCTTATAATTTTTTTTGTTTATTGACTCCATTAAAGTCATGGAATGCCAATGAAACAGATCCTGGTATCGATTAGATTGTAAACCTCTCTAATCAACAAAAATTAATAAATAAATATATAGGTCTATCTATCTATCTATCTAAAAAAAATTGGTTACTGCTTTATTTCTCACTTTGACACTGACACTTGAGACTCCTTCCAAAAATACTAAATAATCATCTTTTCACAGACACCATTAAAAGACATACATTAATTGAGGGTGAGCATTTAGTTAATCCTTTGTGCATCACCTGAACCAGTCTTGTGCTTGGTGAGATTTTGCAATAAATAAAAGACTGAACCGTGTATGCTTAGGAATTATAATTTTTTTTCTCTGAGAATTTGCCTTCTCTTCTCGTCCTTTGTTAAACAACTCTGGCGTGAAAGCTTCAAAGGTGTCTTGGATTTCAGTAGAAGTGCCGCCACACTGGATCATTAGTTACCTCCTTTCCCCCAGAGAACGAGAGTGATTTTTATCATGCGAATGCTTACACCTGCTCTTGGCCCAAATCCCGGTTACCTTTTGTTAGTTTTGGTTAACCAACCCCGGGCCCCATGAAATTCCTCCGCTGGGTCTCTCAATGCCGTTTCACGGGTGGTCAGCAAAAGTCTGCTGACAGATAGCGTTCGGCTGCAACAATGCCACGCTGGGGCCGGCGCAAGAGGGCAGGGGCTGGGCAATGCACTGCCGTTTTTGTTTTGTTTTGTTCTACTCTGCTGGCGCTTTGAGATGGAGGTGCAGCTCTGAATTCAGCCGGGTTGGCAGAGAATGAGAGGGTGGTGCTGGAAGTGGCAGCTGGTCTGCGCTCTGTGCAGCAGCAGGTGAACACGGGGCCCGATGGCGGCACCTTCAGAGCAATGACAGATAAAACCACACTCTTCCCTAAAGGCCTCCAATCACAACACGGCAACGCTTGCTCCAGTGTGACCTGCCTTTGTGTGGAGTATAGAGATTTATGCGATGGAAGTCTGTTTACAGATGTTCTTTAAGAATCCCGAGGTATTTAGGCACAGTGTGTCGGTGGTTATTTCATAGAAATTAAGTTGTTTTTTCTGTAATATTAGATGCTTGTTTATACACTTAAAGCTGGCCATTTTCATAAGGATACTGAGATTAATGATTATGTATGGATCTTTACTAAAAGTTTCTGTGTGTCTGACTCATTGCGAATGCAGCACAGTAGAACATGGGGATAGGGAGGGGGGCTGGTGAACGAAGGCTAAAAGAAAGCTTGAGGAGCGATGTTTCTTTGGTTTCTTTCAGCTGGCCGAGCAGAGTGGCTGGGGCCAGCGAGAGGGAGCAAGGCCGAGCAAATGAAGAAGGACGCTGGAAGGTTTCAGAAAATGTTCAGGAATTTCAGGAGCAGGTGGCGAGTGGTGACATGAAAGGAGGACGTGACAAATGCAACCGGCGGGCACTCCAGAAAAAAGGCCCCTGGCTGAATGGTGGCATAGTATCTCCTTTTTTTTCCTCCTCTGTGCCTCATACCCCCCACCCTCACACGCACACACACATAGACAAGCGCATATGCTCCAATCTCAGCAATAAGCCACTCGTTGCCTGCATAGTTCATGATGTGGATGATAAAATGTGCATTTCTTATTCACAGCACATCAAGAAAGGTCCTGTCACTTAATTCGGCAGGTGTGTGAAGTTAGTCCACTTTTGCTTATTTTTCAGCTTTCAATAGTTGCTTATTAACATATAGTTAAAGAATAACCTAACCCTTAAGTACATTTTATATGCTTATATTGAAATATTTGGGAGCTTTTATTGTTTGCTCCTAACAACAAAAGAGCAGCGTCATCTTTTCTCACTTTTTCCCAGCTACAGTTAATGTTGTATAAATGGGAAAACGTAACATAATAGTGATGGGGATGTTTGTGCAAATGTTGGTCACAAAGTTTCAGAATGCAATGTAGTTTAATGACAATTGAAAATGACAGCAGAGACATTATTTGGAAAGTTAGAAGTCGAGGTGCAGTGGTAGTTCTGGGTTACTGCTCACAAGGTCAGCAGTTCAAACCCCAGCTTTACGAAGATGCCTTTGTTGGAGAACACCAGCGGCTCTCCAAGCAGACTCGGGCAAGTTTCCTGAATCTGGAATGATTGTGTTCTCACTGCTAAAAATGAACTAGACTTTGTGGTTAAGGGTACTGAGAAATGATCCTGGGGCCGTAATGTGTAAACCGCAGAAGTCTTTCATTGGATGACAAAAAATTTCTTGCTAAAGTCTAGCAAAATCGAGAACACTCTGGATGAGGTAGGTGTATTGTCAAAGTTTCCAATCAAGAGATGTTAGTGTAAATAGAGAGGGTTTGCCTTAAGATTCAAACCACTGGTAATAAAAACAGATTAGACATTGCTAGAAAATCTTTCTCCAAACAAAAGGAGCCTGGTTAATTTTGATGCAAGATTAACTTTTATCACTATGAGGGTACGAAGAAGGAAATGGAGGGCTCATGTTCAAAGCTTAACGCATCATGTGTAAAATATGAAGGAGGCAGTGTTATGTCATGGGTATGTATGGCAGTCGATGGAAGTGTGTCACTAATTAATGATGTGACTGCTGATAGAAGCAGCAGGATGAACTCTAAAGTGTACTGTACTCAGATTCTGTCAATTGTTGCAGTACTGATAGTATAGTGCTTCACACTACAGATGAATAAGGAAGAATTTAAAAAGCAATGTAAGAGCTTCTTAGAACAAAGAAACTGAATGTTCATTAAGGACCTTAACCCAACTGAGCATGCTTTTCACTTACTGAAGTCTAAACTGAAGGCTGACAGACCGACAAACATGCAGGAACTGAATGCGGTGGCAGTAAAGAGCTGGCAAAGAAGCGCAAGGGAGGAACCTCTGTGCTTAAACCTTTTGAATTAAAGCTGAAAGCCTACACGTTAATCACATCTTGATTGCTTCATTTAAAATTTTTGTGGTGGTGTAGAGGCGAAAATACAAAAATTGAAACGCTATCCAAATGCATATGGTCTGGAGCTGTGTTTGGCAAGCTGTGTTTTTTTATTTTTATCAACAGAGAGAGAAAAAAAAAGAGTCTGGTAATAAAGCGAACAAACCTTTATCACAAATTTAATTTAAAGTGCTCGGCAGTAACTTCGTTCATGAATGTTCTTTAATATTAAACATTACTTGTATTGGTTAAAAGTAAATTTGCTGCAGTATTAAAGGAATTAAACTTTTACACCATCTCACTGTTGATTATTTTGCCATAACTGCACCCCTCCCCAAACCTAAACAGGCATTAAAAGCAATTCCTAGCTGGTCAAACTATACTGTTTTGTTTACTGTTTGTTACTGTTGACATCGTCAGTCTCCATGTTGACATGTTGTCACATGCTGAACTTGAGGTTGAGGAGACCTTATCGACTTTGTGACTGGCATTGTGGGTAACAAAAAACAGTTGACATGCCAATGTGCAGGAAAAAAAAATAGTATATATTATTATATGACAAGTATATCATATGTTAACCTGCAAGGATTTTTCCTGTGAACACATGGCCTATTGCAGGTCAAACTACTTACTTTATATAACTTGTCATATATTTTCAAAATCTAATCTATAAATAAATGACCATTACACAATGCACTATGAAATCATTCGCACTGTTGTATTGTATTATTAGGAAGTGCACAGTGTGAGATTAAACTCTTTATTTATTATGTCATAACTCACTATGCAGCAAATTTGGCACAGGTAAAGAAACGTTCTTAAAACCACCATAGGAAATCCTGCTCCATAAAGTTCTCCAACAAATTTGACATTTCAATCCAAGTCCATGGAAACCACTAATCATACTCCGTCTATTGTTTGCTTTTTGGAATAGGTCTCAGATCGATCAGTGCAGAGCTGCTCAGAAATCACATGTGATCTTTTTTCTTTTTTTTTTCTCATCTCAGCACAGGTAAACCACATCAACTGAAGATAGATGCTTTGTTGTGATGGCTCAGGTTGAAGTTAAATTTGCAGGCGCCAGGCTGGAAGCTGCACAGTCGCTCGTGCTCGTGCTGTGGAAGTCACACGTTCGGACTAGCCTTTCGCTACGCCTTTGCTAGAGTGTGGGAAGAAATTTTGCTCCCTCCTGTGAAAACCGAAAACACAGGGATGCCAAGTGCCAAACACACATCATTATCACAGATCTTAGTCAGTGAGGTGAGTGTGTGAAATAGTCAGAGTTGTTCTCCTATGATTTGTTTTTCTGTAAATCTAAACAAAGTCTGTATGACTGACTGCAACTTGACTGCACAAATACCTAAGCACTTCTCCATGTACATGTGTGGGATTTATTAACTTACTTGTTAGCAGCTAATAGGGTCTGTGTCCATGGAGTTTGCATGTTCTCCCCGTGGTTGGTGGGTTTCCTCCAGGTACTCCGGTTTTCTCCCACAGTCCAAAGACTTGCAGATTAGGCTAATTGACGTTCCGAAATTGCCCGTAGTAGGTGAATGACTGTGTGAGTGTGTGTTTATGTCTGTGCCCTGATGATGGATTGGCACCCCGTCCAGGGTGTATCCCGTCTCGTGCCCTAAGTCTGCCGGGATAGGCTCCAGGCCCCCTGTATATCCCATCATATATCATAAATGTTCTTCTTTCGGGTGCTCCCCTCAAAGGGCTGACACAGTGGACTATTCAATCCACAACTTGGCACGGGTTTTACACTGTGCGCCTTTCATGATGAAACCTCCTATTCCATCCGGGCTTGGGACGGAAATATGCTTGCTTGTAAGCTTATCCTTTGTTTGTTTGGTTTGTAGCCCGTGCATGTTTTTAGAAATTAATGAAAGTTGACCTCAAAGGAGCAGTGTAGTCAGCAGGTTTGGTAAAAATTGGATAAACTTTCGACTAGTGTAACTAGGTCCTTAATTACCCCCACCTGTATGATGTATGTTTCCCGCTGCACAGTGAGAAATATGCATGTCAACACAGTTGGTGGGAAATAAGTACTTTTTTGTCTGTCAACATGGAATCTAAACTCACGTTTACTTCATGCAAAAATGTCTGACTGGATTCTGCAATGTGCCCTCTGCTGGGATCCTGCAGTAACACGCATAGTATATAGGCAAATATGAGAGCAAATACACTCACAATGTTGTTGGTTGTGTACAAGAACACATGGTTAAATAGCAAGTATCTCACTGCATTCAGTGGCTGGGTTTGGGCATTGTATGGGAATCAAACCTGAGCCTTCTGCATGGCAGGCAAGAAGCCAACCACTGAGCCACCAATGCACTGTGGACTTAGAAATCATGATATAAAATAATTTGTAATAACTTCAGTTATTTTATATCCTTGCACCCATAACAAAAAACCTTTTAATTGTTTTTTTTTTTAAATGTTTATGGTTTTTTTTGTAACCCTTTTCCCGACAGAGAGATACTCAAGTGTAAGTTACATAAAACTTTCACCTGAAGATCCCAAAACTTTTAATTGCTCAAAAACATATAAAATATTTATTTCACAGCATTGTTGAATTCTTGACTCTAATTGGTCAGGAGTTTGTTTAAAAGTTATGAGGTGAAGTTGTAATTATGTTTTTGTGACACAGTAGCCTTCGCAGTTTCTTGGGTAACATGGCAAGCTGTGTTTTTTTATTTTATTTTTATCAACAGAGAGAGAAAAAAAAAGAGTCTGGTAACAGAGCGGACAAACCTTTATCACAAATTTAATTTAAAGTGCTTGGCAGTAACTTCATTTATGGATGTTCTTTAACATTAAACATTACTTGTATTGGTTAAAAGTAAATTTGCTGCAGTATTAAAGGAATTAAACTTTTACACCATCTCACTGTTGATTATTTTGCCATAACTGCACCCCTCCCCAAACCTAAACAGGCATTAAAAGCAATTCCTAGCTGCTGTTACAAAGAAGAAATCAGACAAGGTACGACAATCGATTTTGAAGCTCAACTTTAATTCTAGCTAACATAATGCCTAGAATGGGTCTGCAAGAATAAGATTGTGCATTTTGGACCAGCAAAGAAAGAAAAAAACACATGGAGTAACATTTTATTTCTGGATCATCGCCACATCTATGAGAGTGTTTATTGATTAACACCATTCGAGACAAAAAAAAAAAAAAAAACCTAAAAAAGAGCAAGTGCTCATGTACAAGACACAAAACCAATCTTTTTTTGGGTTAGGGGAAAAGAGTACGTAATGACTTCTCTGTCATTGTACGAGTCACTGTGTCTCCTTACACATTCAAAAGAAAACATGGGTGAACACCTCCACACCAGTTTGTCTTTTTTATTTTACTTTTTTTTTTGTTAAAAAAACCTATATGTCTTGCCAGGTGAAATATGCAGCTGATTAGACTTTTTATGTCTTGAGGTAACAAACATTCCTGATACTATACAGAGGATGTACGGTCTTGTCCGCACATCCTCTGTATAGCCAGTAGCTCACCCTATAACTCCAAGCTGTACTTCTTTATATAGAAGTACTATCTCCAGTCACGATGAAGAGCACTTAGCAGCACCATGTCTATGGCTAAAATGGAAAAGGATTAGAAAAGGAGGATCAAGGGTCAATGCCTGATGTTTAAATTAAAAGCATTTTCCAAATTTGTAAATGTCCCATGAATGCAATATGACAAAGGAAAGAACTACTGCTGGTTGTTGCATCTACATGCCGTTTATTGTGATATTGACACATGTGATGTTAACATGCCAAGCTTCCTGTGTTCAAAGCAACATATTTAGCTTCTGACATGGGAGCCATGTTAAATTACTACAATACTATGGCTTTGTAAAATTCACAAATTCATATCTGCTTTCAATTTGAACAAAAGCTTCATAAATACATTTAGATCAGGCCATAAGGGGCCTAAAGATGGGGGCATAAAGTCTCTTTTAATGAAACAGTTAAAAACTCAAACGAGTTATATAATCAAGCTGTTTATGGCACCAATTTAATTTAATGTGCTCTCTCTCTCTCTCTCTCTCTTTTATTTATGCATTTATTTATTTGCTCATATCAGGACCCAGAAGGAAAATGTAATGTGTAAAGTTACACTGAATAACAAAGTAAAACAAAAGACAGAACTGAGGAAAAAAAATCATTATTACTAAATCATGACTGGTTGAGGTATTGTGGGTAAAACAGGAACATTTGTCTATTTTTTCATTTTTTTCCTCTTTTTGGAATAGCGCAAGAAATCACATTAATAAAAACTGATCACATAAAAAAAAACTACCAAAAGAAACAGATGTCAATATCATAATTTTCTCTGAGAAAATTAAAAACCTATGGCAGTATATTGACATTATACATAGACAAAACCAAAAATAGCAGCAAACAAGACAAGAGAACAAAGCATGTCTTCCTTTTTTTTCTTTTTTTTTCTTCTTTTTTTTTTTTCATTCAAAGTTTCATACTTGCCGGAAATCCCACCATAGCAGCTAAATATGAGGAGTGTGTGCTCCCATGTTCTCTTCCTTTCTCATTGTACAAACACCTTAGTTTAATTCTGCAGTTACTTTCTGATGTCCAGGCGTCAACTCTTAACGTCTCACTCTGCCTCCTCTTAACATCCATCTTCGTCCCTGTTGAGTTGATAGGGGACATTAAATCTTGGGGTTTGTGCAAAAATCTTCTAGAGGCCACAGCACTTTAGATTCTCTTGTAATTCTGTGTTTTTTCTTTTCTCATCCAGCTCAGAACAACTATGGCGCTTCTGTGATCGTCCAAAAAAATATTTAAAAAAATAAAATTAAAAATTCACACAAGGTAGCAAACAGTCGTGCATTGAGCACACTTCAAAACTCAGGCATCCTGTGGTCGCGTTCCATACTGGCCTTAAATGAGGGGGAATAGATAGAACAAAATAAATAGTTCTCAATCTTTGTTATAGCTATTTTTTAACTTTAGTGTTTAAAAAGCATTAATGTGCCTGGAGCTGAATGGTGGCAGGCTTGTGTGGGTCACTCCCATCGAGATTGCTTCTCAATGTTCTCCAGCGTCCAGCTCAACTAGGAGGATAGTGACGGTTGCTGTAATGCTCCACTCCTATTCTGAGAATCCATTTCTTTTCCAACTCTCCATTTCTCTCTAACCTATAACACCATAAAGAGACCTGCTCCATGCTGCAGACAGGAAATAAACCTGTTCTCAAATCCTACTCCATTCCATGTTTTTGTTTTTTTTTTCAGTTTTGTTTTACAAATGTGGATTTTTTTTCCATAAGTCAGTCTTACAAGACAGACTAAAAGTGCTTTTTTAAAAAAAAAAAATATGGAATGGTATTAGATTAAAATACATAAATCTAAACAGAAAGTAGACTGTGGATTGCACTGCAAATGTAATATAGGAAGCGGGTTGGAGAGAAGCTTATTGTGTCACAACCAGTGATGGCATTGGCAGTGAGGACAATCAAAATGAACCAAAAAAGGAAAAATGGAAATGGTTCTGTCTGGTGTTCAGTTAAAGCCTTAGCTTTGGCAATCCACAGGCCTCTAAATCATAACATAGAATAACACATGCTTAACAAAATATACTAGGGTTACACAAGCCATTTTGAAAGAAAAAGAAACATGTTAGGGATTTTAAAAGTCTAGACAATAGAATAAAGTGACTAAACGCATAAGCAAGCGGGGATACATACACATGCCTAGACTGCAAAAAAAAAAAAAAAAAGGTTGGGGTGACTGTTAGCATGTGTGACATTATACTAGCTAAAAGAAAGAGGTAAAAAGAAACAAAAATAATGCCTCTTCTCTTTCAAATAATGGTTATTGATACGCTTGAAATGAAATTCCAATATCAAACTATTTGCCTGTCTTTACATTAGACAAGTATCAACTACATAAATAATATATGCAGCTGTTGCAATTGAAAAAAATCCTAGATTAGCTATACATTTTTGTCTTTATTTGACTCAAGTTACGTGAAGAGGGTTCGATAAAAGAGAGAAATAAGCAATGTTGAAGGGATGAGAGGGGTTTTATCCTTCCCTTGTCCTCTTCTGGTGGTCCTGGCCAGCAACAGCCCAATCGTGAAGGACACTGGGGGTCCCACTGAGGGGTCAACAGCAAGGGCAGTCTGAGGGGCTGATTGGCGATTGGTTGAGGTGTTTGTGTGGGATCTGGTGGTGCAGGGACTTTGTGCCCTCTAGTCCCATGAAGCCTCTGGTTAAAGCCCATTACCCCAATGAAAAAATAAGACTCTAGACGAAGGCCGACACTCTCAGATGTTAATGTCTCTGACATCTGTAGGAGTGCACGAAAGATCTGCGTCCTCCTCCACGCGTTTGCTTTCTGTGGAGATGCTTTGCTGCTGCGCCTGCCTCAGACTGGACTCCAGCAGAGATTCAATCTGCTCCTGGCACGATCGAAGACAGTCCTGTGGAAGTAACCGGAACATTTAGTATCAGTTCGAAACTTGCTACTAAGACAAATTATTTGGAAGAGAAAAAAAAACACTTAGGTGTGAAACTTACTGGGTCGCTCCTGATAACTTGAGACAGATAGTTGGTAAGGTTTTGGGAGGATAAGGAAACATCTGCACTCTTCAAGTAGAGTCCCTGCACTGCTGCGACAACACTTCCAGCTGCGATCATCGAGGGAGGGCTTGCGATGAAGTTGACGTCTGCAGATCACAGAAATTGTGCCATTTTGTTAGGAATCGACCAGAGTGAGCATCTGATTCAAACATGTGATAAGAATCAAATAGGAACAGGGTAAACCTCCTGAAACTAGCCATCTAAAAGAGGAAATCTGCAGATGGGGGAGGTTTCTGGGAGGGCTCATTATAGAGCATAGCATGACTAAATCACAATGAAGGCAGTCGTGGCAGGGCAGGGGACAGTCTGTGACATTTTGGGGTGACACCAGACTGTGACTCCAGGCATTTAGGGTTTTTTGGGGGGCGGAAAACATTGCTTTAGGTCCTAGACTAGTACTCCCACCCCTATTCTAACTCTGTTACCACTAAACAGAAACTAAACAAAGTAAAACAAAGCCATTACCACATGCATACAAAAATATCTTAAGTGCAACACCCAGAGCATATAGACTTTTATATCCCCGTGCCCAAAAAATGACTTCCGTCTACATAAAGTGGCTGAAATGTGAGTGCTTGCTCAGTGGTAACTTGTCTTCCCACACTGCCTGCATGAGAGGGAAGACATTATAAATCAAAGTAGGGACTTTTCCCCTCTCTCTCCCTCTCTCACTCACTCACTATGGGTTCTGCCCACACATGGAGAGTGCAGCAGTGCAACACAACGGCCCCTCTCATAGGTAGCAGTCTACCATTGCTAGCCCAGCGACGAGAGGGCAACTGTTAAGACAAATTGAACATAAAGGCAGGGGAGCCATCACCGAAATCTATTCATGACCATGGCTAGCCCCCTACCTCACTACCCACCCTAGCACAATCTTCCTGGCTGCTATCCCAGGCCACTTCCCAAAAGAAATTGAGGTCATAAACATAAAAGGGGTGTGAGCTGCAGTGATACCCACCATGTCAAAAGAAGGACAAAGAAAGAATAAAAGGGCTAAAGCAGAGAGATTCCTTCCTGAGACACTAAAGGCTACTTCAGACAGACGATAAACTGACCATGAGCTGAATGCAATAGGTTGCATAACAATAGAGGCTGATGGGGTTCCACATGTCACAAACCAAAAATAAGATCTTTTGGGGGAAGAGGTACACCCTTACACAAAAAGCAGATGCATGATCAACTCGCTTACAGAACATAACTCAGCTCTACAGCATGTTGTATATCTCATGCATTTCACAGAGAAGCATCAGATAGCTTCTTCTTTTTTTGTCAAATGTTCACAGACTGTGCATTAGCAGGCTTCTGCTGGGAAGCTCTTGGGCCTCTGCAGAGGCATGGTGCAGACACAGCAATCACCACAAAAGGAAACAGACTTCCTCTCACTCGCAGACGCTCACGTCAGTTTATAATACCTCCGCACGAGGAATTAGGGCAATTCTTTCCACCCCAATAAAAAACACGTTCTGATTGCAAATTGAAAAAGGAAAACAGAACGAATGTCTCTAAACACTTCCTTTAGGTTCTTGCAAGCATTTTGCAACAAAGAACAATCTTGCATGTCACTTCAAAACACTGATCAAAACCAAGTATAAAGGTGCATACCTGTTGCACAGAGAGCCACAAACGTCTGTGCGTGTTTGCGCAGGATCTGCTTGGTGCTCTGATGAATGGGCAGTTTGGTGAGAAAATGTTCAATGAAGTCATGTGGTGTCACTGAGGCTAGATCCCACTTCAGCTTATTCAGTACAAGTAGCTCCATTTGCTGTAAACACATGAAAGCGCACAGATTGACATAAAGGGCCTTAAAAGTTTCTAGAGAAGTGTTAGTTGTTCCATAGAACTTTCTATCATTTGACCTCTAGGTGGCGTCCTTCCTTAAATGGGTTTATCTGCTTCTAACTCAAGCTACTCAATTTCGGGCCAATTACAAACTACCTGGATTTGATGCTTGTTTTGGAGACAGTTTTAAAGACAAATGCTGTGCAGCAGAATAAAAAATGACTCATGTCTGCATGCATTGCATAACATGTTCTTTCTGCAAACGCGATCTGCATAACATTACCCAACGATCCAAACTGTTAGATGACTAGAATTACCTAATTAACAAGACATTAACAGATAATTACCAATAGTTCACACGGGCGGATGGAGTTGTCCGTGTATATGCAAAGCTTCTCAGCTGTTAGTGGCACGGTTTCCTTCATTTTGGAGGCCAAGAACATGCAGGCAGCTCCCAGCAGCTGCAGTCGTGTCTTTTTAGTCTGATCAACAGACAGAAACCTGTCCAAGTAGTTCATGGCCAAAGGGAAAACCTCTTCTTCACATTTCTGTTCTTCGCACACCTGGTTAAAAAAAAAAAAGTATATGAGAATACAAGACTTAGAAGCATAAACAAAGAATAGACAAGCTAAAGAAACAGAACAAGGTAAAGAAACAAGAAAACAAGCTATATCAAAAAAAATAAAAAACATAAATATATGAATATTTAAAACTTTCTTGATGCATTTGGCCTAATTTTGAAAAACAACATCAACAACAAAACACTTATTGCAATATTTAGATTTGAAGCACCCTATGCATGTTAAAGAAAACGCATTCAAATGATTGCTTATTATCAGAAATATAATGCAAAGCATTTATTCAATCGATTGATCTGTTCATAAGGCTTTAAACTGACAGTGCATAAGTTGAAGTTAGCAGTAGATGCTAGTGGTCGTTGCTTCCTAATACACAAAGGTGGCGTCCGGCGCCAGGCTCGCGAACGCAATTTTCTAGTTCGTCATCTTTTCAAAAAATATTTAAAAATATAATAAAATTGTTTCGGCGCTTGCAACTTACATAGAAATGTTCAGCCACGTATATTCTATCGGCCACAACTCAAACATTTTGAATTTGACAACGAAAAGCGAGTGAAATTAATTTAATTTCGCAGGGTGTTCGCGATGATGCCGAGCATGCCGCATTTACACTCCGCACACATTTGAAAAATTAATATAAATTATTCTAGCGGACAAAAACGCACATAAAACACATGTAAATCCGAGATAACCGAAGAGGATCATAATCCGAATATTTATTTCAAGGTTTTGTCGTCGGAAACGAAGTAAATATCTTATTTATACTCCGACCTTCAGGGACGTCGTGCATGAGGCATGGCGAAATGAAACAAAACTTTTAACGTGTAAATATAAAGTCTCATTTCAGGAACAGGCACTATCTTATACGTATGACTTAAAGGTCTCAGGCTAAACTACAATATGTGAGAAATGTCAATGTTTGGGCGTTTTCTGCATTTTTAAGATATTAAAACAACTTCTCCACACGACAGCAAAGATGGCGCATAATAGGCTACTGGCACGAGTGGGATTGCATACGTGTACATTGATATTAAATTGAAATAAATTCGAGTAAAATGCATTTCACCCAACTTCGGGTTCAAACGAAACGAACCAAACAAAGTGGAAAAAATTCTACACAATTCCGTGGTGATGTTTAAGAGGAAGCGACAATGTATCCCTTGAAGTGTGCGGAATATGACTTTCTTAAAGCAGATAAAAAAAAGAAAAAACATGTCATTCGGCAAGGTTTCCAGAGTTTAAATGGTCAAAGAGAAAGATAATTATAGATAGAAAGATAGATAAAAAAAAATATCCCTGTTACTAATGGGCCTGCATTAGGAGATCGGGTCCAAAGAGCATAAGGGACAATCATCTTGAGACAAAGTTGTGTAATGTTAACAAACGTCGGGTTATATACAAACCTCTAGCATCCACGTGGAGACGATTTTCCTCATTCTGGGTACAATTTCTTTTTGCACGCATTTGAAATAATTAGGCGAGGGGAGATAGTTTTCCTCCGCTTTGAGCATTGTATGTAAAACTCGATCGTTCAACAAGTTGGCGTCGTGGTAAGCTCTTCTTGTGGTATCCACCTCGCAGCAGAACAGCTGGTGCTCCATGGCTTCGGCTTTGCTTGACTTTGGCACGGAGGAAAGGGGGTAAAAAAAAAAGAAGTCGTGTTTTTCGGCAAGGACGGAGGTTTGTGCTGATGCTGCTGCTCTTTCCGTCTCTGCTGCTTGCAAGCCACTGAACAAGGCTCGCGCCGCGTTCCGCCTGACAAAACTCTTTCTGTGCGCTGCAGCCAGTGACGTGCACTGTTGTTAAGGGAAGATCAAAGCGACAGCAGCGGCCTGCGCGTGTGTGTGTGTGTGTGTGTGTGAGTGAGAGAGGGAGAGAGAAAGAGAGGCTGTCTGCTTGAGCGTAGAAAAGATAATTCTTAAATGACTTTTTTGCAGCCCTTCCTCTTGCTGCAAGTCTGGAAATGGGAGGTCCTTTTTTTTTTACCCGGGGTGGTGAACGTCGATGGGGGTAAAAAACTGGGGGTAGGCAACAGAGGAGGAGCGAGGGGGATTTTTTTCCCTAAATGATGGGGGTAAAAGCCTGTTTAGTGGTGTGAACATGTGCTCTGGTTAAAGAATTGGTAGGGGGCGGTATAACAGACTAAATCTCTAGGTGTAATTGTCCCCTGTCTCATTAAGCGACACACTGCTCACTAACTCAAAGTTTATTTAACTTTTACATTAACAAAATTTGACATGGAAAGCACAAATAACTGATAATAAAAATATTATTGCATTAATATATAGTATTTCTAAAACTTTTTTTTTTTTAAGTTTTAAAACTCAGGAATTCTTTGTCCCATATTAAGAAAGAGGAGGAAACAGAAATGAGTCTACACCAATGAGAGGAAAGTTCAGTTGCCAGGCAGATCTGCGCCTCTTTTTACAAAAAAAAAAAAAAAAAAAAAACTTCACCCAACATTGTTTTATCATGCACAAAACAAACAATTATTACCAAACTGTGTTGTTTGCAGCCATAACTGAACACCTCCTCAGTTAATAAAGCTCATAGCACACAGCAGAAGGGCAAGCTCATAAACTATATGATATACCTGATATTTTCCCCAAACAGCTTAAATACAGTACATCCATGTCTCTAGTTTCTACTTCGCCAAAATTGTATTAAAATATCTTCTTTAAAACGTTTAGCATGACATTTTGCTAAGAAACAAAGCGAGTTAAAACTTGTCTCTGGTGTTAACAGTTTTGCTCAAATAGGGGCGCTCTCACTTTAAAGACCTCAGCGCTGTCGCTTCAGGATGAATCGGAGCCTTTCAAATTCCTTACATTCCTGTCGCTGCACTTTCAAGTACCGTACAACACCTATTATACACCGACCAGGAAAAAGTTACCTGTTGCTTTAAACAGGGACATATGTTTTTAATTACCAATAAAACTTTGAATAACGACGTCTAAACTTAACTAAAGCAGCTACTAAAGCAGATTTTTTAAAATAGTAAAATATAAATAAAATATAAATAATAACAGCCATTAAATAAAATAATTCCTGAAAAATTATATATACAGAGAACAATTATTTTCAATATACGATATTTGGCTTTCTATTTACTGGTATTTATATTTTACTATTTTAAAAAATCTGCTTTAGTA
>JAOTRS010000004.1:5003953-5017433 GCA_028565755.1 Dinotopterus cunningtoni
ATTCCGCAGCGCAAGAGAGAGAAAAAACGTTGGCTCAGTTGTGATCACGTGACGCTCGGCGTCAAAACAAGAAGCGCTTGCGTGATACATGATACTTGGTACTCGTAAACCAAGACTTGTTCATTTTCCAAGTCGAAATTTATTAAAAATCTTTGCTCGTCTAGCGGAACGCAAACCGCGTTACTCGCAATCCGCGTTACTCACAATCCAAGGTTTCACTGTATTTGCGATATATTGCAAGACTGGAAGTCTGTCTAGACCAAGTGATAATAAAAAGGCAGGTTTGGCAGTTATTGCACATCAGAAATGCATGCACGCAAAGGTGACCTTGTTTCCCATACAAACAAAAAAAAAAGAAAATAAACGTCTCCTGACAACCCTGGTCAGATACAAGGTTTGTGGGACAATGCGTGTCAGTCCTAGGCTATGTCTTCTTTGTTAATAATATGAGAATAAAACCTACCAAATGTTTAAAAAAAATATCACAGATGGGCCCAAAAAGAATAATTTGTTTAATTAAAAACACACAGACACCTATGAATTTGGGTGATTCATTGGGATCTGAGGATGAGGAACTGTCAGAGTCAGAATTTAAATGTCAAGCTGGCAGTTCTGGTGTTTCCAGTGGCATCATATAGATTATAGATGATAGATGACGGGTTCATGTTTAAAAGAAAAACGAATTCAACGACGATCTCAATGCAGACTCATATACCGTTATTTGGAGCACTAAACAAATAAAGATATAGATCTTTATATATAGCGTCAGGTCTTTATATAAAGTGTCGTTGCCGTACACCTGTACAACAGAAAAATAAAACACAAAATGATATCAACTGAAACTTTCTGGTCTGGTTTTACTGCTACACATTACCACGACCAATGAGGGCGGTATAGATTTTCTTCTTTTCAAATGGGGTATCTGTCAATCTACTCTTTTGATTTCTCTTTAACACAGAACACCAGGTTGGTGTTCCAGCGTTACAACACTGTTTAAAAGATTTCACTTAAAGCCCTGTTGTTAAATGCACTGATAATTTGGGTGCGACTGAGTGTTTATCATTGAGGTTGTTTACATGCACACTGATCATTATCTGATTTTAGAGGTTACTAGATAATACAAGTGGTGAATGTAAAAAGTATATTACAGTATGAGGTATCAGATTAAAACAGGCTACAGCTTTCAAGGATTCTAAAAAAGCATGTTAGCTCAGTAATCAGATTAGTCTGTCATGCATTTGTGTATGGACCATTTTCATATGTAGATCATTTTCACCCATACCAAAATAAATAAATAAATAAAATAAATGCATCTGGATGTTTGAGTGTCTCTTTTACTGTAATTAAATATTGTACAGGATATTACTTCATGTCTGTTCATTGCATTCTGTATCTATTTTATCTAAACATTTAATTACTACCCACTCTGTGTTCTCTTTGCTTTTCTCAATGCATTATCTAATTTCTTCATGTTGGAGCATGTGATAGATTCAATACATTATTTGCAAATTATACTTTTACAGTTATGCAATTATTTTAAAAAATCAATAATTTTTTTTTTACAAGCAATAACAATGTTTTAATTGTTGTACTATGAGACTGTGAAGCCTGTGTGCAGTGTGTTAATACATTTTAAATTTATATTTTTGAACAGCTTTACAGAAGATTTTGTTATATAAAAGATAAAAAAAAATCATAAAATATTGAGTATTAACTAATTATTGTTTTTAATTGTTTCATTTTAAAAAACAAGAAAGAAAATAATCTTCATTTACTTTAGACATCTTTTATTATATCATAGTGTAAAGTGAAACTGATCACCAGGTCCATAAATGAGATAAAATGCAGTGCTCATAAATGTGTTATAAAGACCCTATAGCCATCATTCAAACAATGTGTTACTAGATGCAGTTCTTTAACTATTTGGTTGGCTTTTAAATTTGTAGAATTAAGTACATCAGAAAGTTTTTTTAAAAAAAAGTTGGCTGAGGTGTGTGTAAAAATGAAAAAGAAAGCAAAGAGAACACAGAGTGGGTGGTAATTAAATGTTTAAATAAGATAGATACTGTAGATTAGGAAAATGATGAAATATCATGCTACCGCCCAGTTTGTTACATGAATCATTTTACAGCTACAAAAAACAAATAATGCACTTTATATTTGTCTGACTTCCTGCAGTTGTCTTGGTTCGAAGTTACATCATTCATGGTAATTTAGAATTTAACTAATTTTGTCTCAGACCAGTAATTTTCTGAATCAAAGCCACACCAGGCTTTGATTCAAATAATCTAAACACTGTAAACAGGGCAAATTCACAATAGCCTATTATACTTTTGCAACTCATGACTGTCAGAAATTTTCAATGTACAGAGAAGTCTGTTTTTGATCCCTCATCCCAAAACTGCTGTGTTAAAAACAGGGAAACCATTAATACTCAAAAAAAAGAATGGCTGCCATTACCAGGAATAATCTCATGCATTTTTTAATATTTTGTCGAAATCTATCGACTAGGAGTGATGTTGTGAGCCTTAAACCACAACACTGGATTAATTGCCTCTGCTTATCCAAACAGTGTCAACTTTTACTGGTGGTCTCTGTTGCTCTTGACAGATTCCATCTGCCATTTTACAGGCTTATGGACTGTTTAACAGAGGCCTTCTATAGCCAAGAGAAGAGCAATGAAAGAAGATGCTGGTATTTGGCCGAAACTTTAGACTTTTACTTTTAAGGAGGCAATAATTTAACCACCTTGAAATCTGAGCTTCTTGAAAAGTCCTAAATAACCCTACACTCATACGTCCGCTATCCAACCGTACTGCACTCATTGTTCGCAAAGACACTTTCAGTATCACTTTAGAGTTGTATTGTTCTAATTTTTTTTTGTATGCTCTGTTGACTCCGGACATTGCAGTTGCCTGGGAAGTACCTTTCTTTATCCATTCTTCATCTAAAGCGACGTTGCATGCAGCTGAGTAAGCGTACCATACATGTGGGAGCTGGGTTATCACTGACCTCCATCTACTCTCGCATTAAATAACATCAGTGACAAACCGACTTCTTGTCTGTGCAAGTACTATCAGCTCCGACATCCTATGAACCACTCAGTGGTCACTTAGATGGAGAACGGTCATAAGGATAGATCAGGATAAGTGTAAAAGGAGTTTTGCAGTGAAGTAAGCCGTAAAGACTTGATATCTTCTTGCTTTTCCTGTGATCAGTTTGTGTAGTTGATTACAGAAGTATGGCAAGGTTTAAATATTTGATTACAGTTCTTTTTTGTGTTGTTTACATATACATACTGTACAGCACCATTGATTATATACATGTCTAAGATCATTCTGTCATTCATACTCTTCAGGGATCTACAGTCTGTGCCATAAAATGAATTACACATATCATGCAGTGATTAGCATCATTACTTGGCTTATTTATCCATCCCACAAAGGTGAGGGTTCATTCCTTTCTGTGCCATTGGCTCATAAATGCAATCGTGTGTCTGTTGTCTTATTAAAAGTCTAAAAATGGGAACTAACCCATACATCATGCAGAACATAGCACTGGAGGGGGCAAAGTCTTTACCGATGGGTGGTAAATGACCACATATTATACCTTCCATGTGTGGACTGTTTGATATATATATGTGACTTGTGTTAAGTTTTGTGGAAGGTTAGTGGCAGAGAAAGTGTATTAATCGTTTTGTAGCACTGACGCCGTTGTGTTTCTCATTTCCTCTCTTTTAGTTCAATTCATACATGATCGATTGTGTGATGATTGGAGAGTAATGATGTGGAAGAGTAAATATTTGCAGATTGGTAATGAGTACTGGAGGGGCACCTAGAACCCCCCCTTTTGACCGACACTCCATAGCTCCTCCCTCATAGCTATAACATACATTCCTCTGCAAATCTGGATTTCATTGATGGCAAATCCAGGTTGACAAGGTTCAATTTCTTAGTAGCAGTAGTTAAAATCTACATTCTAAGGTGGGGGTGGGGGTGGTGGTGGTGGAAAGTCTAGTTTGCTCATTCACACATCACCAGTTCTGGGTGAATGGTTAAGATTACTTCATCTAAGTGTTTCCATAGCTTATGGTAAGTTTTGTACAGGAAAGTACAGTAAGTTCATGCTTCTTAATCAGGGCATACGTAAGTGAAGTCTAGAAGGACTAGGATTTTGTCCTATCGGTGCAATCAACTATAATTTCAATGCGTGTCTATCACTAATAGCTTCATTCATTTAATATGATCCTTTAATAATGATAAATGCTCCAGCAATCAGCTACAATACTTATAAAAAGACTGTGGGATCAAACAGAGCAGGACTGCCTCGTCCTGGCTGCCTGTTCCCCTTCATCTATTGCACCTCATCAGTAGATCACTCCTGGTGAAAGATGGTAGGAGCTTAGGTCCGCATCAAAAGACATTCCTCTTGTTCCTAAAAGACAGGGGTCTCTGCTTTCAGTCCTTAGGCCAAAGTGCATACATGACCTCCCCTCCTCCTGCACCTCAGCCACTCCCCCTGGTCCACCACACAGGCCTTTCATGACTGGCTCGACTCAAAGCTTTGCAGCTTGTGAGAGGAAGTTTCCAATTTCAGCCATGCATGTGGGAAAATATGTACGTTTCTGAGAGGACCTTTTGTCTTGAGCCGTAATGGCAGCAATTGGAGTGCAGAGGTCAAGAAATGCAGTGTGTCGCTGACACTAAGCAGGCATGTATGCAACATTTTATAAAGGGCTCTTCGTTGCTGGCAGCAAGAGCGCCACCATCACCGTACTGGAATATTGTAATACAATCGGTTGTGCATTATGGCATATCCATAGGTTGTGAATGTTTCTGAAACCTGAGCTGGGCTGAGTACATCAGGCTTCCCTGTCCTGGAAATGGATGCCATCATTTCATTGCACTATTTGTCCTGCTAGTACAGGCTGATGAGCTGGGGCGGGGGGGGGGTTGGGATAGTGATTGTTGTTTTAACCCTGTAGCCGAGGGTGGCAAAACATGGCGACAAAGACCAACCTGTCCGGTTCCAGCCTATAAAAACATGAACAGGCCTCAATGTAATGATCATAGCCTTGAGTTTGGCTCAGATCATCAGAAACCCCCAGGAGCAAAGGCAGAAATCGTTTCCTCATTCAGCTGTTTTCTCTACACCTTCTAATCAGGTCACAAACCCAATGTGAAAGAGAAAAGAAAAAAACAACCTTGTAAATTCCTTCCACACAAAAGAGATGGGGTAAAACATGCTCTTATTTTGAAATAGTAACGGGAAGTCTTTCAGGCTGAACAGATCAGGCCAGGAATAATAGTGTTACTTTGCACAAAATTGCTCAGTTCCCTGGTCGCATTAAACTCTACAACAAAAAGAGCATCTTTCAACTGAAGAATATCCATGTACGTAGATGCTTATATAGTCCCTGATTCTCTTGAACAAGGTTTCTCCCTAGAGTTAAGACGTTAACAGGAGGAGGCTGCAGTCCCCCCACTCAGGGCTGGTCAAGGCCCTGTCAGGTTAACCCCATGATTAAAGGGCCTATTTCTCGTTGCAAGGCTCAGGAGACACAATGCGAGGGCCTGGAGAGCCCTGCCACAAAAGAGGCCAAATCTTCCCACAACCCCGACATGTCTCTCACTGCCAGAATTTCACAAAATGTATCACCATATCAAAAGTGCATTCTACCTGACCCCATTCTCCAAGACTGCGACCCCAAGCTTTAATTGCTGTGCCAAGACAAATGGTCACTACATGCCCCTTCCAAGCAGCCTTTTGTCCGCTTTGGAGTCACATCATTCCATGCTTGACAGGTAAGTTACTGCACAGGATTCCCTTTCTCTTTAGTTTTGTAAAACAAACAAATAAAAGGTAAAATAAGAAGAAAAAAAAAGACTTATAGCACCTTTTGTGTGGTGACTTGGATCTTTGTTGGATTATCATACTACTGTAACTAAATGTCATTTTGCATCATTGGGGTGAATGTTACAGTGTCTATTTAACAAACCAAATACACAACAGGAAATCAGGAAAAAAAAACATAAAAACATAACATTACGAAACACAATTGAAATTTTGAAAACTCAAAATCAAAAACACTAAAAAATAGATATTTTTTAATCTATTAATGTATCATTTCTTTTAAATCAGTTAAACAAACAATATTTTTTTCTGATTAATCTGGCGAATACTTTTTTACCAGTTGAGGAAACCTTTGGTTAACTTGCCAAACAACAATGACCATAACTTTTACCATTGACCTCTAAACTCATTTTCAAGCTTTGTCAAAATTATTTATTATATGTTTATGTATAAATAATCTTTTAAAAGAAAATATTCCATAGAAAAAAAGCATACACATTCTTAATATGTATTCAGGGTGCCAGGTTCAATGTTTTTCCTTCATTGGACCACTTCTGGTAGGTCCTGAACACTGCAGACTGTGTACATCCTACAAGAACTGCAGTTTTGGAGTTGCTCTAACTCATCACAATTTGGCCCTTGTCACAGTCGCTGCAGTTACAATATCTCATTACAAGGGCATTACCATGAAAGTGATGGGATATATTAGGCAGCAAGTTAACATTTTGTCCCTGAAGTTGATGTGTTGGTAAAAGAAAAATTGGCAAAAGTAATGATTTGAGAGGGCATAGGTAGCTCAGTCGTTACGGCATTGGACTACTGATTAAAAGGTCCCAGGTTCTAATCCCACCAACAAGTTGCCACTGT
This sequence comes from Dinotopterus cunningtoni, assembly GCA_028565755.1. Taxonomy (NCBI): domain Eukaryota; kingdom Metazoa; phylum Chordata; class Actinopteri; order Siluriformes; family Clariidae; genus Dinotopterus; species Dinotopterus cunningtoni. The sequence goes on from JAOTRS010000004.1 coordinate 5,010,674, forward strand.
TGGTCCCTTGAGCAAGGCCCTTAACCCTCAATTGCACAGATGTACTGTATGATGAATTAAAAATGTAAGTTGCTCTGGATAAGGGCGTCTGCCAAGTGAAATGAATGTAACTTGTAGTGCTGGTTAAGTGACTGGATCAGAGCAAAAAGGGGGCCTGCTCAAGCTTCGGTGGGTGGCCATAATGTTATGGCTGATCAGTATAGTGTGTTGAGTATGATTTACATCAGAGAGTCATTTGAAAAATTGAAATGGACATGTATTGTTTGTCTGCTAAAGGTTGTGTACCTCAGTTTTCAGGATAATGGATCTTGGAAATCTACATAATTTAGCTTTGCAAGTCTAAATGCACATAAACAAACTGCCTACAACTTGGAAATATGCTGCAAAGTGGTGATGTGATATAAGCAATTAGTATCTGCTCTAGAGAGTCTACAGTTGATTTCTTGTCTGAAACACAACAGGTATGAACACAACTACCACTCCCAGCATGGATAACAACCAATAATCAGACAAAACTTCACTGTAATAATTACTTCTGCTGCTGTCTTTTCGCTTTGAAATTTGAACATGCAAAGGTGTTTTCTTTTCAGATGCTAGAGCAGAGTGGTTTCATCTGAAACAAAAAAAAAAAAACATTTTAGGCCATTTTAGTTTTTATAAAGTATACAATTCACCAACATTTATTAGGTCTCTTTTTTAAGACTTCCCATCAATGTGACAATCATAATTGTACTTTTAGGAATAAAGTATCATTTTCACTATAGGCTGCTGTAATTAGGGATAAATGTAAACACTGAGTTGCATTAAAGTATTTCAGCCAAAATGTCATGTCTATGCAATCTATGTAATCAGTTATGTCAATGCATTATTCTAGCCCTCAACAAAAACATAAAAAACAAACAAAAAAATACTAAAACAGAAACACAACAAAACCTAAAACTCAATGGTAAAACCAAAAACTCAACCAAATAAAAAAATCCATAGCAAAACTAAAAAATAAAACAATACCAAAATCACAAAAACGTAACCAAAACATTTAAGCACAAAACTCCCCCCACCCCCCCAAAAAAACAAAAACATATAACTACAAAGCCAAATGTTTTACATAATTACAAAAAAAAAACACAACAAAACCTAAAGACACAACAGCAAAATCAAGGAACACACTAAAATACCAAAACCAAAAACTCAACAGCAAAACTAAAAAACACAACCCCCCAAAACATCACAAACTTAAAACAAAACAAAATGCAACCACACAACCACATAAATAACCACACAACAATACCAAATATTATACACAAAAAATGCACACACACAACAAAACCCGAAAATACAACAAAATCAAAAACAAACAAACAAACAAACAAAAAAACAAACACAACACCAAACAGACATACAAAACATTACATGTTATTAACCACAATAGAACAACAGCACATGCTAGTTTCTGATTGGCTGCAGTCCACATCAGTCTTAGAGTCTGCATTAAAAGGAGAGGTCTCCTCTCTGTATCTACTGAAGCTATTATACAGGTTTTTCAGCTGTTCTTTCTAATTTGCTGTTGTGTTTTCAGTTTTGGTTTGGAGTTCCAATTCTGATAGTGTTATTAAAATAAATTCCCCTTGGCACAGAATTTGATCACTGTTTTTGTGGTTAATGGTACGCTCCTTAACCATTTATTATCATTATTTTTAAAAATGCTTTTGCAACACAGCAATTTACTATTTGTAATGCATGGGCAAGTTTTTCACACTACTTTCCTTTTGTTCTTTTACCCCCAGTGGAGCGTGATAGCAGCATTGAGGATTTGCTCACGTATACCAGCTCCCTTCTTCCCTGCTGACTGAGCTCAAATGAGACAAATTCTCATCCAATGTCATGGCCAATATCAATATCTTACATCCACACAAACACAAAACATGATTCACATGACATCCTCTAAATGGTTATAGTCAATTTTGAGAGAAGGGAGGTCATAAAGATTGTTGCTTCCTGAGCTGCTTGAGACAGCATGGCCCCCTAGAGGAGGATTTTTCAGCCCTTACTTAATCCCCCCACCCTTCTCTTAAACCCTCATGGCTAGACGGCCCATGTGTATCTCATATCTCCTACCTCTGTCCTGTAATTTCACATGAGCTCATTGCCCGTCTGTTGCCTGAAACAATCTGGAAGTCAAAACTCAAGTTGTTGAGGGCTTTCTAACAGGCCTTGGAAATTAAATATAAAAATCAATTAGGTCCCATTTTACCGTTCAAGATCATTGTAGCTGCTAGAGTTGGTAGAATGTGTGATTTTGGTGCTGTTATGCTTTGTAAAACCTAGGTTAGTTCTCCCAGCAGAACCAATATTACTTCTGTTCTTACACTCCAACAACAACCAAGCTGTTTGTAAACCTAACAAGTTGGTAAGTCTGGGAAGCTATCACACAAGGCAGTGTGAACTTTAACAATGTGTGCTAGGAAAAAGATCATTCTAATGTACTTGATATCCAAATGCAGTTTGCAGATCCCTGCTTATTCATACTAATAATGCAAAGACATCCTAACTGGTTTAATGTCTGTTCTGAGTTAGCAAGCAAAGCAGATAAAAAAAAAAAAAAGTTTTTTTAACACTAGTGCAGTAGAAAAAAAAAAAGGCTTGGTTATTTCCCTAATACATGGTTTTACATACTGTAGATATTAATACTGAATGTACATTTGGTGTTTGTGCTTTTGACATTTTTTTGTTGACACTTCACATTTAATGAGGGTCGTTCAAGTCAAAGCGAGACATGATTATGCAGAATAACAGCAAAAACTTCCTTTATTACTTTATATGCACTTATCCCAGTATTTTATTAATGCTCGGATGCCATAAAGATAGAAAGTTTTCTCAGTATGCTGGAGCCATGATAAGACTGTCTGATTTACGTATAAAACACTGGCCTCCCAGGAACTCCTTTAATGGCGCAAACATATGGAAATGGCTTGGAGTGACGTCAGGACTGCACTGGGATGTGGCAATAACTCCCGCCGAGTCCCTTTAATGTGCAAGTGGTATTGGTGACTGATTGTCTGTACAGTTCTCACGGACAGGTGCGTCGCTTCTGCAAGTTGGTGACAATCAAATTCATTGATTTTCGAACCTCAGGCTTTTCACTCGCTGATTGTTCGCAGCAATGACTGCAGTGAGCTCCTCGCCACCTCAGCTAGGATCATCATTCTCGGAGGTAAGGTTTGCTTTAAAGTGTTTGCACCATTCAAATGTTTTTTTTCCTGTAGATAAGAGCTACATCACCATACTGTACTTAAATTCTTCTATAAATGTCAATCAATTTTATGCTTTCATTCACATGAGAATTCATAAGAAGTCCTGGTTTAACTTGAACTCCCCTCCTAATATAGTTTTATGTTAGGGAAACATTTGCAGTAACATTTATTCACCTTGCCATGTAGCATTCAATGCTACATAATTTTACATGAACTGTTTTGTTGATTTGAAGACATTTGCGAGTTTGTAGTTAAGACATCAAAACTAAAGTAGAAAGCTACACAGAAGGAATGCTGTTATTTACTAGTAAAAAAAGACTTCAAATTATGGACTCTGTTAAAAACAGTTTATTTTCAGTTGCATTTTTTTGTTCAGTTTAGTATTTTTTGTTCCTTGATCTAAAGCTCTACTTCTGTAAAATCGGACATTTCCAGACAGGTTGTGAAGAGAAACCGATAAAAGGGTGGATAAGTGGGACAGAAAGTAAAACAAGAGATGAACATGTAAAAACGTTGTAGATTTGTATATGCCACAACCAGCTTCATGTTCCAATGACATTATTTAAACAAAATGCCCCATTTATGTCACCTGGTTTAGTCTTTTTGCTTGGACAATTCTATGCAAAATCCATTTACTAGCTAATGTATTACATTCTATCTTTGTCAACCACTGTTTCCAACACCTATACTATTTCCAGTAAGGGCTTCAAGGTTTGCCAAAAAGCAGTTGCCTGTACCTTCACTAGAGAACTGGAATTGCAATAAGGGAAGCTTTGGTGGTGAAAGAACTGACATTTTGAAAAAGCCACACTTCCTGTGACAATAATGGCATCTTAAAGAAACATTTGAATTGGGAAATCATTTTTAAAGTGCGATTAAAACAATAGCAACTGACCCAAAGAGCTTTCTAGAAGCATTAATATACATACACAGTTGTTGTGAAATAGCGGCATGGTGACTTGGTGGTTAGCACTGTCGCCTTGCATCTCCGGGATCTGAGTTCTGTATGCATAGAGGTTGCATGTTCTCCCTGTGCTTGGTGGGTTTCCTTTCGGTACTCCAGTTTCCTCCCACAGTCCAAAGACATGCAGCTTAGGCTAATTGGCGTTTTCAAATTGCCCGTAGGGTATGAGTGTGTGTATGTGTGCCCTGTGATGGATTGACACCCTGTATAGGTGTACCCTGCCTCATGCCCTAAGTCTCCTGTGATGTGTTCCACACCCCCTGCAATCCTGTATACAGGATAAAGCGGTTTAGTCGATTATATGACATATATGACTTTTTTTCTCTTTTTTTTTAAATAATGACAATCAAGCTAATAAGAATATGTTGTTATTTTATGCAATGAAATTGCTATACAAAAATCAATATTTAGTATAAAGTCCTTTATTCTTCAAAACCTGTTGGGCATAGGGTCAAATTCAAATGAAAAGTGGATTTGATGAAACATTTTAGAGTTAAAAGCAATTAAAAAATAAGAACAATTCAAATAAGAATTGAATGTTTGTCATGATATGAGGTACTAGATTTGCTCTTAAAAAAAAGAAGAAAAAAAAGAGTGGTTCTACTGTGCCAGAGCATGTAACCAACAGGTCAGGGGAATTCTCTCATCTTTTCCGTTCTCTCTACCAGCCCTTACTAACTTCTGGGACACGATCTTTACACCCAGATTTCCATGACAGGTGAAATTAGCGAGAGCTGCTGCAGCAACCCCGATCAAAAGGGCCTCTCTTCTTCGCAGCTGTTGCGTGTAAATCAGGGGCGATTTCCGCATGCTGTCTGCTCCTGGGAGAACCGGAGGAGGGGGTTCAGGGGAAAAATGGCTCGCTGGGCGCGTGTTGTGTAACGGTCGCGGACATGGGCAGGTTTAGAACACGGTGTTCAGATCGAGTTGCAGTGATGAGATGACACTGAGCGCAGCCTCGGAAATACGTGGATGACAGCTGGCTCGGTCATGGAGGCGCACATGGCCACTAATGTAACATGCATTCCAAACCACTGGAATCACATTAAAAGCAGTGATGGCGATTTCCCTCAGAGGCGCCTGCGGCTTTAGTGCCTCACTGGCCAACCTCTCACGCTAATTATGCCCAGCCCTGAGCTGGTGAGAGGGGTCATACAAGCAGGACTCCAGAGAAATGTTTACTCATCCAGATGAATTAATGAGCCTGAACACATGTGCGAGTTCAGAGGGACGCCCGTTACATAAGGAGAGCTGCTTCATCAGGGGCGACGCTGGGGTTGGTGTGATGACAGAAAGGCTACATGTGTGTCGACGCTGGTGAAACCGACACCAAAATGTATTTATCTCACAGTAAAAACCACCGGAAGATAAACTATAAACTTAGACCCATTATTGTTTCGTGAAACTCTAAAGCAAATCCACAATCGCTGTTTTGCATAATGAGACCTTTCTCCTATTCATTCACAGACAAAACGCTTGGAGATTAAAAAGGCAATAAAACCTGACAAAAAAGTGGCGTGTGGTTTCTTCTGTGCAGTGAGCATTCATTCATTAAAACAGAAAGCAGAAGAGTAGCAATGCTCAGTTCCTGGAAATGGCAGGCCACATGGTACAGCCACAAAGGAGGCAGCTGCTCTGTCTAGAAGAAGTGAGTCCAGTGAGAAGAACAGATCATCTCAGTGCACAAGGCATGAAATTGATATTAGGGGTTTAGGGTGTGCATGTACAAGCATTTGCCAACGCAAAGCTACTTTTGTGAGCCGTTGTAGCAGGTACACCTGGAGGAAAAATTGCAAATACAAATCAGCAAAGTTTTTAGGCTTATTAAGCACCTTATGTGGTTTGACACAATAACTAGCACACACTATGCACAGACATTATTGTACAAAATGTATACCTACACTGTGCATCTGTTAATATGGCAAGTATCACATTAGCTGTACCTATGGCACTTGTCCTAAAACCAGACACATTACTGCTGTATGTCAGTGTAACAACCACTTACTTAATATCTGGTAAATTCATGGATCGACTGCACAGTAACAGATGGGCTATGGTCACTGAAAACCGCCACTCTGTAGCAGATAATAATGATTCTCAACCCTTCTTTCTAGATTCTAAACCTTTTGGTAAAACATAAACTATCATCAGGCTCTATCTACTGTACATTGTTGTTTCTATAGCAACTATTTATCCTGCGATTTATATAACAGATGTTCCACATAAGCAGATTTTTGAATAGCAAGAAGTTGTTAAAATAGTGAAGTTTTCTGACAGGAAATGTTTATTTAGCAGTTTGGGAAGGTGTATCCAATGTATCTATTGAGTGTCAGCACTTTGCAATAGTCAGAGCTAAAGCAAAGTGTTCCGAACAGTCATAGATGCTCATGCACTTTTTATGTGATGACAGAAAGGCTACATGTGTGTCGACGCTGGTGTGACCGACACCAAAATGTATTTATCTCACAATAAAAACCACCGGAAGATAAACTATAAACTTAGATCCATCCGAACAGTCATAGATGCTCATGCACTCATATATATA
>JAOTRS010000004.1:5041808-5052415 GCA_028565755.1 Dinotopterus cunningtoni
CCAATCAATGATGTAGATTAAATTAAAGAAATGGAACAGGCTGCAAAGATACAATTTAAAAATGAGCTGTTTATGTAACAATCTTAGCAGCAATCTCTTTTCCCCTCTCGTCTGTTCCAGCCACTCAGCTTTCAGCATCACCAGTATATTAATTACTGGCCTGATCATCTGTCATCATCTGTACCTGTTTCTCACTCGTTCATGCCTTAAGTTGAATGCTTTTTTTTTATGCTTAAATGATTCATAGGTGACTGTGTAGCTTATCAAGCAAAAAAAAAAAAAGTCTTCCAGAAAGCTTGGAGAACTATTCTTCAGAACTATATTATAAAAAGTACAAGAAAGTTCGGCTTCTTGAAAGCAAACTATGAAGAAGTTAGGAGTGGCTCAAGGCTTTTACACAGTACTGTAGGTCAACAAAAAACAAATCAATGTAAAGTCATAAATTTGATGATTTATGCCAACAAAATCTCATTCTAATCCAGGAAGACATGTACATTGTGGTTACTTGAATGGATTTCTCTCATGGCATCCCTTTTAACATACCTATGCACTGTTTGGCATGACTTAAACCCTATCCTTACTTATGTGTGATTTTCTTAAAGCTAAAAAAATAAATAAAATTCCCTGCATTTTGTCCTCATGTTCATGTTTTTTAGTCACTGCAAACAAAGGGTCAGTGTTTTTGGTCAGGTCAAACTCCACTTTTAGAGTGGCATCATAGTGTGACCCTGTGCATACCAACTGCGGCTTTGTGAGTGTTACAAATGTGGACAATCACGGCTGATGAGTTTGTTACTCTGTGGTCTGGTGGTACAAACCACACTACAAATGAAAATTTTTGGACAAGACCCAAGTGCAGTTAGCAGTAGTTCCCTCTCATTGTCAGGCCACACATTTGAATCTGTGGGTTTGGTTTTCGAACCTTTTGCCAACCGTGGCCCTGACCAAGATAATATACAGTATATATAGATACTATGAGATTTTTCCTTTTCAATTGCTACTATAAATACACAAGCACTTAATGTTATTCTTGAGTCATTTGATATAACATTTTATGAGTTAAGTAACTTTATGTGTGCTGAGCAATATTTTACTCGATTTTGCTCCTCAAGGTTACACAGGCTAAATAAATACTATCTACACCTACAGTAATGGGTTGGCATAGTCATAGGAGCAATTTGAAAATTATTTAGCATTTTCAGGTGAATGGCATTTTTGTTTAAAAAATGCTGTTTGTATGGACTATCTATCACTACACATGAAATATCAAGACACGTGTGGATGGGTACTGAGGTGCCATTGCATGTACTGCCTGCTCAAGCATCGACTTCATGGTACCACCTTGTTAAGGCACAGGAAGAGAGCCTGACCCTGCAGTTGGGATGACTGCCTCGTGACAGGGCATTTGGCAGCGGTGCTGAGGGGCATGTGGTTCTCTTTATTGTCCTGTCACATAATCAAGCCCATATTCGACAACCTTCAAAAGCCAAGACAAATTTAATCAAGATCAAAAGTGGAGGTTACTGTTACCCATGTGACTTTTTCCCACTGAAGGAAAATCACTAGGATTGGCAAGAAATATGAACTTTGGAAAGATTTCAGATTCCAAAATGTACAGAGGGTGACAATTACACAGATAGCCTTTTTGACCTCAGTGACATGGTCTGTATCCATGTTCAAGCTTGCCACCCAGGCAAAGAACCACATGAGGATTTTATAGAAGACTTTAAGAAGCACATATAAAATAACAGTGACAAAGAGAACAGAAGCATAAAAGTAAAGGGCAAACATGCCTGTGGTCCTGCAACTGTCTACAACAGCATACTTAAAATGGGACCTCTAAACAGTCATTCTGAAAGAATGCCACCCAAATTTAAAAACACTGACTCAGTTTCCCCTTAGAGGGCGTACTCCCGGCACTATCGGATATAGATGGAGACAGCCTCTTTGTAGAGTTTGTTGTGGGTCAGCAGGGAAAGTAAGATTTATGGCACACTGTACAGTATCTCAGGATCATTAATTTGCTAGTCAGAAAACTACTACCTTTGTCCTTCTTGAATAGCTGGATCCAGAAATAGGGTTATGGGGTGGTGCTACTGGGAAGCCACCATGGCCTGAGGAGCTGAGCTGATCGGAGTGGAGGGCGAAAAGGGGCTGGTGCTTCTTGGAGGGCTCCTGAAAAGAAAGTGGGCCCCAGTAGAGGAGAAATTCCAAGCTAGCCCATGGTGTTTGTTTCTGGGCTTTGTTGCGCTGAGGCCTGGGGCAAGCAGCGTTGCGTAAGCAGGCCGCGTGGCTGCTCTGGCATGCGGGCGGCTGAATTACTGCGGCAGATGGTAGAGGCGCTCCTGTGGGGGCCCACCATGTTGTGCCAATGTTCCGGGTCGGGTGCCCCCTTTCCACCCTCCCCTGTCCCCCCAAAGCCTTGCTAATGCACAAAAGCCCCAGGAAGTAAGGATGAATGCGCGAACGAAGCGGCGTGCCGAGGCGCGGGCCACAATTGGAGCTTTCAATCAGGGAGCGCTCGTTAAAGGCGAGCCACGCTGCCACTGCTGCCTGGCTGCCTCTGTGTACCGAGCTCACATGGGCCCTCGCACCCTTTCCTTCTTTGTCCTGGAGCACGCCAAAGTGTGGGGCCCAATCGCCTGATTATTTAGAAACCAGTGTTGGCTGGCGGTGTTGTGCCCGTGTTGCTTTGAATTGGGCATTGTGTAGTCAAGGATCAAGCTCGTTTGCTGCTTAAGGATCCCACTCCTTTTTATAGGGCTGACTGCTTTGTGTGGGAGTGTGTGCTGGAAGCTGGAAGGTTGCTTTTACTGATCACAAGTTAAGATGTTTTTTGGCTGACGAACGCCATGCCTTTCCAATACTTTGTAAGCGCAGAACATTGCTGCACTTGTCTCTGTAGTTCAGGCCAAAAAACAGGACAGCAATGAAAAGAGATTCCTGCTTCTCTGTATCTAAGGGATGTACCCAATAAATCATTAAAGGGTGATGTGTAAATGCTCAAAACATTAACATTGTGCTTGTGTGCTTTTAAAACATGCTTGAAATATCAGAGTTTTTTATCACACTTTTTTTTTTCTTCCAATGTTATTAGCTACCAGTCTGGTAGGGTAGGGAAAAACACACGCATCTTTAAAGACACATAAAGCCTACCATTTTTTTTTTGAGTATGTTATTTTTGGTGTGGTCAGGGTGATTCAATTAGTTAAGACCTTGGGTTAGTTAACAAACATAATACCCAGTGAGCTTCCAAGATGTTTGATCTAAAATTAAAAATCTTATAATGCGTCAATTAAATGTGATTATTTTAGTTACTTCAGTAAACTTTGCATTTTTTTCTATTTAAAAAGGGGATATGTGACTCATCACATCAAACCAAGTATTAAATTGCGTTTTGTCTGATGCAAATTTTCAGATTCCTTGTTCAATGAGTTCCATTTTTTTCCCAATTTTATTACTGTATCATGTCCGGGCAGTGCAAGTTTGTTTATAAGGGAGGCCTCAGAAAAAAATAGCGAAATCCTGTTTTTAGATTTAAATGAGGACTCTGTGATGTAGTAAGAAATAGCAAATCCTCAGCCTCATTTTGATACCAGGATTTCCCTGCCCCCCATAAAAATAATTCTGCCAGCAATTTGGATTTATTACAAAAAAATCATGTTTTTTTTGTGACAACTACAGTAACCAGATTGGATATTGCATATTAAAGTGTTTTATAGAAATCTCACCCATTCACTCCTCATCTATACCGCTTTGTCCTGTATACAGGGTCGCAAGGTGGAGTACACCCTGGACAGGGTACCAATCTATCGCAGGGCACACATACTTAAACCGACACTCACATGCTCATTTACACAATACAGACAAGTTGAGTACACCAATTTGCAATAATCTGCATGTATTTGGACTGTGGGAGGAAAACGGAGTACCCAGAGGAAACCCACCAAGGATGCGGAGAACATGAAAACTGCATGCACACAAACCAGACTCTGTAGGTACAAGCGACAATGTTAACCATGAAGCCATTTGTTTTATAACAATGTTTAGGATTAAAACTTTCTCAATTCTATTGAAAGATCAGAAATATAAGTTATATATCAAGCAATATTTGACGAAATTAAACATTTGATACTTTTCACCTACTGCACTCTATTGGCTATAGCGCAAAACTAACTTATATGACCTAATGACAGGTCCCACATGGTTGTGGTTAAGCAACAGGCACGAGCATCAGTAAGAGAAAGTAAAAGAATCTCAGTAAGTTCTTTGCTGTTCTGCTTATTTAGCTAATTTACTTAGCTAATGTCAGGTTTGTTTACATTTGACAGCAGCAAATTTTTCGAACACCACGGGTGTTGCTTAAATCAAGTCAACCACATTGACATGACATCACTCTGATTTCACTTTGACATCACAAGGGGCTATATCATTATTATACAGGATCAAATCACAGATAATAAGCCATTCATGGGGACTTTCAGAATTTAAATAGTATAGAGTTATGTATAACTGGCATGTGTTATTCTAATTAATATTGAAGAGATGAAGCCTGTGGTTCCTTTTCTTCACTCACTCCTCTCACTCATTGTCTATACCGCTTTATCCTGCATACAGGGTAATGGGGTCTCATGAGACTTAGGGCACGAGTCAGGGAACACCCTGGACGAGGTGCCAATACATGCCACACGCACACACTATGGGCAATTTAAGGATGAGAATTAGCCTAATCTGCATGTCTTCAGACTGTGCGAGGAAACCAGAGGAAACCCACCAAGCATGAAGAGAACATACGAACTCCATGCACACAGACCCCGAGGTGTGAATCAAACCTTGAGGTGCAAGGTGACAGTGCTAACCACTAAGCCACCATGTCACCTTTGAATCCTTACTTTATCAAATTGTCTGTGACCTTTTTCAACCATATTCAACCATTTCTTTTCACCTGCTTGTCTCTGCATGCGAGGTATTTACTCTGGCCTGTTCTAGCAAGACACACAAATGATAAGTTATTGGAATGCCACACCAAGTAATCCAAATAAACAGAGTTCCCTGGGCTTCCACAGAAAAGAGGAAAAAAAACACAGAAGCAACCCTGAATCCTCCCTTACGGCCTTCCTGACACATGTGGTCCTGGGTGGGGGGGACAGTAGTGTGAACGGACCATCATTTTTATCATGATGTTATAATGCTGTTAACTGTGTTTATGGATGACAAACAGATGTTTTTACTGGGGCCTACAAAAGGGGCCTAAAATGGCCTCCAGACAGGAACAAACATGAGGCCGTGCAACTTAAAGTGCAATATAATGGGCCTGATTTGAGATGACTGGCTTTTTTAAACAGTCATAATCCCTTTTGCAGGCTCAGAAACTGCCCGGCTAAAAAGACCTATTGTGATGGCGTGGAGCTTGTGGGAGTGATTTACATAGCCAAAGGAAGGTAATCAGCTAGGACCATGGCCATGGAGGAAGGGTTCAAAGAAGGTTTGATGGAAGCCCATCGAAGAAAAAGCTAACTGGATTGACAGTCAGCCCACCCCAATCAGTCCCCCGCTCAGCACAGAGCACAGGGCCAGGGGTCATATTTTAAAAGGGAAAAGGGGAAACAGGCGCAGGTTAGCAAACTTTGTTCGCTTTGTATTTTTAGCTTCAGCATGCTGGCAGTGTGTGCACTGAACAATCCGAACAAGCTATAAGTTATGAGCTCCTTCAGGCATGCAGAGCCTACAAATCCTAACCTAGAAAGCACAAAATGAACTTGAGGGCCCCCCAGTTACTAGATTGGTATGTCATGAAATTGTATAATTATATACTGAATGTACTGAGCTAATTGCAATTAAAAACAAGTAACTAAATAAAATCTGCAGCACATTTAGGAAATAGTTTTATATGTCCTTGGACTAAAATTTAATACACCAGTGTGTATGAAGACACAGTAGCCAAATGCCTTGTTTGTTTTGAAGTTGCCATGACTGGCACTACCAACCAATTAGATGGCTCCATGAATGATTCTTGTGCTGCCTACAAGAAATATCAGAAATATCATAATTATAAGGTGAGCACCCTTGAATGCCAACACAATGTTGTAATAAAAACAACTGGGGAATATTTTTATCTGTCAGCCAAGGCCTTTTGAGCCGGTGGTGTGTCGATAACACACACACCAATCATGGCGGTTGTCAATATGAATGTTATGCCTACAGGAAACTTTGTTAAAGTTCTGTTCAGGTCTTCATTTACTTTAAATAAGGCAAAATAACTCTCTTGTCAGAGCAAATTAAAATAAAATACATGTTTTGCTCACAGTCCACTTTTCCAACCAAAACCACTTGAAAACACACCACATTGTAATCACCACCTCCAAACTCATACGCATGAACTTCCGGGGAGGACTTGAAGGCCAGGCAGCGTTGGTCCATTTATCTCTTTCTCTAGACTCTAGGATTGTAGCATTTATGATCATACTCTGCAAAGGGAAGGGCATTTTAGGGTTTTACTGCAACTACTTTATGACAAATGTGCTGACTACAATCATAACTACAAGTCACTCATTGCTGAGAGGAGAGATAGCGGTCCTTTAGATGAATGATTCACACTTCAAAGCTGTGAGAACCACCCCCACACGTGATCTACTTCATTATATCCCTCATTTAGTTATGATAGGCAGGGTGCTTCCGATCGGTTTGTATCAAACGTCAGCAGGCTGGATTGCTTTGTGTTTAACGATGGGAAAGGAAGTAGTGCAGAGAGATGGATCAACAGGTCGAGTTCAGATCAGTTTAAAAGTTTACTTCAGACCAAAGTAGCATGCAAGCTGGGTCAAAGGGATTTGGGGCAGAAATGTTCACACAGTATAAATAACTGTTTTTTTTTTATTATTGAGTTGAACAGGAAAACAATGGCTGATATTCACTTATTCAGAAAGCTGAGGTATTCAGTATCTTTTTTTTTCAAGTCTTTATAGAAATGCTTGTAAACTCTGTGAATTCTTGAATCTTGATTGTCTTTAATAAAATAGCTCAGATAATACTTGCAGCTGGAAAAGTAACATTAATGCCGTAACGTGAATGCCTTTTCTATGATGCAGGCATATACAGGGAATTGCGTGGTGGATGCTCCATAGAAACCTAAAAAAGTAATGGAAGGAGTCTCCACTGCCAGTACAATCAGGGGTAAAACTGAGGAAAAGTCTTCAGGATGTTGTGCTTTCTCAGAAACATGACAGGCTATGATTCTTTCATTTATCCATTATCCATAGCACTTCCTGTCTAATATCATGGATGGCCTCGTGGAAGGTACACCCCGATTGAGGTGCAAACCCATTGGAAGGCACATGTAACATACACACACACACAACAAACACACAAAAGCAGTCATACATTATAGGCATTTTGGAAAGACCAATCAACTTATATCGCATGTCTTTTGACACTGGAAGAAAACCAGAGTACCCTGAAGAACCCCACCAAGCATGCAAACTCCACACATACAGACCAGAGGATAGATTTAAACCCCCCACCTTATATTACATTACATTAAATGTTAAAAAAAAAAAAAACAGTAGGTCACTTTGCGATTCACGTTGTCCCAGATCACAGCACCACATCATCGATAATTTTTCTATAACACCACATCACATTGTGTTTTATTCCATACTTAATCATCTGGAACAGTCTCTCCGGTAATTATGTAACAAAGAGTAAAGAGCCCATGTTGGAAGATTTACAAATGTGCACACACTCCTACTATCAAAGAAACTGACCAAGAGTGTCCACAAATTTATTTAACATTTTCTGGTTTCGATAAATTTGCACACAACTCACGGTCCCACTCTCTCTCTCTCTCTCTCTCTTACACATACACACACATAAAGACACACGCGGTCTCCATGCAGCTGTCGGACTTCACAAAGCCCAGCCTGTTAAGCTAGGAACAGCCAGCTGGACACAGCACACCCACTATTCGCTCTCCAAAACAAAACTGTACCCCCCTCACAGTGCCCCCTACCACCCTTACACTAATTACCGCATGCCAAGGCATTTGCCAAGCAGGCAGCTGTCGGCATGGGTGGCAGAGGGTGGACAAGAGGGGGACCACGACAACAGGCAGACGGAGTGAGCGAGAGAAAGACTGAGCGATGTTGTGCTGTAGTGAAAAAAAAAATCAGAGAAAGTGATCACCGGTTCCTCGTCAGTTCCAGGACATGTGCCCAGACCTAGAGACATCATAGTAGATGATCACGTATGTGTGGCTCGAGATATAGCTCGACCCCATCCTCTCCAGGGGCTATTAGCCCACATTAGGTGTAATTGGGGGTCGGACCGCATAGGATCAAAGAGACTTGTTGCTTCATTGGCGCAGTTGTGTGGCATGAACTGGTTGCATTTTGACAGTACGCAAATGAAGACGGCCTTCCGTCTCTCCTCATGACTAAAAAAAACTTCAATATAATGTCTAGCTGTTATAATAGTCTGAAGAGAAGAGGCAAGATATCTTGTTGTTAAAAAAACAACAACTACCTTATCTTTTCTTCTACAGGCAAATTCTTCTCCACCCTCTTCTCGTTTCCTTACTCCCCCTGGTGCGATCGCACAGAAAAAGGGGATGTTATCAGATGCTGGAGGCTGAGGGTGGATCCAGCTGCTTCTCAGTCAGTGTAGATGTGGATTTCTATATGTGTGTACGTGTGTGTGTGTGTGTGTAAACCCAGCTGCTTCTCAGCACAGTCAGACTTGCTGGCATCCCCGTGTCTGTGTTGAGCAGCGATGCCGGGGGCAGCTATCTGGGTGGCTAGGCCCTGCTGGCTGGCATATGGGTTCCATGGGGTGCCTGTGGGCCAGTCAGACTGCATGAAGCAGATGTTGGGAAGTCATGGAGAGGAAAAACGACTGGTGCAATCTCATGTTTGTGGCAGGTAAAGTGTAACCAAAACCCCACCCTTCACCCCCTGTGTCATTTGCGGAGAGCCAAATTAGTGGAAGATTGAGACACGAATTAGTGGCTATTTGATCACAACAAAATTACGGAGAGACAAAACAATGCAATCAGTCATAACACAGGTCAGTGGAATCATGTTACACAAATAACAAGCGGTAATATGTGTTGCACAAATGACACACAGTAAACAGACAAGAAAGCCTGCCAGGAAGGCGCTTTGAAGTATTCAGAGGGCCTGCCGACCCCACCCCCTCCACCACCCCCCATTAAATTGTCTCAAATGAGCCCTCTATGATTTATTACATTCAGTGCTCTCAAATTTGTCTGGATATAAATAAAGGCTTAATATACAATCGTGGATGGATATCTACCTGTGTGCTCAGTGGAATGTAAACACCTTTTTGCCTTAAAGCCTCTTCGTGTTCCTTCATGTTCTTCAATCCCACGCTCAACCGCTCCTGTCCCAAACACGTGGAGAAGCAGCGGGAGGTAAAAGCAGTTCAGAACAGCTGATTCAGTGTGGGCTTTGTCGGCCTTGAGGTTCAAAGCAAAAGGCATTGGTCTACAGAAGGGTTCGGATGCTTGCATATGCTGCCCCTAAATATTTAGACAATGGCCTCTATAATTGGACCAGCCGAGAAGAGGGACAAGGGAATGGCAAATTAAAAAAGCAATTAGAAAGAAGCCTCCTACACAACTGCATGTGTTTTTGTATCTGTGTGCACGTCGATGGGGGTGGCGAGCGAAGCTGATCTTTCGATGATTAGTGTTCCAGAGTGGGATGAGGAAACAGTGTGGGCAGAGAGACACCATCAGATAAATTGGAAATCTGTGCCAAAAAAGTCTTTACCACAACTCTATATATAAACTGTAAACGCTAATTAGCCCATTTACAATTCGCTGATATCTCCATCTCTCTTTTTTTTTTTCTACTTCTGAACTTCGAATTATCATTAGGATCTCAACAAGAAACCTAAACAAAAAACACTGTCTTTGCTTAGACTCCGGCATTAGTGCATTTCCACCTCTGCACTATCGTTAAGCTCTCAATCGTCAGCCACATGCCACGCAGGATGCCCCAAAAGGCTAAGTAGCATAGTTACTTCTCCTCCCTTCCTCCAGAGAAAGTAGCTGTCTCTTTTTCAGCAATCACACTACGGACGTCCGTCCCCGAAGGCAGATCGGATGCAATCTGAAATAGGAGAGAGAGCTGTCATGAGAAGGCCTTCATGACTATAGTTTATTCTGTGCCGTTTCCGGTCATGTCCCTGTCTCAAAAATGAGATCTGTCTTGCTTTCTTTTTTAAATGATTCTATACTATATTGTTTAAAGCAGAA
The DNA here is from genome assembly GCA_028565755.1 of Dinotopterus cunningtoni. NCBI lineage: Eukaryota > Metazoa > Chordata > Actinopteri > Siluriformes > Clariidae > Dinotopterus > Dinotopterus cunningtoni. The sequence continues at coordinate 5,052,085 of JAOTRS010000004.1, forward strand.
ACATAATTAAACATGACACAACTCTTGATTGACAATTTAATTGTGGAGTATTATAATTATTGACAGTAGATGATAAATGACTGCTTAATAAAGATAATTATTTGATGATAGCATCAGGTGTGAGGACTTAAAGAGAAATGGAATGCAAGGTTTACACTGCCAACAACGAAACAACAATCAATAAAATGCTGTCTATAAAATTTAATACCCTATTCGGTCTGCCGCTGTTGGGTCCTTGGACAAGACCCTATAACCCTACATTTACATTTACATTTACATTTAGGCATTTGGCAGACGCTCTTATCCAGAGCGACTTACAAAAAGTGCTTTA
>JAOTRS010000004.1:5104808-5117101 GCA_028565755.1 Dinotopterus cunningtoni
TCATCTTTTAAAAAAGGCAGTAAAGAAAAGCTGAGTGTGATTTTCTCATCTAAAAGACACAAAAAGAAAAACTATTTGCCAAATTAGTTAATTGGTAGTACACTAGCTAATTTGTCATAATCACAAAAGTTTTGATTTGTTTTATATAGTCATCGAGTTACATAATCATTATGTTCATTGCTAAAATTGGCTAATTTAGAAGGCCATCTAGCTCCATGTTTCCAAGAACCACTTTTATTCACCCTGGTTTGTATTATTATTTAATCTGATTTGTGTGAATGTATAGAAATGATTTACTGATATTACATCACAACCTGAGTTGATCATGATGATCATTATCGCTCACTCACTCACTCATCGTCTATACATTCTTATCCTGTATACAGGGCCAGGGGTCTGGAGGCTATTTCAGGTGACGTGGACAGGGCATGAGGCGTGGCCAATCCATGACAGGCCACACACACATACACACACTCACACACTTGTTCAGACACAGCGGGCAATTTGGGAAATCCAGTCAGCCTAATCTGCATGTATTTGGACTGTGGAAGGAAACCGGAGTACCTGGAGGAACTAGGAGGTGCTAACCACTAAGCTACCATACCACCTAATGATGATCATGACTATTATCCTTATTATTAGTAGTAGTAGCTGAAAATAAATGTGAATGGACAATTTTTACATAAATGACATTCAAGAACATCCATCTGTATTCATATTCACACACATCTACTCTGACAATTCCTTCTGTCCCCTGTCTCTCGGCTTTTTCCTGAGCAGTTTATTGCCAATGAAAAGGCAGATGACATGCCATAAAACCCTGCGAAACAGCAGTAATATAACCAAAACCACCACCAAAACACCTGAAAACATTGTGAAATGACACTACAAAGTGATACCTAATGATGTTCTAATGCAACAAAAGCCCTTTCTTCACTCCTCTGTATATTTCTTGTTCCCCCCTTTTCTCTCGTTCTGTTTGACAGCCTCAATGCTCTGTGCCTGCTGGCCAAACAGAGATGTGTAAGTATTAATTCCAAAGACGAATCAGGAGTGTGTGTCCAGAGCAATGTACTCTCAGCTGCATGCCAAGCTCAGGCGCGGGGCCGAGGCGTGGGGCTCAGGCGCAGGCAGCTGACAGGGCAAGGTTGAGTTGCTGTTGCTGTGTTGTCAGGATGTAGATCGAGGGGGGGTGCAGTGGTGACGAGGGGGGCCTGCTGCACTATTCAGCCCTGGCTTTACCCACTTCAACCTGCTAACAATGACAGCTCTGTCCGAGAGAACTCCAAGAACCGAGCCGGGGCCCCCTCCCGAACTAAGAGCCCTGATTTGTGGAGTGTGCCCCGCTCCCTTCTCCTTCTGATCCCTTGTCTATCTGTCCTTCGCTCCTTTCTTTGGCAGAGCACTGATGTAATCCAAAAACATCCACGGGAGCAGCTGCACAGCGAAACTGTCCTCTCCAGCTCTCTCTCTCTCTCCCTTGCTCGTTTTTTTTTTCTTCTCTCACTCTATCTCTCTCAGCCGCTTTCTTCTCCTTTTCTTTCTCCAGTGGCATGCGAGGCTGTCACAGGGAGGGAGCTGTGGGGAGCGGAGACAATTAGGGCCTTTCTCTTCTCTAAAATGGGCTATCACTTCAAATCTCTTTTGCCATCTACCTCCGTATCCTGTTTGAAGAGCTTTCGGCGTCTGGGTCGAAGACAAATAAAGAATTCCGACAGTTTGGGAATGCTGCATCGGACATGGGTTTAGATACAGAAAAGAACAGGAATGATGAAATCAAGAAGTTTTGTTATAAGAGTTTAAAGTTGTGTACGATGTGTGGAAAAGCTCACCTGGTGTTCAGCTCTCAGGAGCACTTACTCCCTGGTCTTAAGCAGCAGTCTTATCCCAAAGTAAAGACCATGTGTTTGGTTTTAAGGTTTGAAGTGTAACCTTTCTGATAGGCACACAATAGCATTCACATTCGGTCTGAAAACTTATTGTGTGTGTGTGTGGGGAGGGGGTCCTTGAAATCACATTGAACATACAACAGACTGTGAACTTCTGAAGGTGAAAAACTTGTGAGACTTATGTTTATGTTTTTACTTGCCGTAGAGCATTCTAACACCCCGCTGCACGCTTTTGAGGGCGAGGAGCCCTAAGGGTTATCCTGTGTGGAAAACCTTGATCGATACCATCCCTTCTACATGCCACAGAAGATGGAGGTGCACAGAGGGGTGGCAGGCTGTGTCCTACAAAAGACCCACAAATAAAAACAAAAATCCCTCTCCAAATAGCCATCACATAAAGAAGTGTGTTTAAAAAAAACTGTACATGTGCTGTCATCTGGAAACGCACAACAACAAACACCCTTAAAACAACTACGATTATGTTCCATGCTATCGTGCAGATCTGGGAAATGCCTTGAGTTCTGACATTCTGTTTGACCCCAGTTGACCTCTGAGAAACTTGAGGTGGGGAAAACGCATGCGGAGTTTCTCAACAAACTCTTGGTAATGGCAACCAGAGAGGCCAAAAGCTACAAGCTGCCGAGTGGAGGAACAGGTTAGGGCAGTAAGGGTCGGAAACAGGACTCCGTACAGCCACGGGGCAGGAAGTGGTCTGTTCAGTGTTAGATGGGGGGGCATTGATGGTAAATAAACAGTGTTAAAGACCAGTGCTTTTAAGCCTTATGTCAGCTGCCAGTTCCTCCAGTGGGGAACGAGTGTTTTTGAAGAAGGCACAGATTCCATGATCTGATCAGCTGTCTAGGAGAAAAAGCTTGGCGATATGAGATATGAAAAAGATGTTATCTTAAAAAAAATTAAGACTCTCACTTGTCAAAAAGTTTTAATATTCCATAATGGCAGGTTGGATTAAAATGCACATTCGAATACCGTATGTTTTTATCTCAATAGAAACAACCTACTGTACTGATCGATTTTTGTTTAACGTTAACGTTTTTTAAGAGAAGTTTCCAATATCAGAGCTTTCTAAAAGATTAAGCACTTCTCAGGCACATGGAAAAGTCACATGTACAGAAGGCACAGAAGCAGCTTATTATATAAACATATATACATATATACAATATATACAGTCCCTTATAATAAATACATAATTTACTATATAAATAATTTTAAAAAATTGACTGGAAAATAGGGCTTAACTTATGGCTTTGAGTTCAGGGGGAATCTCACCACTCCATCTCTGATTCATTTTCATGTAACAGCTTGCCCCATTACTTATTATTAATTTTTTATTTTTTTTGCATTTCAATAAATACTGTATGTCTCTATTATATTGCTTAAAGGTTTATTTAAATAAATTGCAAAGATCAATTTTAGAGCTCATCACCACAGAGTTATCAGATAAAACTTGGCCCTAAATTGTATTAATAATATGAGCCATATTCACTCTTAAGTGAAGTAGAGGTTAATTATTTTTACGTTGCATGTTTCCATTTTGCTTAATGGTATTATATTTCCTTTATTGCACAAAGAAAACAAATTCCTTCCACAAGCCTAATCCTGCATGTGAAGTCGAGACATAATGATCTTCTTGCACGTTTGCCATAAATGGCTTGTTCACTCCATCCTGAGTTCATCTATGTGATGATGTAATTGGTAGTATACCAGTAACTGGGAACCCAAACATTTCTGAAATGAAATGAAAGCTCAAAAAAAAATTCACAATAATGTTTCATTTTGATCATATTTAAGTGACAAGTGGACAAACAGGAATGTTGATAACAATCATTCTCAGGATGGAAACGGGGGTTAAAAGAGAAGGAAGTATCACACAAAACCCTGGGTTCAACTGGCAGAACTTAAGAGGGTAAAGGGGCACTGCACTGGAGGCTACAGCCATTTTGGTCTTCGTCCAAGCCAAGCTGAGTGCCAAATGATGAGGACACAGGGCCCAGGATGTGGGCAGACTCTGCAGTGTGGGTGGGCTGACCCCACCTCTCTTTATGCCTGGGCCCCTGTTGATAAAATGGGCATGAAGGGATGTGCCTCTTCTATCCCCATTTAACCTACATTGTGAGCCTTTCGCTAGTTAGCTAGTCTTCAAATGAATTGTTGTCACTGACTCCTGCCAAGGTTCATGCCTTATTACTCTTACCGTAGAAAAGCCAATTGGTTAAGTGCGCATCTCGAGAGCTTTAATGACAGACAACTTTGATATGCTATCAACTTTGATTCCAAGGTTTCGTGGTGTTATACAGAAACAGCAGATCAAACTTTTCACATCAGAACCACTAATTAATGAACATGATAACATGAAGGCAAGAAAGAAAATGGGTTGAAATTCTGCACCATGTTATTTTCTCACGGCCAGTCAATAAACATGATAATTGTCGTCCTCGCATTAGAAGCCTGTTTTAAAAGTAAAAGAATTGGCCAAATTACAAGGTTGGTAGAATATTAATACACAGCTCAGCTAACCAGGAAGATGCCCAAGAACTGCTCTGTTCACAGGTTCTGTGATCTCAAAATGTTTCATTTCACAGTTCATCTATTCAGCACAAGAGCAAACAGTGACCACATCCTGTGTAATCAAAATTTTATATAGAATTTGCATTCGGATTTACAAACTCATTTGACATTTAAATTCAGCTAGTAAATTTGTAGAAGTAATATTCATATTAGAGTATTTTATCCTAGGTATATCTCTCTGTTGAGACAAAGTGATAAAGAGGAGGGATTTTCCCCCTTACTGGGAAATTGTTTGGAGGTTTTACCACCGGTAGCCGTTAGTTCATGCAAATGAATGATTTGCCTCCAAGTTTACAGTGAATTCCCAATATTGCTGTCTTTGAATGCACCATGTTGTTTGGAAGAAAAGCTTTGGGACTGTATTCAACACAAAATGCACTGTGAAGTACGAAACTATGGCATATCAATACATGGCATGCTTTGAACAAGGGTTGAGCGTCAGACAGTTAAAGTGGTAATTGGGACCAAAGATGGCAAAGGAAGCCATCCTTGTCAATGGCAAATTCATTCATTCATCTTCAGTAATCACTTTATTCAGGTCATGATGGATCTGAAACCTATTTAAGCAACAATATCTCAGGAGAATTGAGGAATGGATACTCTCAGGATGAGATACCAGCCCACTGCAGAACGTCATGCATACACAAATTCACTCCCTCATTTATTTAGAATAACCAGCATGTTTTTGGTGGTAACTGAATAACCTGAAGGAAACCCATTTGGACACAGTGGGAACAAGTGAAACTCTGCATAGTAACCTGAGTGCAGAACTCAACCAGGAACCTTGAACTTATGATAAGTATATCGATATATGACACAATATTATACAAATTTATGAGTGTGTTCTAAATCCAGCAATATACGTATCTAGGCCATCTCGTAATGGTTCCGATTTCAGGGTTGCATATTCATATCCATTGTTTTGACTGTGCTATGTACTGTACAGTAAATAAACTGTATTTTACCAAAACTTTTCTGAAAGTGTCTGTGTGTCTATGTGAGTGAAGGCAGAAATGGATTTTGCGGGAGGCAGGATTGGGGGGTGGTCAAGGGAAGCGAGGGTTATCGACAGGCAGGGCGCAACGAATGGCTGGCGCCAGACAAGCTCCACAAGCCTGGGGAAGATTTAGCGCCAAACAGAGCCGAGTGTCGGAGCGAGTGCGTGTGTGTTTGGGAGTGTATGCGAGAGGGTCAGGCTCTGAATGCCGAGCTGTTCAGGGCAGATTTCACGGCTGGCTGATCACAGGCGTCCGAGCCTCGACCCTCGCGACAGCTGCAAGGCCCTGCCGGCATTGCCCACTCCCCCCTCTATCCACACACACACACACACACACCTCCTCCATCCATACTCTGCACAATGGGGGCCAGCCTGGACCGGCACAGCCTAGCCCAACACTGCAGCGCCTGACAGGCCGCACTCGCTGCTAACGATGGCAACTGTGTGAGGTATGCATATGGGGGGGGGTCATGCTAATGGAGCGAATGAGCGGGAAACGCAACAGCCCCTGCCCTCCCCCTGCAAGCTCAGTGAGGTGCTCCTGGTTTCTATAAGATTATTTCTCTTTCTTCTCTCTATTTGCTTTGCACATTTGTTTCATTACCATCATTTTTTCCTCTTTCTCACATCTCTTTTCAAAGGCATTATCCCAATCTGCATATCCTCGAACCATCTCTCCTCCAAAGAGAGCACGCCCTGCGTACAATACAGGGACGCCGTGGCCTTTGCACACGGGAAGTTTTCGGGAGGCCGAATTGGGTCAGGGTTCAGGGAGGACAGATTGGCTCCGAGCACGCCTGTGCTTACTGTGCCTGATCATTGACAGCACAAACGTATGACACAATGATGAAGATGAAAATAAATAGCTGTAACCAGTGATAAAGCATCAGTGAATCATGTAGTCAGAAAACAATGACCAGAAATATGCTGATCTACTTTTTACTTATTTCCCAAGCTGTTGTTATTTCAAAATCCAAGCAATTTTTTGCATGCAAAACCCAGCAGCTTCCATTTTGTTTTTTTCAAGTATTTTTTCTGTAACATTCAATTTTGTGTTGGAATACTAATGTTTGGAAATGTTTTGTGGTAACTCAACAATAAGGTCCTAAAATAAAAATAAATGTAAAAAAAAAACCTTAGGAAATTTGTACTAAAAAACTCAGGTTTTTAAAAAACTACTGTATATTGACCTTTAACAAAACGCAAAAAGGCCCGAAAAAGTTCTCCATATGAAAAGGAATTAAAATATCACGAATGCTTTACATTCTCCAAAAAATCTCTTCTTTTTTTTTCACTACTGACTCCTTCACATAGATTTTTAATTATATATTTTACCTGTAATGAATGAAAGGACATCTGTAAAGCTTATTTGTATTAAATATCTTGTTTGGTTGCAGTGTTTCCCACACACAGGTGAGACTCGGGCAGGGTGCCCAGGTATAATAACAACCTGCCAAGTATATAAAGTCCTATTTAAAATCATGTGTGTTAAAAAACAATTTGCGTTGTTTTTTTTCCAGTCCTTTCCAGAGGCAGTGTGTTAAGGCTCTCAGTGTTACTGATCGGAAGATCGGCGGTTCGAACCACAGCTCTGGCTGGTTGCCACTGCTGGGCCCTTGAGCAAGGCCCTTAACCCTGTCTGCTCCAGGGGCAGCGTTTAAATGGCTGACCCTGCGCTCTGACCCTAGCCTACTAACAAGAAGCGTTCTGACCCTAGCCTACTAACAGAGTTCCACTGTGCAGTAATGTATATGTGACAAAGACAAAAAATTAAATAAAAGTAATAATAATAAACAGAGCAACAAGAACAACTAATATGAGAGAAGGACTTAGTATTAATACTTGGATGTTCATTTTCTTGAATTTGAATGCTAGGCACGTACTAATAAATGTAATTAACCTTGATATCAATTTAACTTTATGTCTGCATGGTGCCCTGAGACAGCCTGGTGTCCTACCCATACAGTATGTGCATTTTCACCTGATGCAGTGTTCCCAGAATAAGCTCTGGATTCACGACAACCTGGGTAGACAAGGACATTATCCACACCATGGATAAAGCAGTTACTGAAAATGAGTGAATGACTTAAAATAAATTGTCCTTATTATTTCTTCCCCTAAACCCCCAAAACCTTCCCTTAGTCTCCTGATACTTATGTTGCCTTTGACCACCTACTGTATGAGGCTGTAGCATAAATGTCATCCATCACTGTGATAAAAACCAGAGCTTTCAACACAAATGAGGCAGACTGTTGATTTGCACAAGACAGCAAATGGATGTAAAGATCAATAATCCTAAAATATCAGCAAAATGAGGGCTTTCATTAAAAAGTAATTATTAAAAGTCTGAAACAGTTAAGAATGTGCCAGGAATTAGATGCATAAACATACTTGGCTGTAGATAGATCCATCACCAAGATAATGACCTCAACCATACATTTCTATCAACACAGAGTTGCTTGCTGGAACATGATTATCTCAACCTTAGGCTCTGAACTTTTTTGGGAGGAATTAAGAGGACAGTTTGGAAGTAGCTTAAAGTCTCTTAAGATGTTCTACATGTTTTACAAGTGCTACGTTGGCCACTTTACTGGAAGAGGCGCTGTGGTTATTTTCTTCGTGTTACTTGAAGGGGGACAATAATTTTGAAAGAAGATTTTTTTTTCTGAATGGTGCTAATGCGCATTATGTAGAATGTGGAGACATCAACTAGTCTTATCTGTTTGGGCTATTGGAGGAAACCCACCAAGAACATGTACACTCCATGAACACAGACCCTTGACAGCGTAGATGCAAGGCCACGATGCTAACCACTATGCCACTGTGCTGCCTAAGGTGCTAAGAGGGTTTTGGAATAATTCTGTCAAGTCTTCTACAGTACTATAATTTCTGCCTTGATGTGAAAATAAAACTCCATTTTTTTTTTAAATGAAACGTTTCATATGGTCCTATGCATCACTGTGTCACTGTGGCTGTCGCATGCTGAAGCCTCTTGACCTGAATTGTTTCTTGGTTATGACAAATAGTCTGGTCATGCCCTCATGCTTTTTGTGCATCATGGAGCTTCATCTATACATCTTGAACATTTAGGAACACTTTGTTTGATCACCAGTTAATTCAATGCCCCCAAAAGCACTGTAATGAGCTTAGACTGTGCAGACACATGATAATCCTATTTCCTACCCAAATGGGTCGTGAGGTTTATTGCAACATATGAAAAAACACCAGTAACCTCAGACTAGCTAACACACAGCACACCTTGCTAAAACTGGGTGCACAATCATTACACAATACCCCAAAAATGCCTTTAAATTGCAATTTAAATGCCCCATTTACCCACATGGCTGTATTTGGACGCTGGCTGTGGAATGGAACGCCAGATAATTGATCTGTTATCACACCAACACCTTTGTTCCGTTTGAGAAAACACAATGACTGGGATGTTTGTCAAAAAGATATTAACTTTTATAGCAAGGAATCCACTCCCCACAGCGCCCCCCACCCCCCACCCACCACTGCCCTGCCGCTGGCTGGCACAGATTTACACCCTCGCCGAAATTTCGGCTCAAAGGTTTCATGCACCTCATGTGACAGCAAGAGCAGTTGAGTGCCTGCTGAATCTGAGCCGATATATGCATTCCACACGCTCTGAGAGCCAGGATCGGCTGGGCAAAAAGAGAGAGAGCAGGTAGCTGCATTTCACCGCTCAAGACTGGGCTCATTGTCTGGCCTCTGTGGGAAACTCGCAATACTTCCTTCAAGGGTGATTACTAAGAAACTTAAGATTCCGTGTCAGTGACGCTTCTCATGTTTGCCACAGGAGCACGCATCTGCCCCCTCATATTTACCCATCCCTCGCATACAAGCATGCGCGTGCCTACCATCCACCTCTACATTTTATACATAATTACGCCCTCCAATGGTCAGGGTACCTGGACTTTATCACTCGGCTACTTAAAACATCACAGAGGGCAAGGTGTGAAGTTTCTATCCAATCTCTCAGCATGAGCTACATACACTCTCTGCAGGGAGGAAGATAAGCTCATTCTGATCAGGAGATAGATGCGGCCATGCAGGCAAAAGGTCAGCATTATCATGATTACGCCGAGCCAGATAATCAAGCTTTGTGTCTTTATCAAATGCGTGATGCCGGAACGGTATGACTAAACTGCTTGTTCAGTAGAAAAACAAAAGCAAAAAATCAGGTCTAGAATTTCAGTTACTCCAACTGATTCTTGCATTACAACCGTGTTTGAAAGTTTTTGAAACATTCCTGCTAGATAAACAAAGAACTGTTTCCAAGTCTCTGGACATGTAAACTTTCGTCAATTAATGAACTCCCACAGGAGCCAGGCTTTCTGCAACAGGAAGAGTACAAAAAGACTGCTCCTGAGATGGAGACTCTTGTGCCTGTTGCTTGTGGGATGGGCCATACTGACATCTAGCGGCAGTCTCAATCACAGCTCCGTCGTGCATTCTGGGAGACAAACTCAAAGCAGTGCTGACATAGATTAATGACTCCTTTTACAGCTAATGATGGAGCAATGTGGACAGCTGCTGGGCAGCCCATGGAATGCCAACACTGACCCCGGGCTTTGGTGGATGAAGAGAAGAGATATTCACTTTACCTCTCTAGCTCTCTTTCCTTTACTTCTGCTTGAAATTATCCCTCCTTTTGCCCATTCAAAGCTCATCACACCAGTTCCTTCCTTTTCTAAAGGCCTGCTTCTTATGGGGTCTTTTTCTTCGGTTCACCTGTATGCAAATTGGCTCAGCATTCTGTTTCATTAATCTGGGAGAGGTAGGGCGAGATAGCAGCAGATTGCTTCCGCCGCGGCAGAATGTTCACCGCACTTTGGCCACAAGTTAATTTATTACTGGAGGGTTTGGAGGGCCAGGCGCACAGGGGATGTTTGTTAAAGATCCTTTTCAGTGCATTCACTCGGCCAGAGTACGGTGCTTTGAAACCCCCCCTGCAAAAGAGTGGCCATTCACAGAGAGTGCAGGAAACCTGAGGGAAGAACTAGAAGGACAATTCTGAAGAAAGAGAGATTAAGCAAGGGGGAGTGTGTGTGTGTGTGTGTGTGTGTGTGTGTGTGTGTGTGTGTGTGTGTGTGTGCAAGAAAGAGAGAAAACAAGGAACAGAACTGGACTTAAAATTAACGCATTTGTGTTAGAGATAGTGAAAAACTTTGACTTGGAGTAGACTTTAAGATGTGGAAAACGACCAGGATGATAAATTTGATAAAACTTTTCTTTTTTTGATAAAAAAAAATTCCCTTTACTCAGTTGGAATCACAGATATGAAAATGTTTGTGTTATTGAAAGGTACCTTATGTAATGCACGAAAGTCCCGTTGTCGTCGTTAAAAAAGGAACATTACTTATCAGTACGGCACTACTGAAACACACCTCAGCAGCTGCTGTGACTGCAAACAAAAGGCCAGGCAGTGTGAGAAAGGTGTGGGTTGAACTAAAGATGAGGAGAGCTGAACTTTCTCCTCAGTATCTCATTAGTTACCGCCTTCCTTAACCCATGAACAAAATGAGTGCAAACGGGGCATGGCGAGGTGACGAAGCAGCACCTGGCTGACAGGTGTTTGGGCTGTCAAGGGTCACGGGATTAACGGCTTCGCTCACCTGACTTACCTGAGCAAGAGAAAGGGGCAGATCCTAAACAGACAGGTGCATCTGCTTAAACAGTGGTACAAACACATCCCAAAAAAAAAAAAAAAACCCTGGACCTGCAAAGCCGGCCAACATAATTACAGCTGGGGAAGCATGTGGATAGGGCTTTGAATTGCAGTGGTGGAGGTGCTAAAGAATAGAAGGGGAGTGAGAGAAGCAGATAAGTTGTCCAGTATTCAAGCCACATCAAAAACATTGATCTGTAGCCCACGTACATTATGTGGTTGCAGGGACAACCTCCTTTTCTTCACCGAAGCCCCTGCCAGAGGGTAAGGACGGCCGTCCTTTTTACCACCCTGATGCCCTGGTTTTCACTTTCTTTAATTATAGCCTGTAAAATGCGAACCCACTCTGTCCAGAAACAGAACTTAGGAATTAGGGCCAGGTGCATGGGCTTTAAAGTACTGGGGCAAAGAGGGAGGTGAGAGTGGGATGTATCTTTAGTGCTTAAAGAGGCAGTTAGTTAAACCGCCCCAGTGAACACAACACAGCAGTAAAGGGCCATGCAACAGCTGTTTTCGGATCCACAGAACTGAAGGATCGATGCCTTCAAGATGACAGAAGGTCATGCTGGCTGACATATCAAGCCAGGAGCTAAAAGTTTTGTCACTACAGAGCTATTAAAGAGTTACAGCTGCTGAAAGTAAGATTAAGGATTTTCAACCTGCTAGTAGAAAGTTGCTTGCGAAACAATATTTCATAGCAAGGTTTCTGTTTCTCCCTTATCTACTGCACAGATTAATCATATGGCTGCGAGTGCCAAGTCAATACACAGTCTAAGAGAATTCATGGCTCTGTCCGAGTAGTCACCAGTGGTCTAGTTGCAAGCTATTTACAGTAACATCGCATTATGCATTTTGAAATACACATGTTTGGGACACTGATAATACTATGTGCATTTCAGCGGCAAGGTATGATTGCTTTGATCTGTACCTGAGTTTGATTGTCTGCCCACTATTGTGCACCCATATTAGCAAAAAACCAAAACAGAACAAGAGTACAGTACACTTAGGACAACTACTATGCATTTGTTTGCATGTCGTCGTTCCATTCTTGCTTCTGTGTACACTTATTATCCTGCTAGCTTGGAGTATTAATATGAAGTGTACCCGGATACGGAATAACATTACTTAT
>JAOTRS010000004.1:5182411-5201790 GCA_028565755.1 Dinotopterus cunningtoni
AATATTTCTTTCACTCACATCGGTGTGATCATGAAACTTGTTGAGGTCAGTGGAGATATGCAAACAAAGGTTGTGAAACCAGTGCGGGGAAAACGTGTCAATGTTTAAAATAACATTACCTGCAGTCACCAACGAGGCTTGAAATCATTTAATATAGAAATGGTTCCACAGGATGCGTGCAAATTTATTACGCCTAAACCTGGGCCACATCATTTTTTTGCAGCCTACATATCACGTAAAAATGGATTGGCATAGATTGGCAAAACCCAGCTTGTTTACAAATGTCAAAATGCTGCAAATAAGCCCTCTTTTTGTAGCATTATCGCTAGAATTCAGCAGCCACTCAACCACTAGCACTGGGTTTTTATCATCAACAACATGTTTTTTTTTTTTTTTTTATCTGCTTATTAGTCTTAGATCAGGCAGAGGTCTGCCATGTGCAGCCTGCAAACAAGCTGTTACTATAGAAATGATAAAGTATGAGAATTATGTGAATTATTTTAAATCTGTAATAAAAATCATTACTTTAAATCATTAATATGAACTTGGTTGAACTACTAGGTGGCACGGTGGCTTAGTGGTTAGCACTGTTGCCTTGCACCTCCAGGGTCAAGTGTTTGTTTGCTGCCTCGGGTCTGTGTCCAAGGAGTATGCGTGTTCTCCCCCGGCTTGGTGAGTTTCCTCCAGGTACTCCGCTTTCCTCAATTTCCAAAGACATGCAGGTAAGGCTAATTGGTGTTCCCAAATTGCCTGTACTGCGATGGATTGGCACCTCGTGGGTCTCCTGGGGATAGGCTCCAGGACCCCCGTGACCTTGTAAACAGGATAAAAACCTTCCTACTAATCAGGATCAACAATTCAACAACTCTGCCATATAATTCTTGAAGCATGATCTTCTTAGTCCTTGTGAAATATTTATTGTATTTGACAGCTGGTTCATTAGCTGAAAGGAACAAGCTCACTCCAAGTGTGCTCTTTATGATCTACATTATGCTATATGATAGCTAGAGGTCACGCAAAAGTGATGGCCCATAGAAATTTGCATGTAACTGAATTTTGCACAAGAGCATGAAGGAATTCAAGGAGATGTCATGTGAGAGATTTGTTAAGATCTGTATAGATAAGGAGAGGGAAATGGGGGTATGTGAAGCGATTAAGAATAGGTGTGGGAAGACACATGAGCTCACCACAAAGACACCTCCTACTCCGACACGCCTGGTTTCTGTTCTAACTCACACCAGGAAACACTACTGACCCTGTAGGGACAAACAGGGAACAGGTAATAGAGATAGCGCTTAGTCATGACTGATTTCATTTCACAGCACAGCTCTACACCATTTTCATTCTCCTTGTCTCTGTTTGCGTCTGCAGGTCCGCAGTAGAGGGAATGATTTGGTGGTGGTGGTGTGGGGGGGATTGGGGGAGGGCTTCTGTTTCTACGTCGGTCCACATGAGCTGGCTCCATTACATTGATGGGGTTTTTATTAAATTAACTAAAGCAGTCTATGGATGACTCCTCCTTCACCAAGGGGAGAAAGATTGAGAGAGAGAGAGAGAGAAAGAGAGAGAGAAAGAGAGCAAGAGAAGCAAACTCAATCACATTTGTCCTTATCTCATTAGTGAAGGCAGGACAGAGGAAAGTGTATTATTCTTTATCGCTCGAAAAAGTGAAGGGCTCATAAATAGCCACAGTGGATATGGAGATGGCCGGCAGGGGGAGGTGGGGAACAGGGGCGAGCCGGTGACAACAGTGTCGATTTGTCATCCTGTTTTGAAGCGATCGCATGCTAGTCGCTGGCGAATGGAATGTCTAAATTGGTTACGTGCTTTTCTAACTCAGCGTGTGTGTTAATCAGGGGGCGTAGGTTGGGCAGACGCTGTAACAGGCAGTCATGCGGGCAGCAAGCTCAGCTCTTTTACTGTATAGTTTTATAAAGAGATTCCCAGCTGGGAGAACTTAGTCTCGTAAGACAAACTCGCAGCATTTGCAGAACTAGGCAGTTGAGATGGCAAATGACCAACCACAGACCTTTTCCCCCTAGCCTGTTGGCAAACATGCAGGATTATCTCATTTACTGACCACAAATTGCTTAAAACTAAAGTCTTTCACTAACTATATAACAGTTATTAAAAGTGCACAGAATTGCTAGCGTCAAGATCCTGAAGCTTGTGGCCAGGAACAGAAAAGTGTACAAAGGATGAACTATATGAACAAAAGTATTTGGCCAAACCTGCAATGACATTGTATCCAAAAACATATACTTCAATATGCGGTCTGTCCCCCTTTTGCAGCTATAAAAGCTGTCACTCTTCTCGGAAGGTTCTCCACAAGATTTTGGAGTGTTTCTGTGGGAAATTATGATATGAGAGTATTTATGAGGTCAGGCACTGATGTTGGATGAGAAGGCCTGGCTCGCAATCTCCGTTCCATGTTATCCCAAAGGTGCTCGATGGGGTTGAGGCCAGGGCCCTGTGCGACCAGTCAAGTTTTTTCACACTGAACTCATCCAACCATGTCTTTATAGTCCTTGCTTTGTGTACAGGGGCACAGTCATGTTGGAATAGAAAAGGGCCTTCTCCAGACTGTTGCCACAGAGTTGGAAGCATAGCAAAGTTGGACACATAGCATTGTCCAAGATGTCTTGGTATGCTGAAGCATTAAGATTCTCCTTCGCTGGGGTAAGGGGCCTGATTGGGACACCTGAATTCAATAATTAACAGGTTTGGACAAATACTTTTTTTTACATGTAAGCCATGTACCTCCAAACAATAAAGGCTCAAGAAGGTTGGGTCCGTCATAACATTGTATAATACATTTTATACACATTCTTGTCACATGCCACATCAAAATCTTCAAGGTTAATGACAATTTCCATATCCATGTATAAACATTTCCATTTAACTGTTTTAATAATATGATCCTATAAGCTTTTTAGCACATTATATAGTCACTGGATTAAAAAAGTTCACAGTATGACATCTTTAAACAGAGTTTCTTTAGAAAAATCTGGTACTGTTCCTGAGAACATCATGTAGACGGGTTTTTCCATGTTTAATGATGAAATAGTAGTAATCAGTAAACCTACTGTAGCTAGCAAATGCTAAAGTTAGATTATGATGTGTTACATAAAAGTAACTTAATCATTATTTCAACAATATTTTTTTCTTCTTCCATGCCTACTAAATGTAAATTTGCCTTTTCTCAGTTTTCGACTCATCCTGGTGCCCTGCTTCTGTTTGGAGATCTCATTACGTGGAGGTCTCTGGCTCTCTGCTGAGGATGGCCACGTACTGTATGGTCTGCTTGGGATGTGCGAGGTGACTGGGGATGGTTCCAATTGACCATAAAGATGATGGAGATGATGCAGGCAGTCTTTCTCTGATGGCTTGACTGCAGTCGCTCAATAGTTTAGGTTTAAGTCGGTGGACTAGGGGATGCTGGATGGACCATGTACTGTACATCCTAGCAATAATTAATTCTTCCGTAATTTGGACTTTCTCAATCAGACATGCAAACTACAGACACAATGACACCATTGGTCAATTTTCTTTTCCTGAGACTTATCATAAAGTGACACTTTTTCACAACTCTGGCATGTTGATATTAGCTAAGTGTTCTGCTTTTTTAACATTTCACAGAAATGAAATCAGACAGTTCCCCAAGTAGCCGAAGGATGTGAAAGTGTGAATGTTTTAAAATAGAAACATAAAAAAACTTCCTGTCCCAGGAACACTGAATGGTTATTGCTCTGTATATTGACTATCCTCAAAATATTTTGAGGTGTACAGTATATACACTACTTCTCAAAAGTTTAGGATCACTTTTACACTCCATGTTCGTTCCTGATTTTTATTTCTTTCTACCCTGTAAAGCAATGCTGAAGGCATCCCAAAATATGCAATAATCTTCTTTGAACAGTTAATGTTGAGATGTAACTGCTACTCATGATTTGTACGGATCATAACGGCTCTAATCCGAGGTGCTGTTTGTTAATTGGTGATTTTTTTGAGGCTGGAAACTCTAAGTGGACTTCTCCTCTGCAGCAGAGGTATGTTTTGGTCTTGCCTTCTTGGGATGGTCTTCATGAGAGCCAGTTTCATCATGATGCTTGATGGGTTTTGAAAGAGCTATTCAAGAAAGGCCGACCTCTGCGTCTTAAAATAACAAATTATTGTTGTTGTTGTTTTTACTAAAATTGCTTGATTCCATATGTGTTATTTCGTAGTTTTGAAATCCCTAGTATTGTTGTAGAATGTAGAAAATAAAGCACTAAACAAAATATAATAAAGAAATATGCGAGTGATCCCAAACTATTGAACGGTAGTGAATTTGCTTGCAGAGATTTCTGTTTTGTAAAGCACTACTGAGCTAACAGAAAAGGATGCCCAAACGTCATATGTGTTATATGCATGGGTAAAAGTGGGCCAGTATGGTCTGGTACTGCGTACCACTAAAAGATTCAGTGGCGGTAAACAGTACTGGAAAGCAAAGAGAGCAGCTGCTTGCCAAAACGCACATATAAAACCAGCCAGAGAAGCACTTTCAGCAAGCAACCACATCTTATAACATTATATCATCTTGAACAACACTTTGTCTTCTTAGTAATTGCCTCTAAGTCGTTCAGAATTGCCTTGGAACGGTTCATGTTGTGTTTTGAGATTTCATTACTGTGAGTTAAAGCTTCCACCAACACGCTGCACCTGACTGGTATCCACTGCTGTGGGGTTTTGGCAGGTGGATGTTTGTGGCAAAATCTCCCAAGTAAAATGTGTAGCAGAATAAGTTGTGATGGTTCATGATATTCTGTTTTATTCCAACAACACAGACAGCAGCTGTTTTGTTACTGTATGTCTCTAGAGGTTTTATTTATCCAGGTTAAATTTAACTGTTTATATGTAGAAGAAAAAATGCAGCCAGAGTCCTGTACAAAAAGTGGACTATCATTATTTTAAAGTTTGTCCCTTAGCCAAAAGTTGTGTTAATTTTATACATCAGGAATATTTCTTTAACTTACTAACCTAGTAATAACAGCATTGACCAGTTAACAATGTAACTAATACAACTTAGTGTCTTCTTTGAAGTAGATAGAAAAGACTGAATGGCATTCTGACTGAGTTGTCATTGTGATGTCACTGCGTTGATGCCATGTTGTCAATGGAGTTCTCACAATGACCCCTTCGCATATTGCTGTATTTATATCAACCCAGTGGATGCATTGTCAACATAGTAGGAGTGTGATGAGCACCTGCAATCTGATCGGACATAGTAATAACTCAGTTCGATCTTATTGGACCCGGTGCGTGTGGTATCATGTGCATGAAAGGAAATTAGTGATAGATCATAGATGCATCAATAGATGCATTAAGAACCTGACGATGTGTTTAGGAAGTAGTATGTACTTGATAAATGCATATTTTCCATTTTGACTCTACGATATAGCATTCTACGATATTTTTAGGACGTCATGGGAACTTTATGGTCTTTACTGGAGTCACTCACACCATTGTCATCATGAAACTGGTTGAGGTAAAATGACAGACACAGAAATGTAGAGATATGCAAAGACAGGTTGTAAAACCTGTGCGGTGAAAATGTGAACCTACAGTATTTAGTACAACATTAGTTTCTGCCACCACTGATGCTTGAAATCCTTTAAAATAGAAAATGTTCCACAGGCTGACTTAAAGGTAGACTTGCAAATTTAATGTGCCTGGGCCACATCCTGTCTGTTTGTCTGTCTTTTTTTTTTTTAGTTTTCTTGCATCCTACATATCACATGAAATGGAATGACACTAGATTGCCAAAACCCAGCTTGTTTACAAATGTCAAAATGCTGCAACAAAGCCAACACCATCCCAGGATTCAGCCACCACTCAACCATAAGTACTGTTTTTAAATCATGAACAACACTTTTTTTATTTATCTGCTTCTGATTATGTCGACGTTCTCCATGCGAAATAAGCTGTCATTATAAAAATGATAAAATAAGATAAAGAGCACATTATTTTTTTATATTATAAAATCCTTACTTTAAATCATTATTTAAAACTTGTTTGAACTACTGTCAGGGCTGCCGTTAAAGAAATTAATTCAACACATTCCTATTAAACAGGATCGGAAATTCAACAACTTGGCTTTATCATTCTGGAAGCATGATCTTCTTAGACCTTGTGAAATATTTACTGTATTTGTCAGATGGTTCATTAGCTGAGAGGTACACACTCATTCTAAATGCGCTCTTTATGATCTACATTACGTGATCATAAATTGCCATAGAAATCTGCATGTAGCTAAATTTGGGAGTTTGGGGAACTACAGATGAAGTTGTGATGGTTCATGATATTCTGTTTTATTCCAAGAAAACAGGCAGCAACTCTAACAAGGTGTGTGCGATTTCAGGCACAGATATTCTCTGTGTACATGACTGTGTATGCACATCCTTCCTTACTTCCTAAACACAGTGCCTGTGAAACAGTGCATTTGAGTTGCTGTTCTGTGACTTTCAATTAAAACAAAATAAGTTATGAGGATTTTAAAAACTGTCACTGTCACTGTCACTAACCTAAGCCTGTTAAAGGGTGCACCTTCCTCATTAAAACAAATATTTTGCTATACACATCAAATGATTTCAATTTCTTCCTACTCCATGCAAACATTAAAAAAAAATTTTCCAAGCATATATGATGATATATAAGAAGTGAACGATATGAAGCAATGAAAGTTAGACAAGAATTTTAAACTACTTTCACCCCTGATTGTATGTGTCACTGTATGTAAAGAATAAGTCATGATGGGGGAGATGTTTTAGGAAAAGAATTTAACTACAGTTTGGGGTCATGTAAACATCTTTTAGGTCCAATAACAGCATGCACAGGAGAGTTTTATTCTCTCGCTGTTATCCCATAGCAATTTGCAGACACTCACAGTTTTGAATCTATTAACAGTTTATAGTAAAAGACATTTTAGTTTTAATCAGAATTTGAGGTGGTATAACAGTGCTCAATAACTTTGCTAGCTTTATATTATTTCTGTTTTTTATGTTCGTGAAGAATCATGTGACCATGGGTGAGCAGTTTTGTCTTACTTGAACTAAAAAAAGGATGAAAGAGAGAGAGAGAAAGAGGGAATGTCGCTGGAATGTATCATTATCAGCGCAGACAATGATGCCTGCATCTTTTAGCTTTAGTAAACGATACTGCCTCTCTCAATTAAGTTGAGAACAAACAACAGAACAACACCGAAGAGGGTTATGTAGAGGGCAATAATGACAGCCTTCAAGCTTGCTGGCAAACAGACAGATTTTGGCGTCTGTGGCCTATGGGGGGGGGGGGGTGTCTGTGTCCTGTATACCTCATTAGAAGACAGAGAAGCTCTATCTTCTTATGGAGTTCACTTCATTCACAATGAATAGTACACCAAACAGGCCAGACAGGACGAGGTAAAACCAGGTAATATTTCTTTTGTTATCATGAGTTATTGAACATATAATGGTTGGAAGTGCCATATTAGGGTTATGCAATATTATAGCATCTGATTTCTCTGCTACTCATAATGCATCCATGTGCACCCTTTCTGCCATTTAGAGTTTATCTATTACAGTATGTCTATTAAATATTAAAGCAGCAATCAGACCAAAAGCAAAAAAAAAAAAAAAAATGGCCAATTCATTTGAAAGGAATTTTCCTTGAGATGCATTGAAAATTGTCCACTAACATTTTTTTTCCAGTGGACACAAATTACACTTTCTGTTTAAATCAATTTAGCAAAAATGAATTTTTGTGAAAAAGTGTTGAGCTGGGCGGCACGGTGGTGTAGTGGATACCACTGTCACCTTGCACCTCCAGGGTCTAAGTTGGAGTCTGTGTGCGTGAGTTTGCATGTTCTCCCCGTGCTTGGTGAGTTTCCTCTGGGTACTCCAGTTTCCTAAAATGCCTGTAGTGTTGTGAATGAGCAAGTGAGTTTATTTATGTGCGTGCGCCCTGTGTACCCCGCGCCCCATGCTCCAAGTCTAAATTTGACCCCACCTCAACAAATCCAATCTTTTACTCCATGGTACAAGCATACAGTATGCAGTTGTAAGATGTCAAGTCACTTGTTTCCAGCGTTCTTTCCCACCTTTCTGATCTTTTTTTATACAGCCATTTGTTCTGTACACAATAGCTGAGCTTGCCACTCCTCAGGGTCACCAAAGTAAAGTCCACACACCAGAGTAAATAACGCATGGCATCGTGGGAATGGACTTCAGGGTTAATAATCAGATAGCAGCAGGATTTTGCAGTTGGACACGCTTTCTCTTCATTTGTCTTCTTTATGATGCTTGGGAAGGGCTTGGTTCCTTTGAAGGTGAGATCAGAGAGAGGTAGACTCCATAGGCCTGAGTGGTGGCAGGAGGATCTGTTACGCCAGCCATGACCTGACAGACAAAGCGTGGCATCTGTGTTATTACTCCATAAGTGTGAGCTGAGACTCACGTGCAGGCTGTTATTGAGAGCAGGTCAGAGGTCAAAGGCATGCACATCAAAAAGAGTGCTTTTTTCTCATCCCTGGCTTTACTGCTTAGTGCCATTTTTTAAGTGGGAGAAGGTGTATATGTAAATGAAGGTGTATCTAAGAAAAGAGAGAAATATAAACACACAAAGTTCTAAAGTTTTTTTTTTTAGATATTAGGCTCTACCTCTTAAGCCATAGTTAAACTAGACATTTCTTTAGTTTGCGATGACTAAGAAATTTAGCCATGACATTGTATTTTAAAT
This sequence comes from Dinotopterus cunningtoni, assembly GCA_028565755.1. Lineage (NCBI taxonomy): Eukaryota > Metazoa > Chordata > Actinopteri > Siluriformes > Clariidae > Dinotopterus > Dinotopterus cunningtoni. The sequence continues at coordinate 5,191,166 of JAOTRS010000004.1, forward strand.
GCAATAAATTCTGTTTCTGCGTGTGTCCTGTACACCCACACAATGCTTTTTACAAGATTACATACATTAAAAGATTGTTTAAAATCTACCTTTACTAAAAAAAACTTGGTAGAAAAATATGAACTATTAAAACTACAAGTAAAACAAAGTTGCTGAGTTACTAAAGTTAAGTTGCTAGCAAGCTACACTACTGTATATGGACACAAGTATTTGGCCAAACCTGCAATGGCATTGTATCCAAATATGTACACTTCAATATGGAGTTGGTCCCCCTTTTGCAGCTATAAAAGCTTTTACTCTTCTTGGAAGGCTGTCCACAAGATTTTGGAGAGTTTCTGTGGGAATTCATGTCCATTCATTCTGTAGAGCATTTATGAGGTCAGGAACTGATGTTGGACAAGAAGGCCTGGCTCGCAATCTCCATTCCAGTTCATCCCAAGGTGCTCGATGGGATTGAGGTCAGGGCTCTGTGCGTTCCAGTCAAGTTCTTCTACACAGAACTCATCAAACCATGTCTTTATAGTACTTGTGTTTTGCACTGGGGCACAGTAATGATGGGATAGAAAAGGACCTCCCCAAACTGTTGCCACAAAGTTGGAAGCATAGCATTGCCCAAGATATCTTGGTATATTGAAGCATTATGATTGCCCTTCACTGCGAATAAGGAGTTTGAAACATGATTCAATAGATTTCAATAGTTAACAGGTTTGGCCAAATACTTCTATCCATATAGTGGAGCTGACTTCAAAAAGTTTTTTAATAAAATATAGTGATACTATAAAAATTTATCCTCCTTACTGACTGTGTACTATATCATCTCTTCTGTGTTCATACCTACACCCTGCAACAAAGAGCTTGTCCTCCATTTCAGATCTTTTACAACAGCGTTTGATCGATGCTAATCCAATAAGATGAATTGAATTTTAGCATGCATAATTACACTGACAAAGTCGGGCATGATTAAGCATTTATATTGTGTCCAGGTCAAAACAATAAAGTCATTTATTATAAATGTTTATACTGATGATAATCTGACTATTACGTGAGTACCATTAAACACCGTGCAATCTAGCCTTATCAAACTTTTCTCTTCACGTTCCAGGCTTTTATCTCTTCACTTTTCCTATTCACATTTTAGACAAATAAAATAAAGTGAAAATATGTGTAAGATCATTAATTAACAAGGACATTGTCAATGTTTAGCAATATACTAACCCTTGACTTGGTACTTCTTAAATGCAAAACAGGGCTAGGTTACCCATTAGAGTTTACAAAAATAGATAAGGTACAAACAGTAAGGATTTTTTATTATTATTCTTGTGGATTTTCCCGATTTTATTTCCCATTTAGTCATGGCTACATTTCCCACCCATCCCACCATGGGCACCCTCCCATCAAGGCAACAATTAGCGAAGACTATTACGTGCTTCCTACAAGACACATTAACCAGCCAGCTACATCCTTCTAAACTGCTGCTCATGCAACTTTGGGAGCGGCGTAACACACTCAGAGGAAAGCAACAGTATGCCATTGCCAAGGAGAGGACAGCAAATCTGTCTCCCAGAATCCCAGCTAGGAATGGCTGTCACAATCTCAGAATTCCCATTAAGCCACTTAGGAGCATGGGAATTTTTTGTGTATTCACCCAGACTAGCGACCAAGCTGAATGTTTAATATTTCTGCATTTATTAATTACGCCTGCATGTGTCTTAAATCTGTACTGTATGTTCTGACTGACAGGAAAACCGGGGACATGATTCAGCTTAAGCATCACAGTTACTGGATCTTACGTCCATCCTCAAATTAACTCATGCACTGGAGTGTGTGAACAGGGAATATCGGATGTTTTTTTTTGATGCAGTAACATTCACGGCCCTTCACAGCTAGAAGCCCTCTGGATCCCTCTGGAGCAGTACCGGAAATGAAGTCACCCACAACGTTTCCGAGAGGAAGATGAAACTTGTCGAGTGTGGACCCCCCCCCCAATCCCCCTTTTCCTCCTCCTCCTTCCATTTCTCGGCCTTCCTTGGGGGCATAAGGAGAGGGGGGACAGGAAGTCCATTCATTGTTCTGGGTGATTTCAGAGCTCTCGCTTTATACTGACCAGCCCCACCATTCATCTAAAAAGAGTGCTGATGTAAGCATGCCAGCCATGACAAGCGTCACACTATGAATTCATCGGCTATCTTTCTTCCTGTACCCTTCAATAGGCTTACTACATCTAGTTCCACAGAACTTTTGCGGGCTATTTAAAAAGCTTGATGTTCGATTCCAGCGCACAATCAGTGTAATGTCCTTTTCACTGCTGTACACCAATTTTGAAATAATGAATGTGTTTATATATGCCTGCCAAGCTGGAAAACCCCTTACTGTAATGGTCTGCCAACAGGAACATAACCTCAGGGGGAAGTCTATGACAGACTTCAGGACATCTTTGTAGAAACAAAGAGGAAGTAACGGTCCTTAGAAACGACTGTACGGAATAAACAAAAGTCACAAGCACTGATGCGTATAGCTTAACAGGACATGGTCAGTGAGATCATCACATGGTCACAAAAGCTCAAGCTCATCAGCAGGCTTTTAGTGAAGGCTTCAGAGAGCCCTCATTGCCCTACAAACTGCACTCTACCATTTCAGGTGAACGCACAGGCATGACAATAGAGGTAGCTTTCTCACTAGTTGCCCCTACAGCAGTACTTATTAAAATCCAACAGGTCAAATAAAGGTATAACCAAAGTAACAATCATTATGCACAAACATACTGCAACAATTAAACAACTATAAACCTAAGTACATTTAAATTTGCTTTAAGAACAGTCATGAAGACCTCATTTCTAATGTTCTCCTGATTACTTTATTGCAAATTTAAGGGGGTTTATCAGAAAACATCTTCCAGCTGGAACTTTATAGAATAACAATGTAAACATCTGCTGCAATGCACTGTACTAAGAATTTACAAAGTTATTCAAATCTAGAAAAGTGTTCATCAGAATTGCATACATTAATTGTTTTTGCACGATCAAAGATGTAAATGATTTTTAAGATAGCCCTATTAAATTGTCCATCTTTCCTGATAAGAACGGTCTGTCACAATGGTTTTTCTATATTATCAAAACTAGGCTTGAAATCAAAATTTTATCAAGTACAAAACAATGTAAAAGAGAAACATGCTAACAAAATTTTTTTCTGATGTTTTATGCAAATTTAATACAAGCCTTTCAACAGTACTTATCTTTACATGCGATTGCCACCTATTCGAGGTGTACATTAATAATAATAATTCAGTTATTTGTCACATTTACCTTATAGCGCAGTAAAATGATTTTTTTTTTTTTTTTTACATATCCCAGTTAGGGAGCTGGGGTCAGAGCACAGGGTCAGCCAGGGGGCTTGAACCCCCGACCTTCTGATCGGTAACCCAGAACCATAACCGACTGAGCCCCTCTGCCTGACTAATTAACTGACTTATTTAACATAAACACCACTTTGCAATTTAAACCTTAATCAAGAAATTGTAGGTTAATTACAGCAAAAACACGAAAAGGACAACATGCTTATTTGCTTATGCGAAATACGCAATAGTCCATAGACTTAGTAAATTATCTTGCAAGGTTTTTATGGGTATCCTTTTTTCCTTTGACAGGCATAACTCTACACTGCCTGGCCAAAAAAAGTCATTTTCGTTCGAGCACCTTCAGCTTTGATTACCGCACACAATGCACACGGTGGATAGCTCATGCATGAAAATTATTCTTTATGCTCCCAGATCCACTCTTTCACATTTTAAGTTGTAGAATATGCCTGTTTCATAAGGAAAAAAAAACTCTACAGATGGGCTAATCTGGTTATTCAGTCCCTTCAGGTTGTCAAATGACTTCATTTTATTGCTGAACCAAGACCTGACTGACTGACGCAACCCCTGATCATAACGTCAACCCCCAGAGGCCTGTACAGTGACCACTATACATGACAATGTCATCATGTCATGAGGATCCCTATTCGCTCTGAAAAAGGGTCAATCTGAACTCATCAGACCTTGTCACCCTTTTTCCATTGGTCTGAAGTCAAACCCTTACGCTCTCTAGGAAACCTTTTTTTCCTTCTCACTAGACGTCACTAACAAATAGTTTTCTTACTGTATAGTCACTAGACAAAGCTGTTAAGTTCCAATACTGTGTTCTTCCAGCATTGTGTGTGTGTGTGTGTGTGTGTGTGTGTTTTTTCAGGCCAGGCAGTATGTAATAAATCAGGCACTGAATTCCAATGAATGCTCTGATACAGCATACAGTACTTCAAGGTGAACAGCATATCATACAGTATATGCATGAAATGCAGTATGCTTTATCATTTGGACAGTTCGAGCAGACCACACTGTTCAGACCACAATAAACAATATCAGGCACAAATAGACAGTAGATGAACACAGCTGTATTTTTAACATCCTCTTAAAATATTCTTAGGAATTTATATAGAATGCTATAGACCCTGAGCCATCATGGTGGCATAGTGATTAGCACTGTGGCCTCGAACCTCCAGGGTCGAGGGTTTGATTACTGCCTCGAGTCTGTGTGCTGTGTGGCTTTCCTCTGGGTCCAAAGACATGCAAGGTAGGGTAATTGCCTATAGTGTGTAAGTGAGTGTATGAATGTGTGTGCTTGTGTGGGCTGTGATGGATTGGCACCCCATCCAGGTTCCCTGGGATAGGCTTCAGGCTACCTGTGACCCTGTATTGCGGTATAATGAGTGAATGAGAGAAATATAGACATCAAAAGGATTCTATAGAATTTTTACTAGTTCTATAGGATTAAATAAACCTGCAACAAGGTTCTATAGAATTTCACATCAGTTGTTTAAATTTATCTTATTAATACACCATTTTAAAAAGACCTCCAAGTTAGAAAATGCTTTCTAGTCTTTGTCCAATAATTTAAAAAAAATGTTGCTCTGTCTTTAGTGGATTATTTGGTTGGTTGTGCTGCCCGAGACAACAGGTGAGGAATTTATTTACGTTGTTTACAAGGTCAGGTTGCCAGCTTGACACCCAATTGGATCTGAGCACTTTGGGATGAAGGACCTTGCTCAGCGGTCCAACAGTGGCAACCCGGCGGCGTGAGGGTCTCGAACCGGGGACCTTCTGGTCAGCAGTCCAACACCTTAACCACTGAACCACCTCTGCCCCTTAACGGATTATACATTGTCATAAAAACACATACAGTGCAACATAGCATTACAGGAAGTCATTCTTGGCTCTTGTGTGATCTGCCTATGAATGTGTTAAGATTAATTGTACAATTGTTACACTAACATTCTACTGCTTTCAAGGTTCATTGTTTACATTTTGCTTCCCATTATCACGTGATTTTGGTGACAATGGTTCAAAAGACGTTCTTCCTGTTTTCCGGGGGCCTGGGTTCAATTCCCTGGCAGGACGCTGTAGATATACTGGAGGTTGGACAACCATTGTACTCATTAGTTCTCCCTACAAAACTAAGGTTTTGCTATAGGATTTCCATTTATTTTCTCTACAAATGCTACAGAATTTGTTCTTTAGGAATTCTATGGAATATTTCCATTTTGCAAGGCAAACTTAATACAATTCAATTCAGTTTTATTTAAATATTAGTTTTTAACAATGGTCATTGTTGCAGAGCAACATTATGGATATAAAATAGAAAACAGATTAAGGAAAAATGCATAAAATTGTCAGTCTGTCCCTGATGAGCAAGACAGCCGTGATGGTGGCAAGGAAAAACTCCAAAAGGTGTCAAAAGGAAGAAACCTTGAAAGGAACCAGACTTAAAAGGGAAAAACCTCATTTGAGTGATATCAGATATCAGATAAAAAGAGAGAGAGAGAGAGAACAGTTAGGTATCCTTACCGTCACATAATGGATAAGATCAGTGTATACATATATACATATATATGAGTACAAACAGAGACTTTAACAGGACTAACTGCGGCAGCATTACTAAAAGGGAGGGCAAAGATTTTATTTTTTTATTCATCTAATAACAATAATCGCTTAACTCTGCAGATTCAGGGCTTACACATTGCATAGATTCGCAATCCAGATATACACCCTGGAACTACACGTGCACATTTATGCCCTTGGGGAAGCATGTGTTATGTTTCACACATGGTTCACAACTTTCATACACACAATTTCACTAATTTGTTTATTTCTACACGATTTTCTCAAACAATTCATTAATTTTCACATGGATTGTTTTCAGCGGATTTTGTTTTAATGTGGAATTTATTTATATGAATTACATTCTTTTTGTTTTTTTGTTTTTTTACATATGACCTGAGTTTTTTCCAGATGGTCCATTTAATTAAATATACAATTTTTCTTAGAACTGCGTGTACGTCATTTTCTTAGGTTATTTGCTTATTTATATATATATGATTTGTTACATGATATTAATTTATTTCCATGTGTAATCTTTGCACTTTTACATTCACATTTCCCATACTACTATATATAATAATATAGTAATATATAACCAAAGCATGTCTTTTTTTTTTCTAAAGATGTTAGCGTCAAAGTGATTCAGAAATAAGAACCAGAGGCGAGAGCTTTCCCTGTCCTGTCTCTGTGCTGCTAAGCATCTCTGACCTGCTTTAGTAAGGTTAAAAATGAGGTCAGGAACAATGAAAGGGTCAGTTCATGTCTCACTGCCGTTAAGACTTAATTAAATTTCCAATGGAGAATGGAGAAAATTGTATTCAACGACTTTAGCCTATTCAGCCACATGAGATGACCTAGAGCTAGAAAACAGAAACCAAACGCTTAAACAGAGTATGAAATTACATATTGTAAAGCACTAGAGTTTATATTCCATCAGAACGAAGATGCTACGTTGACTTGTTCGTGAACTGAAGCTTTATTTCAGAGCATTATTTGCAGGGACTGCACTCCTCTTCAGGCCAACGTGCGGAGTGTTCTCGGCAGAAATAGCTGAGCTGAGCTCACTTGTGTACGGCAGAATGTGACAGCAAAATTGCTCTTTGCAACTTGTCTGCAATCAGAACCTGTTTAGAAAGTACTTCCCTGTCATTTCGGATGTGGGTAATTTTCAAGACCGGTGGGACGAATATGAGAGGCTTTGCTTGTGTCTTATTTCAGAAGAGTGCTTAGATATTATCAAGAATAATTGCAGGAAGCCCACCCTACAGTGCATAGAAAAATGATTAAGACTTGAGCAAGGACAGGGGAAAGTGTGTATGAATGTGTTTGCCTATATAAAAGTGGGTGAACAAGCATGGGTGAGCGTTAACTGCCCATCTCGGAGCGGTCCTGGCACATATGGGCTACAACTAGGGCCAGCTCCATGAGTTTCACTCATCCAGTTTAATAGAGCTCTAGGCTCCATTGCCTTAATGCTGTGTTCTCATAAACAGGCAGAAAGCCCAGCTCGTTTTGCTGTAGCATGTATGTGTGTGTGTGTGTGTGTGTGTGTGTGTGTGTGTGTGTGTGTGTGTGTATGAGTGCCTCGGAGCCACATGTTCTGAATGCAGCAGGTTTGGCTTACACATCATCCGGACTCTGGAAAACCAATCCAAGTCATAGTACTGGTAAACATAATGATGTTGTTGATGATGATGATGATGATGATGATGATGATGAGGACAGTAATAGGCTGTTACAGAGACAGGGTCAGGACTGTGTAATTTCCCAGTTCCCCATCTTTGTATCACCTACTGTGCTTGTTTGGGTGAAAGTGAAATTTGTTCGATTATACCGGTGCAACATTTATTATTTCCACCGTGACTCTCCCTGGGGTCACAGTATCCAGTTGCCATGGCAATCGTGACCGTATCCCTTTGTGCTGGCAAATAACAATGATTTCCCTCCTGGGATTATTCGTACAAGACTTGACTCCACACACAAAGGCAAAGGTTTTCAAGTGAACTTAATCCACAGAGACAGCCGATTGTAAATACTATACACCAGGGATTATACGAATATGGGTCAAAACACCAAAATTCGCCTGTAAATATTGTCCCCGCCGCCATGTGGTCGGTGAAATCATCTCTGAAAGCCCTCCACCCACATGCTAAGAGCAGCAAGTTCTGCAGCTGACTGCACACAAAGCGTGCAAACCGTCTGGAGGGAGTCCAGCTGAGTTAAACATGACCTAACCTCTGTTGGGATTTTCCCCTTCGTGATGCATTACACTCAGGGAGCACACGCATGCCTTTTATGAAATATGGTTTTTTTTGTTGTTCTATGTGTGTGATTTGGTCCTTGCATGGACCCGCTTAAAACCACCAACATTGTCATCACAGCTGCAATTAATGTAGGAATATGTCTGCACATTAGACATAAATCATACACTTGTTTCTTTTCACAGCTGTGCATTTAATATAGCAGGTATGTGGCTCTCCGATGAAGACTGACATGACGCTTGAGACCTTTTTTCATAATTATATCCTATAAAAGCAGTACAGTTTGTTTACCTAGTCGGTCAGAGCTATGCAGTCTTACTTACATCCTGCAACATGAGTTGAGGTAATAAGGCGATTTATTTTTCACCCCATTAACATGTTTTGTATACATTTCACCAATGACTCAATTTTATTCCAGCTCACCTTTGAGTTTAGCATCAGCCTATGCCGTCGTCCTGTTGACCAAAAGACAACAGGACGACGGCTGTTTTTTTTTTTGGTCGAATTTGCACCAAATTGGCAACCATTCAGCATTAATGATTATAAGACCGCCAATCTCAAATCATGACCAAAGAATTCTTTTACAAATAAGCGATTTGCGTCTGTGACAAAACTAACAAGGGTAAAGTGTTAAGACTTTAGGCAAACTGCTTTAATGTAGTTTAAACACTGATCAGTCATAACATTAACACTACATAAGCTTAACACATTAACAATAATTATCAATCGTACACCAGCAAACTGGTGACAGTATCATGGGCACCCAAGGCTCATTTATGCCTGCTGAAGCCAAAGACCAGCCAGTCCGGTCTAATCCCACAGAAAAGCCAATGCAGCACAAGTTGCCTAAAAAATCAATGCTGGCAATGATAGAAAGGCACCAGAACACACAATACACCACTGCCCACTGCACATGGGGCTCGGCAGGCAAAGAGCACACAGCGAAGAGCCAAGCAGGCAAAGAGCCCATGGCACGCCAAACCCAGCCTCAACACTCCCCAGACACCACAGCACAGTCCCAGATGCCTTGTGATGTCACACCCCGAGGTTCCAGAGCTGGCCGTGTAACACAAGGGGAATTACACAATACTGGGCAGAATGTTTTGTGTTGCAATGTTATGACTGATCTAGTTGCTCAACATTTTACATGCTACTTGTTTTACACAATAGTGACAATACCATACTACTGTAGTTTAAAATGCATTTGAACTACCAAACATATGAGGTTTTATTAGTACAAACGAAATGTAGATCATTTTCCCTAACATTTTGTTAACACAAAACTGCTTTAATTGTTGGCATTTTTATTGTTTTTCCTAATGCGTCCTTCCCACGGTCTTTCTTCTAGTCATTTTCATGTGTTGTTACACCCACTCTGTCTTGTTGTTCTTGTTGTTTGGATGTCTGGTTGCTGTTGTCTGCTTTAAGGTCTAAATAAAACAAGCCTATAAAACTTTAACTTAAGTGGTAAGATAATAAAAACTCTTGATTTCTGCAACAAAAATCAACTTGTATAATTGAAGGATTAAGGTGGCTTACTGGCATTTTTATTTGTTTGTTTTATTGAGCTAACAACTAAATGACACTTGGAAGATACAAAATTTTAAGCGTCTTGTAAACCTGATAACAAAGGAAATCTTCAGCTAAATAATAAAAAGAATGATTAACTATTCAGAAATGTTAATAAATTAACGAGGACCAAATGCCACAGCTAAACACGGTCGCATGGTTGATAGAGGCGTATTTTATTTGCTCAGGAAAGCAGACAGGAGCAGGAGTGACAAAGACAGCACGTCTTACGACGTGTCGTAACCACAGTGAGAAGAAACAATACGCGACACATTGGTGAAAAGTAAAACACTAGCTTTGTTGTTGGGAAATTGCAGGATCAAAGAAACACTGCAGCCATCTTTGGTCAGGAGTTCTGCTTTTTGACATGGAAAGATGGTCCGCCTTGACATAGAAAGATGTAGAAGTCTTTAAGGGTGTTTTCACATTAGGGACCCGGAATCATTTCTGAGAACACCTGACCCCAAAGTCTGGTTCATTTTAATGAGTGAGAACACAACCGTTCCTGGCTTGGGAACCATGCCCGAGCCTGCTTGAAGAGGAGGTGGTCTCAGGCAAAGGCATACACTGCCTGGCCAGAAAAAGTTACCATATCAGAAGGGACAAATTATTGGCTTGCATCAATTACAGGTGTGTTTGATGATTGGAGTTTGGAGCAGTGGAACAGTGTCATGTGGTCCAACAAGTCTAAACTGACCCTATTCCTAGGGTGCAATGGGTGCGTCAGAGTAAGAAGAGAAGGGCAAGTGATGCACCCATCATGTACTGTATAGTGCACACTGTACAAGCTTCTGGATACAGTGTTATTGTCATGCACACTCGGTCCGCGACCGGCACTAGGACCCGGAAGTTAAGCGGTCGCGAACCAGGAAGTATAAAAGGAG
>JAOTRS010000004.1:5211968-5234564 GCA_028565755.1 Dinotopterus cunningtoni
TCCCTGTTGAGTCTGGTTCCTCTCAAGGTTTCTTCCTATTGCCATCTCAGGGAGTTTTTCCTTGCCACTGTCGCCTTATCATAGACAATCTTATTCTTATCTAGACACATTTTTCTCACACATACACACTTCCATAACATTTCTTTTCAAATTTTCTTTTCATTTTTGTGAAGCTGCTTTGAGATAATGACCATTGTTAAAAGCGCTATATAAATACAATAAATAACTTTCCTTATTTGTGGTCGTACCATACTAAATGATATGTTTTTCTGTGCCTTTTTGTAGCGCCACAGTATTTTGCCCTATCTCTGCGCTTCGATGCTATTGCTATTGTATGTCATGGCAATTAAATATTGTTAAAGTTGGAGCTTTTTTGTAGTACGCTATCTGGACAATAAAAGACATATAGGTCTGCAACAAGGGCTGAATTTGACCTAATTGCTTTTAACGTTTTTTTATATAGTTTATTTGTATGTAAGATAAAGCTAATTATTCTATTGGTAATATACTAGCCAGTGTGGAAAGTAATGCCTTGTATAATTTTTTTTTTATGATGGCTTATATACATAAGTACAGTTTTAACTACAGCTATATTCGTTGATTTACTTAAACACCACTTACACTTGAGATTTGACTTATTTTGTGTGTATTTAACTTTGATGCAAACTAGTCACTAGTTTGCATCATTGATCTTTGTTTCTCATTTACTCAAACACAGTTTTTTATAAGAACATAGCGTGAGAAAGACTTTTGCTAAATTGTGCTTTAACCTCATCTTTGCTCTTGTCACCTGCTGGTGTTTCTTGCTTTTATGTAATAAAAAAGGAATGACTTTTTTACCTTTCTTAACAAGTCCTCGCAAGTCTGTGAGGAGTTTCTGTATAGTTTTTTACGCATCCACTGGAAATGCTGACTAGGTTGTTTTTGTAGGATCCATGCATGTGTTCATGTGGAAATTCCGCCTGGATACAGAGGTTAGATTTGTAACTCGGTCAGACGAGAGAACAAAAACACAGCCGAGCTGCCAGTAAAACTGTTTCAAAGGTAACACCTTTGAGGTTCAGTGTAAGTACTTGAAGATTGAAGATTATAAAACATAACTGGGTTGCAGAGTCAGCAAAGCAAATGCTCATTGCAAACACACGTTACTTTTATGGACAGGTTTAGACAGAATTTAATTATCAAGGGTATTTACATTTCCACACAATTTTGTTAACATGCATTACTTTACATTGCAACACTTTTGAATTGTCAAATCCAAGTAGGTTGAGGGTGTTGATTAAATCAGCAGCTCTGATAACATCTCTGGTTGCAAGGCTCATGCTGCAAGTATAATGTTTCACTGGGACTTTAAATTTACTCAGGATGGTGTAGAGGAACTCAAGTGGCCTGCACAGAACCCTGAACTCGACCCCAGGGAACACCTTTAGGATGAACTTCACACCAAAATTCTTCTGATCTTTTGACATCTCCACAGCCATGAATCTACATAGCCACAGGGGAACCAAGTGCATATAAATCCACATGGTTTTGGAATGGAATGTCCAATGGTAAGGTGTCCACGAACTGTACATTTGGTCATATAGTGTGTTCTTTTACCCCAAACCTGTAGTGACAAATAAGTTCTCACAGGATGTGTGCCCTAAAGCACATTAGCAGTTTATAATTATCAATCACCACCCTGCTTGACATATTACATGTCAAACTGGTTACACATCGAGAATCACACACACTTTCCATAGGTTTATAGCAAGTTCATCAAGAACAACACCAGCATCTTGACAATTATATCTGTGTGAAACAGACTAGAAGCTTTGAGTGCTGTAATATAAGGTAATTTAGAATGAAATTAGAAGATGTTCAAGCTATGGACTTAACTATGATAACACTTTCTTGTAAATTGAAATGTCTTGTACCAAAGTAATGAAAAGGTGGGCATAAACTTGTTAGTAACTGACATAGGTGATTCAAATTGTACATGTTGGTTGAAAATGTTGGAGACGTCTTGGTCTCTCACTGTGCTATGGAATGTTTTATGGAGTTGACACCACTGACAAGATCAATGTACACAGATGTATAAAGAAGTGTAAATAAGGGAATCCAGCACTGAAGACAAACCATGCAATAGAAGACCATCAACTTCGACAAAGGGGATTTTCAAGAAGGATTCAAGAGTTGGGTGTAACAATGGCGCAAATAGATTGCTTGCGATGGAGACTCTGTTGAGTAGTACCTTTGTCTAGAGAAAAAGTACATGTGCAATTTGAACCAAAAAGTACATACAGTATGTAATTTGAAAAAGTACATATGCAATTTGAACAACCTATGTCAGTTGAATAAAAGGAAAAACCCCTGTACACACTGAAGATACTAGAAAAATGCTTACTCTTTAGAAAAGCAAGTCAAGGCAAGTCAAGCATGTACAACCTCAAAAACTGGCGAAAAAATGTTTTAGTCCTAGAAACTCTTAAACTAAAGCTGGGTTTGAACATGTGCCTTGTCCTGACCTGTGTATTGTATTAAAGATCAGTTTCAACACCATTAGTCCTAAGAGCTGGATTGTAAAGCCAAGCATACAAATTTGAACAAAGAATGTGCTTGCTGGGTTTTTTTTTTCTTTTTCAGAGAGTGGACTAATAGTATGTTAGCAAACATTCCCCCAAGTCAATGCACACCCACTCCTCACTGTCCTCTCTCTAATATCCAAACAAACATACTGAAACCACATGTTGTACACTTTATACAGTGACCTCATCCTCCAAGAAAAGCAAAATGAGAAAGATCAAGTAAATAAGGAATGGCGTAGTGAGAGGGGAACGTCAGTGAGATGTGCCAGGCAGCACAAGTGTGTTTTCCTTGCTGTGGTTAGTTCATAGCGGTTAGCCGGTTCCCTGGGGATGGGCAGGTGCTAAGTGGGTTTGTTTAACAGAGCCCAGGTGGAGAACGGGGAGTTGTTTAAAATGCAGCAGTGCTGAAACATAAAAAAAGCAATAAGAGGCGTTTTTAGCTGTGAGCCAGATGACTAACCATTCAAGCCCTATTTCCACACATTGTGCCAAGTAAATGATCGGGATAAGGGCCTTCCATGCTGATGTAAAGGCAGTTCATGAAGTGTACTTACTTGTGTTTCTCTCCATACAGTCTGTAGCACCTGCTAGCTCACAGACTTTATCACAGACTTCCTCTATTCTCTGCTCCCTTGTCCGACAATGAGCCTCTATAAATATCCCACCCAGTCTCCCATGGCCCACAAGGCCCTGCTCTTTCCTGAGGGACAGGAAGTTCAGCCTGAGGCAGAGACCCTGAGCTCTCTTTAGAGCTTTAAGAGGGGGATGGGAGTCATGCAGGGTGATGATGAGGGTTTGGTTACAGTACAGACAGTATGCTTACAGAAGGCTCTCATGTTATCAGCATAATGGGAGCGCTGCACTGTGCTTACTCCTACACAAAGATACAGAGAGCGAAGAAATACGAAAGTTGTAGGGCTTTAATAAAATAGAATAAAAGGTACTGTATGATATAGTGTAAACATAGCGTCAGTGAGGATTTATATTTAATTTCAATTTACAGTGAAATATGACTCTGAATTTGACTATGAATTAAATTCTGTGTAGACTTCAATAGTAATAATAATTATAATAATAGGATAGATAGTTTGATTACACACTCTATTGGTCAGGGGTAGCTCAGTGGTTAAGGCATTGGACTAAGGTTTGGAAGGTCCCAGGCTCAAACCCCACGACCACAAAGTTGTCCCTGTTGGGCCCTTGATCAAGGCCCTTAACCCTCAACTGCTCAGATGTATAATGAGGTAAAAAATGTAAGTCGCTCTGGATAAGGCCAAATGCCTAAATGTATTATTTCCAACTTTAACTTTGATTACATCATGCAATGTACCACTTACTCACTCACACTTATTATCTACAGTATACCGCTTTATCCACAAGGTGGGGTACACCCTGGACCGGGTGCTAATCCATCGCTGGGCACACACATACATACACTCACACACTCTGGGCAATTTGGGTGCGCCAATTAGCCTAATCTGCATGTCTTTGGACTGCGGGGAAAAACCAGAGCACCCGGAGGAAACCCGCCAAGCAAGGAGAGAACATGCAAACTCCATGCACACAGAACTAAGGCAGGAATCAAACCCGGACCCTAAAGGTGCAAGGCGCCAGTGCTAACCACTAAGTCACCGGGCTGTCTGGAATGTACCAATGTTTTCACTCTGGACTGTGCCTGTGCCATCAGAGAAGAAGAAACTTCATAGATGTGATAACTTGGTCATTCAGTACTTTCATGTCATTAGCTGACTTCATTGTATTGCCATATACTGTAACGTTGCTGAGTCTAGACCTGACCAACTGAAGCAACCCCAGATCATAACACTGCCTCCAGAGGCTTGTACAGTGGCCACTATGCATGATGGGTGCATCATTTTACGTGCTTCCCTTCCTACCCTGATGCACACATTGATCTGAAACAGGGTTAATCTGAACATGACCTTTTTCACTGCTCCGAAGTCGAATCTTTATGCTCCCTATCAAACTGAAGGTTTTTCAGTAACAAGTGGTTTTCTTATGGCCACACAGCTGTTTAGTCCCACACAGCTGTTTAGCTGAAATTATCTTAATTTTTTTCAGTGCAACCCTCCCACCTTTTTGTGTTCAAATAATTGTAATCCCTATACCCTTGATAGTTTTTATATGCCAACATGCCAAATACCTTCCATATACAGTACATCACTGTGGCGAAATCTGCTTTCAGCATTAAAGCAACAAATGGTTAGTGTCCTGCACAAGTCAGGTAATAAATAGACAAAAAAAAATCCAAGCAGTTATATTCACAATGAAAAAAAAATAAAAAGAAAAAAATCTGGATCTGGTTAAACTCATGCCCAGCATTTGCATTTTAGGCTCCATATCCACCACAATCCCAACCACAATAAAGCTGTTTCTGAAGATGTATGAATCACCATTATGGTTGTTTTTGTCATTGTTGATGCTGATGATGATCGCTGCAATTATATAAATAAAAAAAATCAAACTGTATTTCATATTCAGATCATTTATTTATTATTGTTTACATGTCCAGCATGGATCATTAGAGACACTTAACAGATGTGATCAACAAATAACACAAATGTATAAAATCTTCAGTTTCTACATCAGAAAACAAAATAAAAACACAAAAACCGGAATGTTATTAACAAAGTAAAAAAAGTCCTACAGTATTTACAATTTCCAAAAACAACCAATTAAGTCGAAATAAGATAAGTCAGGAAATCAACCGATTGAATCGAAACCACAAAAATAGTATCATACATTTAATCACTATTAATAAACATGAGGTTTCTTTTAAAAAATAATTGCAGCACTATATAAGTTGCACAACATTGTCATGACATTGCTTTAGCAACACGAGTGAGCCTTTTATTTCTTTACCTGATTTGATTAATTGTTCAGTCTGTGCATGGATTTGCTTTGTTAAAAGGCATGACACTTGGCTCATGGGGTAAAGTGAGATGCTTTGTGATACAGTGATACAGGAACAGACGTACTGTCAGTGTGTAGATTAATGATTACAGTGACATTTTTTTTCTCAGTCCAGACAGAGACAGAGTCTAATACTGACACCAGTCCTGACAATGTCAAGGCTACCGAAAAAAATATGACAGATTCCCGGCACTAAGTCATCCTTTGTTCATATGATTTAACAGTTACAGTATGGGAATAAAGAAATGAGCAGGACAGATGAATAACAGAGATCTACTCTTGTTTCATGCATAAATCAGAAGCTAGAGTGTGTGAGAAAGATCGTAGACATTGAATAACGTCTGCTATTTTGTGTGGATGCGTCTTGCACAAATACAATGTTGCAAAAAAAAAAAAAAAAAAAAAAAAAAAAACCATCACTGAGCTGCAACTTCAGGAAATATTTGACTAAAACCCACAATGCCTTCAAGATCGCGATGCAAGAGTGAGTGATTGTGGGAGGACGCTTCCTGGATTTGGCTTAAAGCCCAGACTTTCTTCCTGTTGGCCAGAAAAAGTACTATGCCGGACAATAATGCCCAAAAGTAAGAGGGTCCATTGTTATCTGAACCCAAAGCACAGGAGTGACCATGAGTGAGAGATTGAATAGCATGGCTACTAACGTTCTCACAGACTTTGTGTGCGGCTTCGTTTACTGATTAGCCGTTCTCCAGCATTATCGCTCCGGTTTCGCGTCTCCCATGTTAATTATTACGGATTCGGATTAGAACCAGCTCTTCTGCGATTAAATATCCGCGAGTAAAGGTTCCGATTTAAAAGCGGGCCTTTATTTTGTGAACGGTTCACACAAGCACCGTGTTTACTGGACAAACTCGCTTTAACCGGCCTTGACAGAGCATTTGGTTTCGATTGCCTGAGCAAACACAAAGATAACAACAATCAGCCAGGACACCAAAACAGCCAGGAGGTCTCTGGAAACAAGGCCACGAAGGTGCGGAGCAGCAAGTAAATGTCTGCTCATATGGGAACACATCAGGCTGAGCGTGAAGTCTTGAATTCTGGATCCCCTTCAAGCCTGTTTGTGTGTTCTTCATTGATTTGGAAAGGGGAAGGAGGGAAAGGAGGAGAGAGGAGTGGAGGAATGGCTTTTATCTCTGATTAACTCTGCTCTTCGGACGGAGGGGGGGAAGGGTTCTGCTTTGGCAAGGGAGCTGAACGGCCTCCATCAGAGATGGCATGCAAGTCATGACTGTCCTCCGTCTCCTCTAGTCTCTCCATAATATTTATGAAAGTGGTCTCGAGTCAACCTTCCCCGACAAGGCAATATTTATAGTACCACTCACTTTCCTTCTCTCATCTACGCCATCCTCTTTGCCTTTGTGAACACGGAAACTTTCTTCCCTGGCACAGAGATGCTTCTTTTTTTTTTTTACAAAAAAGAAAAAAAAGTGCAATGTTGACTTGATGTTTTGAGGTCACGCTAAGCAAATTACTTTCTTGTAAAAGTTCCTAACTTAACCCAACGACTAGCTCGAAATCGAAATCGAGATCTTGAGGAGCGTGTGAGCGGAGTGTCAAATCCAGCTCGTAGCTGCTGAATGGACGGAGAACGGATGCCAGGAGCAGATCCGGTTTCCCATTCAAAATATGCGGTTCAAAAATAACCAGTGGCGGAGTGAATACCGCAGACGTGTGCCAGCCTGCTCCCATGTGAGGATCTGCTCAATCCCTTTTCCTCGCTGTCCTGAGGAGGACATTCTCACAGCTAGCTCAGCCTTCTGCACCAACCTGGAAATGTGTATAAAGTGAAGTTGTTTCTGGGGCAACAAGCTCTAAGCAGATAAGGTTTCCACAGCTGAAGCACCTCCTTTTGAACTTTCACAGATCTCTCTCTCTCTCTCTCGTTCTGTCACTCTTCTTCTCCGTTGCTTACTCGTGCTCTCTACATGCTTCAGCAGATCCGAGTTGGATTTCTTAGGTGCACAAGGCATCGTGTTACCCTGGTGGGAGGTTAGCAATGTTTTTGCCCACCTGCTGTTTCTTAAAATGAGAGGATTATCTAACAGCTTCTAACAGGGCAGGGGAAGAGGCCCAGCAAGACCTTTAATTATGACTGCGGCTCGAGAAACGCAAATCCCTTTTATTTATTTTTCAGTTGGTCCTCTCAAGTGGTATATAGTGTACTAGTGGTATGCTTTTATAAGCCTTTTCGTGTATGCGTTCGATTATATTGTTTAAAGCAAGCCTACACTTGGCTAATGGTTTCTACATCAACAACAACACCAAAAAAAAAACAAAAAAAAAAAACCTCCTTCGGCATCCAGTACCTCAAACGTTCCCTCCCGTCCCCCTGCAGTGTGGTTTCACAGTACGCTGCCTTTTTTTTTTTTCGTCTTGAAGGAAAAGCACCACGTGAGCTACACTCCTCTGACAATAAACGATTACGGTCAAACAGTATCATAGGATCATAGAGAGAAAGCAACACACGAAGGAGATCAAGGGGCTCCTCCTATAGGGGTAAAACTACAGGAAGGCTTTTGGCTGGCAAGACCAAGGCACCGTTGTTAAAACAATAGCGTGAGTGCTTCGACTAAGGCAATAAAACTCATGGGATTTTCTCCGTCGTCGGCGAGCGCGCCTCAAGTAGGGCTCGTCGTAGTAGAGGCTTAGACTGTCGATTTTCTACAACAGGTCTTTCCTATTTGGTTTCTCCAGTCAGTGAATAGACGACAGCTGAATCCTGAGTAAAGGGAACGATTATTACGATCTCAGAAACTGTTTTTTTCCCCCTTTTTTTATACTGCGCTCGCTTTCGGTTTCTCTTGTATTTCTCTCATCCCGAGTATGCTTCCTAAAACATATGGCAGTTTATCATAGCATAACACAAATTTCCTGGTTTGGAAATAAAAAGAAATGTGCACAAGTGAAAAAAAAAGAGAGGGATGATGAAATGAAGGAAAATAACAATAACAAATGTGCAAACTCTCTTATAAATAGACTACAGTCAATGCATTTGGACAGCACCATGGGATAACATAGTATAAGGGGTGTGTATGTGTGTGTGTGTGTGTGTGTGTGTGTGTGTGTGTGTGTGTGTGTGTGTGTGCAATGTCAATATATTAGGAAGATGAAAAACATGGCCAAAAAGGAAAAGAGGTCAAGGGTTCAGAGGTCAGATTTGAAACCTAGGAGTCCGCATTAAACCCAGTCCTGCAGGGATCGCTTGCAGTGCACAAAGTACTTGGGTGCGCCTTTCCTTTGTAGCGTGTTGATAATGGCGTAGATCAGCACCAGGATGCAGAGCACCAGGACCAGCGGCACAGTCACCATGATGATGTTCATGGTGCGCTGCGTTTCGTCTACCTTCAGCACCACGTCCACTTCGTTCGTCTCCTCTTCCTTCGCCTCCTTGGTGTCCACGTCGTTGGTGCGATCTCGCTCCTTGTCCTTGTCCTTTTCTTTCTCCTTGTCCTTGTCTCGGCCCGCGTCCGGGTTGAAGGGCGGTCTGTCGGGCCACTTCCGTCCCGGGTCCACGTCTGTGTCTCGGTCGGGATCCAGATCCACGTTGCAACCCATGAAGTCTCTCAGGATGGATTTGGGGTATCCAGGCTCACTCTTCATCCGGTGGTTATCGAACTTCCAGTACTTGCTGCCTTTGTAGAAGTATGTGTAAGCTGTAGAGGGAAAACAGGATGTCAAACAAAGGAATAAAACGGAAAGGAAATGGAAGCTTGTTGCATCTCTAGTTGATATCGTTTGCCAAAACGGAGGGGGGAAAATCTAATGCAGTGAATGTTATCTTATGGATAATGGTTTTACTTAATTGAAGGTGCACATAAGACCTTCTCTTAATTGTAAGAATACTTTCGAGACAAAGGCAGAGTATCTTCTTCTTCTTACTAGAGTGATGTCATTCTTTCCCCTCACTCTCAATTAAATTTCCTGATTCCATTTCTCCCCCACCTCTCTCCCTTTTCGATAGATTGAGGTTTCTGGCAGTTTCTTTGCCCTTTCTGCCCCTGCCCCCTTCAACTTACCTCCATCATCGCTGAGGAATGCTCCCTTGGGAGATGTGGGTACTGACGTATCCCAAACACTGATTGGTTTCGGGTAGTCTCGGTCCACGGCGCGTGACTGCTCATTAAAACGCCAGTACCTACAGGAAAGTAAATAGGCAATACATACATAACTATATACTGCGAACATAAAGCCTCCTGGACATTTTAAAATGATATTAATACAGTGATTGATCTATAAAACAAACATGAAATATTCCATGCCAATGGCTTTGGTCTTAAGGCCACAGGCAGGACGTTCTGCTCACCTGTCTCCCTTAAAGAAGTACGTGTAGCCTGATGGCTCCCACCAGATAGCCGTCTCAATCTTGTCATAAGGAATGTCCCGGCCATACTCTACAAGCTCCTGAGGGTAACCTTGTTCCAGGTTGGCCTCCCGGAAAATCCAGAAGCGATCCCCTGCACAGATAAGTGGAGAGACGAAGAACAAAAAAAGTAAATATGCAAGAGTTCACAACACGATGAATTTCCCTCTGCCTAACTAAACAATAACAGAAATTAGCAAAAACTCCCACCTTCCCATATTGGTTTTGCAGCTCGATTGCAAATAAAAATAACCATCACTGATGACTACATAGAGAAAGTTGCAGCAACAGATTGGGTTTTGTTTAAATCTGTGTCTCTCAAGGTCAGCCTCATGACAGAACACTGCATGACATCGGACCTGAGAGTACGGTCAAGCTTACGCATTTATTTTTATCATTATTTTACAGTATGGTAGACATGGTGGCACCGTCCACAGGGTCGCAGTTTGATTCCACATTCTCATCCTGAAAAAGTGCAAACTCTGCAGTCAGCATCTGGAGGAACCACTGGCTGATGTAACAGCCGCGCCTCAACTATAACAGTTCTTGCCGTCCAAGTTTTTTGGTCCCCTGGTTTCTTTCTGATGGCAGGCACCCAAACGTAAAAAGACCTTGCCAATGACATCACTTGGACCACAGATGTTTTCCAAATTTCTCTTCACAAAAAAAAAAAACAAAAAAAACCCCACTAACTCTAGTTCCTTCACTTGCTCCAACACCCCCCTTTGTTTATCACTGGGACTGATCAGAACTTTATCTCAAATAGGACAAGCAGAGGTAGAAAAAAAAACAGGGATTACTTTGTAAATTGATGTTAAGATTTCTCATCTACAAGTGGAATACTGCAGGAAAATCAGTTAAGGAAAAGCTCGGTGCTGCCAAAGCCATTTTTCGATTTCAGCTTAATGAAGTAATAAAATAAGAGCACAATGCAAATGTAAGTTAAACATCTCACTGTTTGTACCAGTGCTTTGCTGCCCAGGCAACTGTTACGGGCACTGAAAGGTAAAAAAGCAATAACTAAAGCACTCTCATAAGGATTTTAGTACTGATCTATAAGTTGCTCTGAGTCGGCAATAAAACTGACTGGAGGCTTCACTTTTTAACGAACCCATGTCCTTTCGCTAACTATACCTGTAGAATTCATCAGACTAAAATGAATAGTTCCTAAGGGAAATCATACACTTCCTACTTGAATGAGAAAATCCATTAGGGCTGTCAGGAAATAGTCCTACAATGAGCACGGCCAATTAGCGTATACTGACAACTTGGTGAGCTTTTTACAACATACACAGATCAGTCATAACATTAAAACCTTAAAACGTTAAGCCTGACATTGTGTAGGTTCCCCCTGTGCCAACAAAACGGTTCTGACCCGTCAGGGCATGACTCCACAAGACCGCAGAAGGTTTGCTGTGGTGTCTGGCACCGGGATGTTAGCAGCAGGTCATTTAAGTGCTGCAAGGTGGAGCCTGCATGGATCAGACTCATTTGTTCGGCACATTCCATGAATGCTTGATAGGATTGAGATCTGGGGAATTTGGAGGCTGGGTCAACAACCTTGAACTCTTTGCCTGCTAAGCCCCATACACAGCAAGCGGTGATGCACTGGGTGTTCTGATACCTTTCTATTATAGCCAGCATTAGCTTTTTTCAGGAATTTGTGTTGCTCTGGCTTTTCTGTATGTTGAATGTTACTGGATGTTAATCTTATGGCTGAGTGGTATATACTAGAATGCATACATACATACATACATACAACATAACCAGTTGGATATTCGAGTGAATATGTATGGGCAAAAGTATACCTTTAAAAAAAACAAATCTGCCATCGTGTCTCTCATACGCTGCATCAATATCTCCAGGAAGCCCTCTCCAAAAGTGGCCAATGGGCATGGGGTAGTTATCCAGTACTCTGTTTCTTCGGACCCTCCAGAACCAGCGACCCTTAGGAAACAACAACATTACACATTTACACCAGGATTGTCTATTATGACGGCTTGTTGTCCTAGAATTTGGTGGGGAGAGGCTTGCATTAGTAATGATAACAAAATTAAGTCAAGAACTCCATAAAAGTCACATCAACCACAATCATACATTATACTATCTAGCAGTGATTCAGCAATTACAATTTGTTTGACTGTCTTTAAAATGTCTCATGGCCAGGTTTCGGTACATTTTCCAGCCCAGCTACATAACAAAACCATACAGAAGATTTAAAACTAGCTCACAACATTCAGGATTATTTGTTTCAGCCTTTGTATGGAAAAAAAACAAGCTCCCAGGGCGGTGTGCAACCTTTGTAATGAACAGGAAACATATACAATATAAACTATATAAGATCTAGGTGGCCATGGAGTATTTTTTAACCTGGCAACCTTGTCATTAACCTTCATGTCCACTTATCCTCCTCCAATGAAAGCACAGAGGTGACCACATGGCAGCGTGATGTGTGTCCAAATGGTCTTTTGTAGTTTAAAAAAAAAAAAAAAAAATTTCTAACTCAAAAAATGAAAGATTAATGAATTAACGGAGATTAATATTTGTTGATGGTGGTACACTCTTGCCCCTATGGATGAGCCACCACCGCTGTAGACCCAAAGACGATACAAGGACGGTTTATAAATAGTGTAGTACTCTCCAAATAGTGTAGTACTCTCCAAATGCTGAGGGAATACCATTAATGTTCCAAAAAACCAACAAATTCTAGGTCTGAGCAAGAAATCCTTGGAAAAAAATATTCTACAAGCATTTCTATGCATGCAATAACCAAATGAATCAATTGAATTTATAATATCTATAGCTAACCTTAAATGCAGTCCACCTGTTCAACACATCAATCTAAAGATAACAGGCTACACACTCAAGACCCACACCAATGAGCAAGCTTACTCTCCTGTTTCTCGAGATTGCGAAACACCTGACCCAAATTAAAGTACGAGTCGTTTCAGCTAGCAGGCTCTAAATTTAACCCATCCACTCCAGCGAGGTCCATCCACGAACCCGTACTCCCAACACCTCTTTCTTTACACACAGCCAAGACATATTTCACGCTTAAGAACCCGGACAGTATAACTCCCTTCTGAGACTTGCTCAAATCACAGGTCTGTCTTTTATTAACGTTACTCCGAATGACCTAGCCCGAATGCACTGAATATCTTTTGAAAGTCTACACTAAGCTTTTTAAATGTAACTCAGCTGGTCAGACCCATCCAAGTTATTACCAAGTCGTTGCCAGCTGCAAAATAACACATCAGCTTTGAGAAACCGGCTGGAACACAATGTTAAATTAGGTTTGGGTTTGGCTCGCCACATGTCGGATAACAGCTTTCATTTGCCTTATTGGCCTAATAAAATTTTAATTATTCATGTAATGGAGAAAACTTGTTAGCAGCTTAGACCGCAGGAAATCACCTAAACCTTTATAAGGGGATTTTCCTCACTTTTCTTTACACGATACAAATTAACATTACACATAGATATATGCGTTGTTTGCACTACACATATATATTATACTGTATACAGTGTATTGTACGTACAGTCATACTTAACTGCACATTATTGCTTTATACACAGCATCGTGTACACCCACACCCTACAGTATGAACATTGCTGATCTGTTTCTATACTTTTCATTTAACTTGTATATTGCTTGAATGGTGTGTATTTCCAATATGTTCATTGTTATTTATGTCTGCACACTTCGGAGTCAACAACTGTCGGAATCAAATTCCTTGTCTGCATTAACATAGTTGGTCAATAAATCTGACTCTGATTCCGGTAACGATGAGATGGTGGAGTATTTGCAGACTCGAGTCTTTAAGATTCATACTGTACATCACACTTCGACCAAAAATCATACTCGGCTGCGAAACTTCAGTGTTATACTTTAAAATGCTTGTCTAACTTAAAGTACAACTGCAGAAAATATCATCTTAAATATCTCAAATATCATCTTTTTTTGTCCCAAATGGGACAAAAAGGAAGAGAGAACTTAAAAAAGGCAAGCAAAGATCAAAAGACCTAATCCTTGTCATTCCAATTTCAAGGGAAGGGCACCCTGACAAAAGAAGAAAGCCGCTTCTTTTATAAATAAGAAATCACATGATGAAACGACCTAACCCAAGAACATCCAATACAGCAGATAAATCCTCAGCTAAAGCCCCAGAAACGCCCAGCTCCAGTGAGGCGTTCACCTCAAGGGCACAACATGCCCCTGTATCCCGTGGATCTCCTGATGAATTCCAGAGCTCAGTGATACAGAACTACTCTTTTATGGCCCATAACTGAGTCCAGGACGGAGGTTTTATAGACCACAAACCCTCTGGAGGCTTATTGAGACCAGGCCTGAAGTCTCTGCCTGGTCCTCAGGTGCAGCTGGAACAGATGGAACTTGGCACTCCTTCCGAGCTATTACTAAGAGAACTTGGAGACAGTGCAACAGAACTAAGCAAGGTCCCACTGGGAACACAGTGCCTCGTTTTTCACCCAATTTCCTACCTGCTTAACCGACTAACAACTTACTGTATGCTTGTCAGATCGCATTACACACTAGATTAAATACATGATACTCATTCCTGTACACACACTCACACACATACACTAAAGCATACACCCAGAGAGTATTTGTGTAGGAAATTACAGTGACTCCGACTCACTTTGAAAACAAACATCTCTCCGCGGAGGACAGTGACCGTATCAAAGTTGCCCTCGCAGATGTTGGGGCCATACTGATCCGGGCGGTCAGTGGTGCGGGGTCTGTCTGGACGACGTGGTGGGGCTCCTGGTGGGTTCTTGGGCGGGTTGGGACGACGGGGGGTGACAGTGGGAAGAGCCTGAGTTGGGGAACTGGTAGGCGGTCCTGCAGGAAAACAATGAGAAAATGCAACAAACCTGATGGAAAACTTAATATTAAAACAGAAGGTGGTCTAGCTGTGTTTGGTGGATTGTGTTTATGAGCACTGAATTCTTTTGGGAAGCAGCCCTAGAACTGTGGTGACACAGTGGCTATGAGGCATGCAGTGGAAACAACTCCTCTGCTACTTGCCCAAAAATAACACCAAAGCAGAAAATCTGCTTTAAAGTCAAACACAAATTAACCAAAAACTCCAAACCCAGCATAGGCATCCCTAAAACAGCATGAAGAAAAACATTTCGAATGACACTAGACCAATGTTAATAACATCAACGGTGGTGACATTATTAATATGTGTTTTTTTTTTTTTTTTTGGTCACAGCTTTGGACTTGCACGATGTTCCTCGAAGCTTTTTCCAATGTTCTTTTAATGCTTCAGGCTTCCTAAAGACCACCTACTTGGAACTTTAAATGGATAAACCCATGAATCTGGTCCTACCCTGTCTAGTTTAAACATTTTCCTCTTCATTACGCACCTGATCCGAATTTTGAAGTAGATCATGAACAAGATGAGTTAATTGTCCCATATACATTACGGCACAGTGAAATTCTTTCTCTGCATATCCTAGCTTGGTGTCAGAGCGCAAAGTCAGTCATGATAGGACAGGACAGGGTTAAGAGCCTTGCATTTGACATAACAAAAGTCTTGGATTATTAAAGATTACCATAGATCTGCTGGATGCCTCTGAGATCATCCTCTGGAAGCTGAAAGTTCTCCGTGTCCATCCACTGGTAGAAGGGAGCCATAATAGCCAATGGATTATTAGAGTGCTCCAGACCCAGAGCATGACCCAGCTCATGCACTGCTACCAGAAACAGATCATTTCCTGCAAGGGATGGTGCACATGAAGGAAGAGATAAAGAGACATAAATTAGATAATATTAATGAAGTGAAATGTGATACATGTTGATAAGCCAGAGCAAACTGCTGTGTTTTATACCAATATTATGTATTAAGGTGATTACAATGATTAACCATGATACACTTACTCTTTATGGATGCACTACCATCCATTCAGTTAAAAATATACTTTACTTAAGGTTGTTATTAGGTTTGAGATACATGAGACAGATTAGATTTCAAAATCCTGCATGATAACTGCATTGCCAGTACGGTATATGGTACTCAAAGAAGATGTCTGGTAAAGCTTGCTCTTCCTATAGTGGAGGTTTCATGAACAAAAGACAGTCGAGCACGATTTCTGTCTGGGCTAGGGCTGAGCGCTTGGGTGTGAGTTACAGATTGGTGTTAAAAACAGGGAGGCACTCAAACTGCCCTTTGTTTGAGACCTCAGTTGTCTTGGTGACCTCGGGTCAACCGGCACGCTGCCGGAGTGAAGTGAAGAGGGAGGAGTAATGAATTGGAACGGAGTATCCTGTGTTCTTATTCGGGCATGTCAGCATTTGTGCGTGTGTGTGTTGGGAGTGTTGAGAGTCCGTGCGTGTGTGTGCGTGTGTGTGTGTGTGTATGGGCTGCATGTGGGTTTGATGCAGGACATTTGTAATACACAGATGGTGATGACTGTAATGATTTACAGAAAAGTCTGTAAAGGCAGTGCACTCTCCGACTGCTTTGAATTATACTCCGTCTCCATTTTGCAGCTGTCAGGTTGATTTGTGGATCTAATTCTGAGCAAATGGGTCTCTGTGACTCCTCAGTTGCGATAGACAAAAGAAGAACTATGATTGATTACTTCCTCCGTGTTCATCAGTGCGATCTGAGTGTTAAGCGTCTTTATAGAGCTCGGAGGTTCACTGAAGAGCTGCTTGTTCAGGGATTTTCTGGGACACCATGATATTAGAGCTAATGGCTTTCGACAGATAGGAGGAGCGCTAAATGGTTGTTCTAATGGCCTCAGGCTGCTAAATCAATGATGTCTTTGACAGGCGGAGGGTCGGGTGGGCACAGACGTACGTCCAACACTTGCCACTGAAAGCTGGTTTTGTGTAAGAACAGGCATGATGATGCACGGTCAATACAGGACAGCGCACAGCTGGGACAGTGACTGAGACGGCTGGCCACAAAGGAAACTCTGTGGACTCTAAAGCCAATGGAAGCTAAAAGCTCTAATCACAATGGTAAATACACACCCCATCTGAAGCTGTATCTAAGTTTTACTCTGGTGTGGTGCTTCCCCATGAATGATAATTATGCTGAGCCAATTCAAATTCTTGCCGATTAGATCTGGCTTGCTGGCAGCATGATAGCACCTCTAATTACCAAAAGTTCAGGTCTATTCTGTACTTCCGACACGCTGGGTATTTAGTAAAATCCTCACTGAAGTGCTTTCACAGCAGAAGAGTTTCTCTGTCTGCCTTTATCTTGCCATGTGTCTCTTGACGGAGGAAGGAGGAAAGCGAAGAAGAAAAAGTCTTTGTGATGTAATCCTTATGATCTCATCAGACGCAAAACCTTTTGAGGAAAATCAGATCTCAGCTATTCAACAATGGCGGAACTAAATCACCCTTCCTCCTTTACATGAAAGTAATGTTTTTTGCGGTTATTTTTCTTTGTTTAAAATAGTCGTACACATATCTTTCATCACTAATATGTTAAAAAATAACCATCTCGGGGTTTAGTCATCTGAGCTCTGTGCAGCACAAAATAACTGGTTAATGAGTACCCAAGTCATTAGGCGTCAGCAATAAGCAAGAGAGACGAAAACTCGGAAAACTATAAAGTCCGACCTTTCACTCAATCGCAGCATGTGGGAGCTGGCAATGGGAACTCCTGTGATGTCACTCAGCTATTTTCTAATTTTATATACACCGTAGTAAAGAGCAAAACTAAACCAGCCTGGCGTATAAAACAACCTAAACAAATTCACATGGGTTAAATAAAAGAGGGGAAATGTTTGCGTGTATCAGAAGTCATAAAATGCGCAGAATGGTAATTCTGCACATTGTTATAATGGACCGGGTCACTATACAGATGGTAATTGAGGGGATTTTGAAAGTTCACTCCTATATTGTAAACATGTTTTATGCACTGGAGGCGGCTTTTGTGATGGTTTAAAGGGACAGTTTTTTAAGCTTTTCAGGAGTTCGTTTGCACTGAATCACCTTGTAAATTCTCGTTTCCAATTGTCCACGGCTCGTCTGAGTCAAAGTGCGTATCACCGCCCATCCCCGGACCAGGAAAGTAGGCATGTGCCAGGAAGCCACCCTCGCCATCAAACGGGGAGCTGTCACCATGGAAACCGGAGGCGAAGAAGATCATGATGTCAGGTTCCTTCCGCCGGCCATACTTGACCTCCAAATAGGGAATTTCTTCAAACGTCAGAGGTGTTACCTTCTCCCACACCTTGAAAGCCATACGGATGGCTTCGAACGAGTTGTACTCGCCGATCTTAGGAGTATAGTTCTGTATGCTGTGAAAGGAACACATTGTGAACTGTTAACCTAAAAATTACCCGAACACGAAATTTGTTTTTCAAAGTGTACAGTGCTTCTAGACATATACCTAAAGGTCAAATGGGTTTTGTCCCACTTGTGGCCAGTGAGGGCGTAACGTTTCCTGCGAACATTCGTTTTGATTTGACCCCCAAACTTATCCGGAACCCCGCAGCGAGGCCTCTGCATGGCACTGAAAGAAAAAGAACGGAAAGGTCAACGAGGCATTTCAATGTCAAATACACTTTTAGGATAAATGGCATTCTTTAGGGTTTGGCGTTTGCTTAAGCGTTTATATTCTGCAGCCTCTTTGAAAGGTAAATACGGTTCTAGGGTTTAACACGGATCCCTTATAGTTACTCAAAGAGACAAACCAGAGGACCAGCTGGAATTCTTTGTAGCAGCCATTCAAAGCCATAATTTACAATGATTTAATACTATTTCATAGTCTATCAATCAGCCATTCTATACCAATTGTAGTTTTAATGTCCCGGAATGTCCAGGAATGCTCTATGGTAAGAAGAGAAGTGGACCACATGCAAGGAAGACAGCAGCACACTTATTAAAGCAATGGGCGTCTTACTGTATAGTTTCGGGATCCATCTCTCCTGTGACCTCCAGGCCATAGAATCTCTGCATGTCACTGATGGCATTGGACAGGATTTGAGCCGATCTCATAGTGGACATCTGCCTACTCGCCTGAGGGAGGTATCCATACGTCCGAAGCCAGGACTGAGAGAGACAAACAGAGAAATTTAACAGCACAATGATCACCCAGATTAAATGTCACAGACTTTTATAGCTTGGACAGCAGAAGTACATCATGCATGAGAGGGCTATAGTACAGAGTCATAGTCTACCACACCTGTTATGCTTAGATATTTAATACAGCTCCAGATTGGAAGATAAATCCATGGCAGAAGTGGCTACAGATTGAGGGAAAGGCAACACCATCTGGGGAGGTCAGATTACACGGCCCAAGTAAAGGCTAGTATGCAGCTTCAACAAAATTAACCACAAGACAGAAAGACTTCTAAAGAATCTGCTTATGTGTTTATTGATCAGTGGGAATTGTCCAGCTGAACAGTTCACAGTCAATGATCGCACTAACCGACAGGATACCAATTACAACTAGAGAAATCCCCTTACTTTATAGGTCTTACTGGATCACTGAGATTAGACAGTTCCTATGGAGCAAAGCCTTGGTGTACGGTTGAATGTAACCAGATGCATACGTGGGAGTTTGGGTTCCCAATAGCAAAAGAGTCTTGTGATCATACTAATAGGAAATGATGGTGGAATTAAAGTTTTGATTCGGCCCTGTAGTGCAATGTAGGTGGCTTGACCTAATTAGACAATTAGTGCAATTACATAATGAAGCTCTCATGTCATTATTCCTGCCCTGTGGTTATAGTAATTAGACCTTCCGGCCTAACCCTGCCTCCATACGGCCGTTTCTGGACACATCAGAACGACCAACAACTGTACAAACAACTGACATCTACTTATAGAGTTTACATTACGCATCTCTGGCTTTCATTACTTGCATTCATGCAGTCGTCTTCATGACAGTATTTTATATACACACACCAGACAATAAATCAGGATAATTCTAAAACCACTTATTTTTCAAACTAAGGGGAAAAATATACAAAAGGGCGTTTCCTTGTCTACAGAGTCACTGTACTATTTTGAAAAAGTGTCAATTATATTTTTGTTCCATTTTTTGGATTCTTTATTCCAAAACACAATATATGTTTCGTCTATTTTTGGTGTAACATTTTTTTCAAAACAAGGTCTACCATTACTTTTGGACTCAAAACAAATTGTCCAGCAAAAAACTGTCTAAACCTAATTGGAAGGGCGCAAGGGTGGCAACAAAGGTACACTGCTTTAAACTCAGTTGATGAATTTTTTTTTTTATGTCCTGTGTCCCACCTCTGCATGAGCTGGCCTTAATTATCACAAGGTTAATTGAGATGTCCCACTGGACTCAGGAGGTTTTTGGGGTCACCGCCTTTATAATGACCCCTCTTTTTCCTGCACTGGGAAAAGGGTTTCTGCATGGTTATCTAGGCTGAACTCGCCTTCCTTCGCCATGGCTCCAGAAGAGTCAGGCCTTTGTACCGCCTCTGCGTGTTGTAGACAGCTGAATAGATGGCCCTGTTTCTGGGCACAGCCAGCATGGAAACCCCCCATAGCTGCCATCTAGAGTGTGGAGTCGTCCTGTCGACCCCCCCCCCCTCCCCACAGAAAACCCAACACAAAGTGGGACAGAGTGACCGGCTGTCTGTTTAACAGTCTACATTTACATTACTTTCAATCCAGATGGTTCAGTCTGATTTAATTTACACTGTTGTTAATTGTACTCAAAGAGCTAAACTTATTTTTAATCACCAGACTTATAATACACATAGAAAATGAAACACCTTCGCAGGTCCTGTCATGTCATTAAACTGTTAAATCAGGTCTACTTAATTAAGCCAGTTTTACACTCTGCGAGTCTGTTGAGATAATTGCTTTAAACTATCCCAGTAAATTCCTCTATAATTCTATAATAGACTGGGGGACAACATGTGTGTGTTCTTCATGTCATATTATAGGAAAAAGAGCCACTAATGAAAGATCTGTAATTAAACGAAAGGTTTCGCTGATGTCATTAATCAAAACAACCTTTGATTAAAACGACAGTGAATTAAGACACCAGTGAGCACATACTGTAACATCGTATGTTCTAGGACCGCCAGTGTAAACTTATGACATCTTGAATCCTTTTAGGGTCTTGTTTATGTCCATAACAGCAAAATCAGGTCACATGTTACACAGTGTAAACCTGGCTTCCAGCAATAGTAAAATACTGCAGGAGAACTCTACAAGTCTAAAAAAAAAACCTGGTCAACAGTTTGATGGAAGAGGTTAATTTTGCCTTTACTGTATTTTATACAATAATATACCATAGTATTACCGTGGGAACTTCAGACATTATAATGGTAGGCACTTTATAGAGTACTAGGTTAGGTACTGAGACACCTCAGTGACTACCGTCTAGTACTATAGTGTGTACCACAATACTTTGGTGAATACCATGGCACTTATTTAGTACCGCAGTGGCTATCCAAAGTTTACCAGGTGAGTAATATGTTAGTTTATACTGTACTATATTAGACATGTTAGTACATACTACTGGAATTGGTATAGTGCAGTCAGTACCATATTCTGTATAACACTTTTTGGAAGTATCTTGGCGGGTGTTCCATAATTCCACACTACCATGTACTTTTATAACAAAGTATGTAGGATGGTAGAACCACGTCCCATAGTGTGGAATGTGTACTATATCGGCAAATAAATACCATGAGTGCTATCAAAAATACCACGGTACTATAGATCATGATGCAGGTACCATTGGACTATTAAAGTACCTATTTCATGGTAAAAAAAATTTTTACATTTTTTTTTTACTTGTTAAGCAATTTACATTTTAATTGACTGGAAGGTATAATGGTGTAATAGCGAGGAAGTAGATAAGTGCCGCCCCCTGACTGGTGCAGCAATAACCAGCTCGCCACTAATATCCGGAAATCCCAAGTTTGAGTTCCGGGTGATGCTTTAGCCTCCCTCCTGGGTCTCTCAGGGGAGGGTGGGGAGAGATGGGTGGCTTTCTAGCAGTCTCACATCAATCATGGGTCATTACCCCACTCCCTATGGTGCGCGAACAGTGAGCAGTGCAAAAAGATATGGTCGGCTGGCGTAACGTGTCTTGGAATAAACACGTGATAGCCTTTGCCCTCCCTGGTTGGTGGTTGTGGCCTTGACCGGAGAGTGCCCTAGTGATGGGTGGGAATTGGCTATGACTATGACTGGGGGAGTGAAGAAAAATAATTGATAAAAAATAAACATATCAATCAATACATAAATACTGGTCCAGTGCGAACTTATAATGTCTCCAGCAAAAGAAAAATACAAACTACTTAAGGAAAAGTCTGTAAGTTGCACGCCTGATGCTTGTGTTTTCTACTAAATGTTAGTTATTCAGATTATAATGAAAATGCATGTTTAAAACCTCCAAAGTTGTCTATAACCCCTATACCTATAAAATAAAACACTAAACTACACCTTTCCTTTTTATTGTGAAGAGCCACATAATTTATACCCTTATAATTTAATAATAAACTTTCTCCTAAAGAAATGGTTATGGTATACCTAGAAATGCTTTAAGGTGCAAAAGTGTACTGTAATCATGTTTTATAGTACAGCGTTAACAATACATTTAAGCTATATGCAACTTTCTAATTATATTTCCTAGAAAGCTCCAAACCAATACAGTTTAATATGCTTTTTTTTTTAAGTGTGTAGTATAAATAGCTAACTATTTAGAACAGCAGGAGCAGCTCTTGTCCTTTCCCGTC
>JAOTRS010000004.1:5297327-5309481 GCA_028565755.1 Dinotopterus cunningtoni
TCTCACACGCACACACACACACACACACACACACACACACACACACACACACACACACACACACACACACACACACAGTGACCCTGTTGACACCAGACAGAGCTTGTTTCCCCCCATCGTCACCTGGCCTGCAGCGCCAATTACCACATGAAGGAGAGGCAGATCTACGGACCGTTGTGTCTAGTGAATACATAAACGGATGGAGGTTTTGTAACGGATCCTGACTCTGTGTGTGTGTGGAGATGAATACAGTAAAGAGCTGTGTCTGAAAAGCACACCTGCTCGTATTGAATGCAAGCTCAGCTGCACTGATGCAAGGCAGCCTGCTATAAATCAACCTTTCAGTACACAAGCAATACCAACCATTCTTTTCTGTTGCCTGAATGCCCATGTTCGTATTTATTTTTTTAGGCAAATGTTTCATTTAATGATTAAGGCAGGCGTTATGTCAGTGCCTAATTCCTACCATATTCTGAGTAAAGTGGATGTGTAGGCTTTATTGCCTTGGTGTGTGTTAATAGAGTATCCTAGACTGTTGATTTTTTTTTTTCTTTCCCCCCCCCCATCAGTGCAAACGATTTCTAGCCTTGTCATGCTTGTTACATGGTGTCTGTGAGTCTGTAATGTTACTGTAAAGCTTATTGATTTGTCTAGGCCTTTGTTTTGCACGACCACATTTCCCTTTACTTTTACATGTTTCATAATTCAGTAACACTATTTTCCTCCTCTAGGTGTGATCTATTTGAAGAACATGGTCACGCAGCATTGGAGCGAAGGCGAAAACACGCACAACGAAGTGCCTGCCAGCAACATCCCTGAAGGGGACCGCCAGTTTATTCGAGACAACATCGTGGAGGCCATCATTCAGTCCCCAGAGCGCATCAGGTAACACACACACACACGAGCACAAGCCGCATCCGGGATCGGTTTGTTCCCCGACTGCTTCCGTCTCCTAACTGCGTACATGTCCGCCGTGTTCTTCCAGGGTGCAGCTCACAACCTGCATTCATCACATGATCAAGCACGATTACCCCAACAAATGGACGGCCATTGTGGACAAGATCGGCTTCTACCTGCAGTCTGACAACAGTGGCTGCTGGCTGGGCATCCTGCTGTGCCTTTACCAGCTAGTGAAGAACTACGAGTAAGACTGCAGCACAAGTCTATCATGTTTAATGCAGTATCAGTACCGTTGTTAACCAGAGTTGCTGACTCTGATATATGCGTCATAGGTACAAGAAACCGGATGAGCGGCAGCCGCTAATCGCTGCCATGCAAATCTTCATGCCTATGCTGAAAGACCGCTTCATCCAGCTGCTCCCGGACCCCTCCAGTGACTCTGTGCTGGTGCAAAAACAGATCTTTAAAATCCTCTATGCTCTATTTCAGGTTAGTCCTGCCTGAGGTTTTGTTTTTCAAGTCTTAAGATTTGAGCTCATGTTAAACTTTGAGATGTGTAACACCAGATCGACATTCCTTATCCCCCCGCCACAGTACAATCTGCCTCTGGAGCTGATTAACAGGCAGAACCTGACCGAGTGGATGGAGATACTGAAGACCGTCGTGGACAGAGACGTGCCTCCGGTAAAGACACTTCAGGTTCTTTCCAGACTCACAAAGTGTGGTGCTGTATGACTTGACTGGGCTGCCGGTGATGAGGTGTGCGTGGTGCCTGTCTGCGTTTAGTGCTGTCTCCAGTCTGTGTCTTACAGTCTGTGTGACTGTGCTCACACCACACCTGCAGCCACAGAGCCACTGGAGATCATAGTACTGGCCTAGTGATGTCATTGTGACCCTCTACCACTGGTCAGCCTCCATTCTCTCCTACAAAAACAAAAAAAAAAAGTAAAGTCTGGATGTATGGTAGTGATGGGATGTTTGGATCATTTTAGTGACTGGGTTCTGTGAATCTTGTTCATCAAAATCTTTTTTTTTTTAATTATTATTTACATTTTTTTTTATCCGAAATAAAATAAAATCCAGTTAAGGACATCAGACTGAGCAGCTCCCCTCTCATATCTGCTGGTCTAAATCGTTATTTTTTTTGTCACTTGACTCTCATAGACTCTATGCAGTGCATTACACAGGAAACAGAATTGAATGATTCTTCTCATGCGTCTTCTAGTCCGAGTCGTTTGTTCTTTTAAATCTATGCTATGGGAGTCACATGACAAAAGAACAAAAGACTCGGACTGGAAGACTCAAAGGTAACTACTCGTTTCTGTACATAAACTACAGACTCTTCGAGACTACTTCGAGTCACGTTAAGGACTCGTTCGAAAAGAATGCATCGTTCATGAACGACCCATCATTAATTTATGGCAGGCAATGCGATTTACTTGCAGGTTAACCTTTTATACATGTTAAGAAATAGGGGTGCCATAATGAGTTATTACTCATGAATATGAAATCAATAGAGCATTTTTCTCCCAATAAAATGGCATATCGTTTGTGAAAAACCTAACGATACCCCAAACTGTTACTACAATGGTGAATGCACACAGTGGAAAGAATTGCTTTATCTTGTATACACACTGTTCCCTCCACCTGAAACCATGTGGGACAAACCTGTCCCAGTATGAAGATGTCCCTGTATATACATTGCTACATTTGAAGTGCTCTGAACTTAACCCCACTGAACACCTTTGGGATGAACTTGGAATATGCACCCCAGACCTTCTCTCATGCTTCCCAGAGCCACGCTCCAAAATCTAGTGGGAAACTTCCCAAAAGAGTGGAAAAGAAATGAGCAATGGGATGTTTGGACAATGCACATGAAGGCGTCATGGTCAGGTGTCTGCATGCTTTGGCCATTTATAACGGGATATGTTCTCTAACGATTATAGTTATGAATCGAACGCATACTAAGTGCGTGTGGTAACTGACTTAAAAGATGAATACTTCATTTAAAAAAAGTCATGTGAACCCATTTGAAATGTTATGAAAACTTTTTTCTTAATTGCATTTTTCCGTTAGTCACGATTGAGTTGTACCATGCCCAGGAACGATTGGCTTCCATATCTGATTTAATCCCTGCCAGAGACGACTTTCTCAAGCACGCCCATAGCCAGAACGTTTGTGTTCTCACTGATCAAAATAAACCAGACCTTGGTGTCAAGTGTTCTCTGAAACCATCCCGGGGCACTAATGTGAAAATCTTTAATGAAGAGGCGTGGCCCAACTGGTGGGGGTAGGGTAAAGGGAAGTGAATTGTGAAGGGCCTGAGAGTGAGGTAAGTGGGAAAAGACACAACTGAGGAGAATATTACTAATGTGAGCTGGTAAAAAAAGTGGAGAGATCAAAAGCATATGAGTGCAGAGTTCAGAAGGTGCACACTCGTTTGTTGCTGTGGAAAAAAAAAGTGGATAGTGCAACAGCATGAAAGAGGCAGAGAGAATGCACAGCGAGCAATAAAGAGCATGGATCTGTGTGTGGATTTTACTTAAGGTTCATTGAGGAGAACTGGAAATAAAAACCCTACTCACAGACCGACAGTCAATAATTATCCACATTCTCGTCAGTTGTGAATCCTTTCCCACTTACTTGATTCTCGTGTACTTCATAAAGCGGCGATTAGCAACGACTCAACAAAGTCTGGCCACAAAGTCTTTCCCACTGATTCTAGCGCCGGTTTTCTTTCCACAAAAATCTTTCCACACTTAGTAGGGTTTTTGCTCGTGACTGTGTTTGCCATCGTGCCGTTACTCACTTCACTCCAGTAACACCTACATAATCAGAGTGTCCACAGTTAGTGTGAGAATCAAGCGCGATGACATCATCGACTGTTTTGATTGTCGATTTTAGTTGACAATGTTCATTTATTATTGCAGCCTTATTTGAGTTACGTATGTTTTGTATATATTTATCCCATCACTCACTTACAGGTTTTTAATAGTAAAAAGAAAATCATACAGGCTTACGTCTTCTGTAAGAACATGCATATTGTTACTTTTCATGCTTCAGCAACCTACAACATTTTTATTGCTCGATACACTGTTCACGTTCGTGCCAACCTCAAGTTTGATACCCGTGTCTTAGTTTGTTCTTATACCGAACGCTGAATGACGCATGCTTGCTTTTTCCTCCATAGGAGACCCTGCAGGTGGATGAGGACGAGAGACCCGAGTTGCCCTGGTGGAAGTGTAAGAAGTGGGCTCTCCACATCTTGGCTCGGCTCTTTGAAAGGTACAACACGCCCTCTCTCGCTCTCAGCTCTGTGATAACTCGGTGCTGAATTTGCAGCCCACGCTGAACAGTGTGAAATACTGGACTAGTTATTTTTGGCAGCCTTCTGCGTGCTTAAAACTGCAAACTGACGTCATTCCCAAATGTTTCGTTTGCCTCTTAAGATACGGCAGCCCAGGCAACACTACCAAAGAGTATACCGAATTTGCCGAATATTTCCTCAAGGGTTACGCTGTGGCTGCTCAGCAGGTAGGGAGTGAGTTACCGGATGAATATACCACCTCGATAGAATTGTCTCCTTAATGCACTGGTTCATCAATGTTGAAATCTACTGTCTGTATGTCCTTTTAGGTGCTACTGAAGGTATTGTATCACTATAAAGAGAAGCAATACGTTGCACCCCGAGTCCTGCAGCAAGCCCTGAACTATATTAACCAGGGAATTGCTCATGCCGTCACCTGGAGGAACCTTAAGCCTCACATCCAGGTAAAGGGATTTTTTTTTTTGCTTTGTGCACTATGATCACTCAGCTGTTGTTTTTCTTTCGGATTTATACTCCTTATTGATTCACTGTGAAACTTTGAAGTTAAGCAAGGTTTCATTACGTTCTGAAATCATTTGAGGAACTGGTTGGGTTTCACTCCACAACCCCGCCCCCACTTAACTTAATGCAACCTCTGTTCCAGTAGAAATGTTCAAAACACATTCGCACAGCATTTTTTTTTTTTTTTTACTAAACCGCTTGCACAAGAATGGCCCAAGTTAATGTTACCTTTTCTAGTTCTCACATCATCTCTGATATAAAGTAAGCTCTAGTTATTTTTAAATAGTTAGTTTTTTTTTTTACACCTAGATATCTTCATGTATTTTATTGACAGATGACCAATATCTAGGGATGCACTGATACGGACTCCAGTGACAAAAAAAAAAAATGCA
The DNA here is from genome assembly GCA_028565755.1 of Dinotopterus cunningtoni. Taxonomy (NCBI): domain Eukaryota; kingdom Metazoa; phylum Chordata; class Actinopteri; order Siluriformes; family Clariidae; genus Dinotopterus; species Dinotopterus cunningtoni. The sequence goes on from JAOTRS010000004.1 coordinate 5,302,449, forward strand.
ACTGTTTATATAAATGCAAACGAGTAACTGTGTTACAGACTTGAGCTTGGAAAAGATCACACATGATTGTGTTGATGTGCACACGAAATTAAACTTGCGTCCCTTCATAGCGTAGAATGTGTTCTCTAAAACATTTATCCTTGCCTTTTAAAAGTTGAGCGCGGTGCCAAATGGATGTCCTTTTATAGATTTAAAACATAAGGGGAAAGAAAATGTAATAAGAACGTTAATACTGTTGATTTAGTGGTTGCTGTAGTACTGAGGGAACCAAAGAACCCACAAATGGAGATGAGGCCATTTCCTGCTCAGTCAAATCTATTTACTGTTAATTAGAACAATTGAATTGTGTATAGAATATATAACAGTATCTGCACTTTCTAATACGAACAGTTGCATTTCATTTTTTTCTTGCCCAGTAAAAAAAATAAATAAAAATTCCAGTTTGCGGTGGATTCATGACGATTTTACTCATTTTACATGCAAAGCAGTTTCAGGGTTTTGCTCACTAGTAGAGCGATAGCAGGTGCAGCTGAGGATGTGCTTCAAATGTGCTGCATTTCGAAAAGTTCTGTGGCAACGGCAAGTACTCGTATCGGTACCCAAATAGAAGTACTCGTAATGATTTAAAAAATGGAATCGGTGTATCCATACCAACACCAATCCCCATCTGATACATTTTCTTAAAGTAATAGTTACCTAATGATTAAAATTATTTTTTTTTCAAACTGTTACATAAAGTAAAAGCTAAAATGTATGTCAGGCTGAAAACAAAAAAAACAAGTGCAGCTTTTATATAAAAGTTACTTGCATTACAAATATAATGCACCATCAGCGTGATAAAAATTAATTCTAGCAGAAAAAAAAAATTGTTTGTTGAATGTAACCACTACCCAGGTACCTGCCAAGTACTTTTTCTATGTAACAGATTGATATCATTTTTATTTTTTTTATTTAATTTTCTTTTTTTTTCTTTTTTGTTTGTTTTTCTTTCTTATATTTTTATTTTTAGTGGAATGTTTACACAGCTGATGCTTCTACATTAACCAGTTCCATTTATACAGTTAATGGTCCTTTAAAAAGACACCCATTCTGCATCAGAAACTAAAAAAAATAAATAAAATAATTCTACAAACTATTGCCTAGTAGCTAAGATTGACTTTAGATGGAACCCACATTTCTATGCTCTTTGTGCTTTTGATTGTTGCTCATGGGAGATCTAAATATGAGAGAAGCAACAGTTAGGGAATATACATGTTCACATAACCTAATAAAAGCTAGAGTAATAATGCATAATGAACAGTTTAAAGACAGTATTGGTCACTGTCAAGTTATTGTCTGGACATGAGCCATTGTGGATGGTTAGAGATGGAACGCATTATTTATGTATTTTTATTTATTTATTTTTGTACAGTTGAATGTGTTGGATGTTAAAACCAGTAAATAAAATAAATCATCCGTGGACTTCAGATACTATGAATGTGTGTCATTGCAGGGAATCATTCAGGATGTGGTCTTCCCCCTCATGTGCTACACAGACAGCGATGAAGAGCTGTGGCAGGAGGATCCCTATGAGTACATCCGCATGAAGTTTGGTAAGAGCATCCGATGAGATGCAGATCCTTTTAGAGTCTCGTCGCAAATTAAACCGCAGGATAAAGAAAGCCTCCTCACTGTTGTCTTTTATTACCTCCTATGCTCAGATGTTTTCGAGGACTTCATCTCGCCCACAACGGCTGCTCAGACCCTGCTCTTCACCGCCTGTAACAAAAGGAAAGAAGTGAGTGCTCACAAAACGCGCCATCTGGCACTACAAGGCCTCTGACTGTTTGGGCTCACTTCCATGTGTATAGGTCTTACTGCCAACATGCTGATGTATCTAATCAGCACCCTGCTGTTCATATAGCGTCACTGCTGAGCAGCTGCTGAGAATACTAGGAGAACAGCGTGGCTTTAAAGTCATGTGGAACTGCCCTTTATGCAGACAGTCTTGCAGTCTTTGTGTAATGCAAAAATGTTTTTAAACACTACGTTTTTAAATGAACACAAAGGATGCGGGATGCAAAATGCGGGTTAGAATTTGCTAGTGAAAGTCTATTTGACTTTGCACTGTGTTGAATTTACGTTAGTGGATTTTTAATTTTTTTTTTAATTTTGTAGAATAATCACTATGAGGCAAGCTGACAGGCTGGAGGATTCCTGTTTTTTTGTGTATTATTCCTTTCCGTGAACATCTTGCTGGCTGTGGGTAAAGCGGTGTGCGTGGTGCCTGTCCTCGTTTAGTGCTGTCTCCAGTCTGTGTCTTACAGTCTGTGTGACTGTGCTCACACCACACCTGCAGCCACAGAGCCACTGGAGATCATAGTACTGGCCTAGTGATGTCATTGTGACCCTCTACCACTGGTCAGCCTCCATTCTCTCCTACAGAGCTTGCAAAAGGGGATTGCTTAGATCTTATTTATTTATTTAATTTATTTATTTATTTTAATGAAATAAGTTCGTGCACAAAACGCATGGAATGCTGGGGGATGAAATGCAGCAATGCTGCAGAACCCGTGAAGCACCGTGGAAAATACCAAAGATGCAGCATATGCAAATAGAAGCCAGCGCCTGGGCAGTACAGTATGAAAAATACTAGCAAATGTCTTGAAGCTTGCCAGACATGAAAAGGAATACTTTTGCACTTTTTTCCCCCTCCCCCAACCTATAGTCCTTCTGTAGGCTGTATGTGATTTCTGCAGACAAGCTTTTGGACTGAACTGAAAAAAAAAGAAATATAAAAATCCTTTCAAGTAAAACTCTTATCTAATGAATGCATGACTGTAGCAAAAAAAAAAAAAAAAAAAAAGTCATGCAATTATTAAAGCTGCCTTTCATTTTCGAAATACTGAGGAAGCATCCATTGTGTGTTTGTTACAGGTGTTGCAGAAGACCATGGGCTTTTGTTATCAGATCCTCACAGAGCTCACTTCTGATCCCCGCAAGAAAGATGGCGCACTACACATGATCGGCTCCTTGGCTGAGATTTTGCTCAAGGTACCAACAGTTATCTTATCTGTTGTATATGTCTATATAGTATTTTTCTCCCCCTCCTCTCTGTGAACATAAAACACCAGTTATATCTGTATTACTGAATTTAAATGTCCCTGATTTACAGAAAAAAATCTATAAAGACCAGATGGAGTTCATGCTGCAGCACCACGTGTTTCCCCTCTTCCGCAGTGAGCTGGGGTACATGAGAGCAAGGGTAAGGAGCAGGACAGAATCAATTTGTGATAGCCCTCGAAAACATTTTACAGTTAAAGCCAGCCTTTAAGTGTTTATGGAAGTGTTATAAACAGTAAGGTGAATTAACTCAACTCTTTTTATTGCTATTAAACAGTTAAAATATGTTTAAAAGATTAATGCAGGTTTCGGTTTTATATTAGGGGGAAAAAAAAATCATTAGAAGAAAAAACTTGCATGCATCTTTCTGTGTTGCTGCTGCTCTAGACACATCCTGCTAAATGCAAAACCATCTGTGGCTGTGAGTCAGGGTTACCATATTTAGGTTTCTGTGCTATTGTGCACATTTAACTGAGAGCTTGTGATGCCTTCTAAAATCTGTGGCTGATCATTATTCTATTCTAATGCTTGGCTCTGTAGTTTTTGTTCATTTAAGAAAACCAAATAAACAGTCATGTCATGCGTTTTATCCCGTATATACCCAATGTTTAAATCTTTGTAAACTGACAGGAGATATGTAGAGTGAAGCTATACCAAAGAATGAGAGGATTGTTTCAGTGTCACTAGTTTGGGTCTGTATTAAAATCAAAATCTGTTTGCTTATCGAATGATTGTTTTTGTGCTCAGGCCTGTTGGGTGCTGCACTACTTCTGCGAGGTGAAGTTTAAGAGCGATCAGAACCTGCAGACTGCCCTGGAGCTGACTCGCCTCTGCCTCATCAACGACAACGAGATGCCCGTCAAAGTAGAGGCAGCTATCGCCCTGCAGGTCCTCATCAGCAATCAAGAGAAAGGTAGGTGGTGCTCCTCTTGACTCGCCTTCTCAGCACTTCATCTTAAATGTGGCGTAGGAGCTTCTTAATGAAACAATGCCAACGATAACAAATAATTTTTTATTTTATTATTATTTTTTTTTAACCAGCCAAAGAGTACATCACCCCCCACATCCGGGCTGTGATGCAGGCTCTGCTTCACATTGTGCGCGAGACTGAGAATGACGACCTCACCAACGTCATTCAGAAGATGATCTGCGAATACAGTGAAGAGGTGACCCCTATCGCTGTGGAGATGACCCAGCATTTGGTAAGATCACAAAGAATGACTGCTTAGAAATATATCACTACATTATGTAACACAAGCACATAGTTTAGCTGCTATGAATATTTTATTTGACTTGTGTGCTTTACTTGCCTGAATGCCTGATATTCCCATCGCAGGCTATGACCTTCAACCAGGTGATTCAGACTGGCCCTGACGAGGAAGGGGGCGACGATAAAGCCGTCACAGCCATGGGCATCCTCAATACCATTGACACACTGCTCAGTGTGGTGGAGGACCATAAAGAGGTCAGTGCAGTCATACACCCACTCACTGATCTCTCATAACAGACCAAGCTGGTACAGTGTTTGTCTCTCCATCCTTTTTTTTTTTTCCCTCCTGCTCTGCTTCATAGTGCTGACTTACTTCCTGCCACCTACAGGTTTTCAGGAACACAAACTGTTTCTCCAGCTTTTTTATAACATGCATCATAAGCAAGACCAAGCACTCAAAATAAAGCATAATAGAAACATTCAGTGCATAATACATTTGCAGAGGAACACTTTTTTTACAGAACAGTATGTGTGTTTGTTTTTTTGCTGGAGGCAGCTAACCAATCACTGATTAGTTTTACTGGCTTGTTTCAGATCACACAGCAGTTGGAAGGGATCTGTCTGCAGGTGATTGGCACTGTGCTGCACCAGCATGTCCTAGGTAGGTCTTGCTTTTCAGTTCATTATCACAGTATTTAATGAATCAATTCATAATTAATGTGATTCTTTTCTTTCCTTTCCTTTATTTTTTTATTTTAATAAATAGAATTCTATGAAGAGATCTTGTCACTGGCTCACAGTCTGACGTGTCAGCAAGTGTCCCCACAAATGTGGCAGCTCCTTCCTCTGGTCTATGATGTCTTCCAACAGGATGGTTTTGACTATTTCACAGGTAAATTTAGACGCCTGACTGACTTAAAAGGATCACATGAAGCATATCACGTTCAAGTCGAACCGGGACTTGTAAAGAAATTTCCTGACCTCGCTCCAAGCCATTTTCACATGTTTGGCCCATTTAAAGGAGTTCCTGGGAGGCCAGAGTTTTATATGTAAAGCAGGTAGTCTAATCCTGGCTTTGGCATACTGAGAGAACGTTCTACTTTGATGGTATCCAAGCACTAGTGAAATGCTGGGATATGTGCATTAGTATAGGAGGGATTATTTAGAGAAATAAAGGGAGGTTTTTTTTGTTTTGCAAGTCCCAGTTTGACTTGAATGCCTAATTCAGGTATAGAGAAAAGGACAGAAAACTTCTTGATTCTTACATTCATGGTTAATGTGACGTTTCTATTTAACAACCCTTACTCCATAACAAATATTAGAAAGTTTTAAAGTTCTTCATATGCATTTAAACCAATGTGTAAATGTTTTTTGTCCCCTGAATTCATTTTAGCCAGATGCTAATTATTTATTTATCAATTTAAAGGTTTGTTCAGAACATTCTTTGCTGCTTCTCTAAGCACAATAAATGATTTATTTGCAGACATGATGCCACTCCTCCACAACTACATCACAGTGGACACAGACACGCTTCTGTCTGACACAAAGTACCTTGAAATCATCTACAACATGTGCAAAAAGGTTGGATGCCTTTACATGCAAAGATATTTCAATACAAGTGAATTTATTCTGATTGTAGATTAAAAATGAAAAAACACTTCATGACATGCTGTTATAGGAAAACAATCAGTAATGAAACTCTGTTTCAAATATTTGAATAACAGTAAATTTAAATTGTGAGATGGATTACACAGGACAGAATTTTTTATTTAGATTTAGTAATATGGTTACTATATTTCCATTTAACAGTTTTATCATTAGCGTTGTTTAATTCCGATCTTTAGATGCCTCTAATTGTGGATTTTTTTTTTCTCTTTTCTTTTTTTTATTTTATAATCAGGTTCTCTCAGGTGACCCAGGAGAGGATCCAGAGTGCCATGCTGCTAAGCTCCTTGAAGTCATCATTCTGCAGTGCAAAGGGCGTGGCATTGACCAGGTACTGTAAACAAGCCGTACTTTTACCTGCTGCACAATCCATAGTTTCTCATAATAACTCTGCCCAAGAAAACCCAATGTTGTAAATGTCTGTGCAGGTGGTTCCCCTGTTTGTGACCACAGCCCTGGAGCGTCTGACGCGAGAGGTGAAGACGAGTGAGCTGAGGACCATGTGCTTGCAAGTGGCCATCGCTGCACTCTACTATAACCCTCTTCTGCTGCTCAACACGCTGGAGAATCTGCGCTTCCCCAACAACACGGAGCCAATCACCAACCACTTTATCTCTCAGTGGCTCAAGGATGTCGACTGTTTCCTTGGGTACTTGCCTTGTAGCTTTTATTACTTCATTTAAATCACAAAATTGTATCAGTTTGCTTAGGGTTTTTATTTCTCTAAAGAAATAACAATCCTCTTTTGCTATCATTGTAGCTGAGATTTATTTGTGAGTCTTCTCAGTCTCAGTGGTCTGAGGGTACTTTCACGTTAGGGGCTTGGGCAGAGATCCGAGTACACTTGACCCCAAGGTCGAGTTTATTCCAGTTACTGGGAACAGTGCATATTGTACCCAGACACAGATCTCTCATCTTCAAGTGAAGCCAAGTACATTTAGATTGTTAAGTCCTATATACACAGGGCTCGCAAAATTTCAAAATCCCTGGTAGCCCTTCGGGCAGGCACTCTTCAGTTTTTGGTAGCCCAAAATAAATTTAAGTAGCCCAAATTAA
>JAOTRS010000004.1:5316770-5330486 GCA_028565755.1 Dinotopterus cunningtoni
ATAGTTGAAGATCCCAAGTTGTAAGCTTACAATGGTCTTGGCAGCATGGAGAAGAGTGTGGTATGAATAAAGCTTCCAACCGTACATTAAATTACACTGTGGAAGGATGAACTAGATGAGAAACGGTAATAGTTTTACATTTTGTGTCTTATCACTTATTAAATCTGATCTGAGCAAAATAAGATGAAGCAATAAAGTTTGTAACATGAACACAGCCGAAGCTTGTTAGAGTTGATAAGCATATACTAATACACTTATCAAATTCAATGTCAAATCTCTTACAGCAATGGAGTAAGCCAACAACATAATTGTCATGACGATAATGAAGCCAGAGATGTCGTTCCACGCCCGACGCAATGTTGCGGTGATCATTTGCAGTTTAGGGTTGAGGCGCAGCAGGTGCCACAGTTTAACCGTAGCCAGCAAAACCAGAAAAGCTATAAGGTATCCAAGAACTCCATCTGCTGTGGCAGTTTCATAAAAGCTAGCATGTCTGGAACAGGATTTGGCAAAGGGTTACTGGAGATATATGGCAAGCAAATGTAAGCTGAAAATAACTGATTAAGGCATAATCGCTTATTATCATATCTTAAATTCAAGGGATTAAATGGCTAAATGCACTAACTGGTCTTTGTGGTTTTGATAGTACTCAATGTCCCGGTTGCCCAATAGCTTCCTTTTGATGAAAACGCACAGTGCACTCCAGCTTAAAATAATAATGCCTAGCTCCAAAACATTCCATTTGCTCCTGAAGTATTCCCACTTGTGCTGTTTCATAAGCTTGCCCTGTTCAAAAAAAAAACAAAACAAAACAGGATGTCCTTCTTATTTTGTCCACATTTTCTGGTATGATTCTACTGTATCATGAATCAACCATTATCAAGCTTGACAGAGAGCGCTGACCTGCTGAAACATGTAATAAAGAATAAAGAGAAAATAGATCGTCTCAGAGGCCATCATGAAAATATGAAAACCACCAGCTGACTGATAAAGGCGGACACTTTGCAGGTCACTGCGATACTGAAATGCTCCTATGAAACAAATAACAAAAAATCACTCATAAACCTCTTGGCTCTGATATAATCCAACAAAACCAAAAATTTGCATACACACACACACGCACACACACAAAAAGGATGAAACTCACCCACTGCTGTGGTCTCAAACATCAGCGTGACCATGCAGAAGAGGTTGACGTTTGCATTATACACTGTGAGCTCCACAAAGATAGCCCGAGTGTATTTGTCCACCCAGATGTTGTCAAAAAGGTACTGAAGCAAACTGTGAAGGGAAACACTGGAGTTTAGGATATAATTCTGTTCTGAGTTCTGAATACAATTAAATAAACTGTAGTGGAGAAGCGGGTGGTTCAGGGGCCCGTGTTTCAATTTCAAAGGGTGTTCAAGTCAAATCGGGACTTAGGATGAAATTTATTGTTAATGAAGGCGTAAAACCGATTGACATTTCCTGAGGACTCCTAGGTGCAGTAAAACAGCTGAATGGTGCAAACATGGTAAAGAAGCCAGTATGTCCGTGAATGACGATCCCGACCGAGGTGGCTCAGAGCCCACTACAGTCATTCCCATGGAAAACCAGATCTTTGAAAATCAACTGATTACTTGCCAACTTGAAGAGATGCATTTGTCTGTGGAAACTGTACACACAATCATTTACCAACACAACGTGCAAATTAAAGGAACTCAGCTGGGAGTTATTGCCACATCAACTGTACAGTCCAAATTTCGCTCCAAGCCATTTCCACATGATCGGGACATTAAAGGAGTTCCTGGAAGGCCAGCATTTCAGCCGTAAAGCAGGCAGCCTGGTCATGGTGCCAGTGTACTGAAAAATCGTTCAACCTTGATGTATTCCAAGCACTAATGAAATACTGGGATAAGTGTATTAGTGTGTATCAGGGATTATATAGAGAAATAAAGGTAGTTTAGTCTGGTATTCTTCATAGTCAAAAATCCCGGGTTTGACTTAAACGCACTTGTAGTTAGATTACATTGCTGAAACTTGAAAACTAAAAAACTTAGCATAGAATTTATACCACAGCACTGTCTGGCACTCAGTTCTGACCGGTTAAAAGGTATTGAATTATCAGTAACTGCATAGCCCAGGCATTCTAATACATTATTGTTTTTATAGTAACAGGTAACAACTATATTAAAATTTGTATAAAGAGATGTCCAGATGCAAGAAAATCTCCAGGACAGACTTGTAACAAGACAATATGCATTTTTTTCTCTTCTAAAAGTCAAGAAAGAAAAAAAGGAGGTTGGTGAGGAAACATGTTTTGAGCTTCTATCATGTAGAAAATACCAGTAATGAATTTGTATTGCAGACGTTCCAGAATGCTAATTATAATAATTATGTATGTATTGTTACTTAATTCATTTAAAACCTTTAAAAAATAAAAAAGACAATGTAATTATAGGCAAACTGCTGTGGTACAGGAAAAGATGTACCGACAAATTTGCCCGCCCTTGACTGATTTACCAGTTTGCTGTCATATTTTAAAATGGACGTTTCTCCTGAGTGTTCGAGTAAATGTTAGAGAAAGCACTATCTACCATCTTCTGCATACATGAGCTCAAAAAAAAACATGACAGACTAGTGTAGCAACTATAAGAAAAATCTAAAATGCAAACCTTACATGATACTCTAAGCTTCTCCTCATTCCTGCACATTAGTATGACATACCTGCTTGCATTTTCTTTGTTAGGCCCCAGATCCACAACAAAGCCGCCACCTCTGTAGAAAGCCACCCTACCCCAGATAGGGTGTGTCCTCAGTCTGGACTGGGTTTGGTACCGCCATGGCATGAGGAGACTCTTTGACAGGTTTACATCATTTGATCTGTTCCAACCTGGACCATAGGAGCCCATGTCTTCCACTTCCCAAGAGTATGGAGCATGGCAGTCCTGAATGGAGCGACTCATGAAGCTGGAGGTCCTGCAGGAGTTCTTGTGCACTCGAACCTGCCGGAGTCGAGCGTTGCCTACAAGCTTAGAGTTTCCATCTGTGATGAAGCCTAACAATAATGACAGAAATAAGACTTCATCAGCATATTTTGTCAAAGTGGGTATACACTTTATACTGTGTAGAGGTTAAAGAACGTACCTGGTCGTTTTCCAAAAACGTTATTTAGGAAGGTGCTGTTTGTCCAGGTCAACACATCTTTGCAGTTCATGCTGTCCTTGATGCCGTTCTTGAAGCTCTGCTGGATGTGTTGCGTGAGATAGTAAGCATTCGGGTCTCGCTGACCGTAAGCCACCAGGAGTAGCATCCACAGGAAGCCAAAGTAAACTGTAAATGAAACAGAAGTCTTACACATCACTTTAAATGTTATTGTCTCCCAGTTAACCATTACACTACAGATATGCTCTTCTTACTGAGAATCTCCCTGATAAGTGCAAAGACTTTCTGTTCCTTGATCATGTTGCTCTTCATCTTCTCAATGTCAGAGGGAGGAGGAGGCTGATAGAAACTGCATGTGCTGTCCCTCCTGACAATGCATATCCCATCGGGATCATCTGTGGAGCATAGCATTGATGAATGTTTGCTAAATAGTAACCATGTTTAAAAAAATTTCTTGTAAAGAACATTTATTCTTTACCAGACGGACCAGTCTTTATTCTGGAATACTCGGTTAGAATACCTATCTCGTATACACACATTGACACATTGGAGTAATTTAGTATAGTCAGGACACTTACTGGACTGGTTCTGGAAGGTTTAAAGGAACCAAAGAACCTGGAGGAATCCCATACGGTCATGGGGGAAACATCCACAGATGTTAACCCAAGGTTAGGACTAAACAAGAGCTGTACCCGTTACACTAATGTGTCCGTACACATCCTGGAAATCTTTCTTAAAATTGTCTTACCTGTACTTGATAGAGCACCTTCAATTGGAACATCGCTATATTCCTCTTGATCAACTTTTTTTAGAACCAGCGCAAAGAAGACAGCAAATCCAAGCACCTGAATAAAAAGACAGCAAGTTTTGATTTTGATTCAGTGCTTAATACAAAAAGAGGCAGATGAATCAGAATATGTTACCTTAATAGGCTGGGTAATGAAGAGACTCTCGAAGAAAGACACAAGCATTGAAATGAGCCAGCTGACAGAGCGTTCCATTCCATAAGTCAGCCCATACATCATGGTGAAATACGCTGACACTCCACTGGTGGCTGCGACAAGGATCCAGGCAACAAACACAAACCACCAAGGCAAGCCTTTCTGACAGCACTTCTTACCACCATCATGGTCCTTCCCCAAACTGGAGCTGCAAGAATCCTGGTCCCTATTGGTGCTGGAGGAGAGATACGGCTCTAGCAAGCGTTTCATGCCTTGAACCTGCAGCACTGCCTGAACGTAGCTCTCCGGTTTAGAGAATCGGGAAGGACCCAGCAGCCTCAGCTCTTTCTCCACATTTTGGAGTTGCTTGTAGAGATACTGCCTGTAGATGCTATTTTTCTCTTTCGGCATCTGCTCAGGGCTCCTCTCTGGTAATGGAGCAAAAAGAACAAAATGATCCTAAAGCATATTTTCATAAAAATAAAAATGATCATTTGTTCATTTTTTTCTTCACTTTTAATTTCATACCATGAAGATTTACAGCCCCCAGAGAGATAGACAGCTCCTTTTTGGAGGCATCAGAGTAAAACTCGCCTCCTACACGGTTCTGCTGACAAATGATATCTTCGACTAGTGACAGGAGATCATTGATATCCATTTTCTCAGGGTCAATCCTTGGTAACGGGCTCCTCATAGCCTTGGAGAGTGATTGGGCTATCCTTTTGATGTCCTAAAATATTAAGAGCAAAAAGTAGAACATATTTTACATATTCCATAAAATTGCGAATCTCATTTTGGTTTAACTGTCAGTATATGCTTGTGTACCCTGATTACAGCATGTGGTGTGATCTCCTTATAGTCACTCGGTGGAGAAGGAGGTTGGTTTGGCGACACCCGTCCTGTTTTTCCTTGCTTCACAGAATCAGTCTTAGCCTGTTTAGGAGTTTGAACTGTCCTTCGTTCCCTTGGTCGGACGTTTCTGAAGATGCTCACAATAAGAAGGTTGATAGGGAACATTATGATGGAGCTCTGGAATCCAATCATCACTTGCTGCCAGGTAAACTCGATCTTACCTATAGTTAGAAGTAAATAAAGCATGATTCTTAATTAAAGTGATTCAAATTGTCATGATAAAGAAATGAATGGACATAAGCATGCATTACCCAGGTCCATGGTCTGCTCAGAGGGGTCAGTGGGAATCCCCCAGAACATGATGCTGGTCAGCATGGTACAGAGCAACAGAGAGAAACAGCATGATACACGCTGAACTCGAGTGAAGTTACTATTGGGTGGCCGATTAATCACTGAAAACCAGATGTGACCGTCTTGGAAATCCTTGGTGGTTTTCATAAAGAACAGATTACTGTTGAAAGACAAGCATATACAGTATATTCTAAACTGGACATAATTTCTGATGGTACAAATTTATAATGTACACTATATTTCCATAAGTACATGAACACCTGACCCTCATATCCATTTAGTGGCTGTCCCCAAACTGTGACCACAAAATTGGACATGCACAATTGTCTAGAATGTCTTTGTGAAGGTAGCATTAAGATTTCCTTTCCCTTGAACTAAGCTGAAATCCATAAAGATGGTTGATGTGTAGGAATTCAACTGGCCTGCACAGAACCCTGACCTTAACCCCACTGAACACCTTTGAGATAAACTGGAATGACGGTTTTCCTTCCCAGAAAAGAAATTAGGTTATTATAACAGCAATGGTAGCCCAGCTCAGCAGTAAATGTCCATAGTTTTGGAATGGAATGTTAAATGCTTAATGCTTGGGTGTCCACATACTTTTGGCCATATAGTGCGTCTTCAAAGGTATAATTTTTATTTAAATAGTTACTCGAAGTTACCCACCTAAACCTTTTTAAGTCCATCTCTGTTGCTACAGGAAACACTTTGTCCAGGGTGCATTCTCCTACATCAATGGCCAGCCATGAACTACATAAGAAATGCCACTTTTGCCCCGTCTCCAGATCTTGGACCATGACCTTATTAACATACCTTTTAAAGTAATATTAAAGTACTCAATATGAAGCGGTTGTGTGGAATAAAACATGCAGTTATAAGAAAAATAATCAACGGCAGATACGTATGATATAATATATCTAATATATATCTAATACCGTACTGTATATTAAATGTTACAGCTATGGGAGTGCAGGTTAGTTTTGTACCAAGCAGGATGCTTCCCAGAATTATCATGCCATAATCTGATGCTCTGCAGCTCTCCAAGTGAGAAAGGGGTAGTGAGGAGGAACATGTCCACTCCTCCCCTTTCAAAAACCGGCTTGTCTGGATCAGTTAGATGATGGGGCTCACTCTCTCCCTCAGAGCCCAGGAGCGTCACTGTAACCTGTGGCAGCAGTGGGAATTAATTAAGAGCACTAAAACATTGTTCCTGATTGAACGTTCATGAGGTTAATATACGGACCTGAGAGGATGTAGAAGCTCCTCGACGATGCCCAGTGTTGATGGTCAGTAAGTAGCGATATTCAGCCAAGGGATCGTTGTCCTCTAGCAATGTGACTTTGACCTTTAAAAATCATATTACATCATGCATAAAAATCATTCATGAATATCATCTTCAGAGAAATGTATGAGGGCGATTCAGTAATAAGGGTGCCATTTTTTTTATGAGGTTTCTTTGATGCTTTGGCTGCAGCTCCACTGAGCTACTCCTGCCACATTTTAAATTCCTTTTACCTTGACATTATATGCATATTTGTAAATGTAAAATGACGCGGATACAAATGGCACCCAACCATGCAATCACTCATTAAATAGTATGCACATGTTGTTTTTATGTTAATAGTTGCTTAGAATAACAGGGCATTACAAGATAAAGATGGCCACCTTTGCTGTGTCTTGGATGTCCTTTCTTCGGGCCCAAACCACAACCATGAGGTAGACAAGGACTATGGCACCCACAAAACACACCACAACAGGGTTATTAACAAATGTGGCAAAAAGTTCAGCAGTCCGGGACACGTCAACCAGGTTGGGCATGACAAAGAATGAACTGCCAAAAAATGTCAAATGCGTACACAGGCACTGGGTAATCAGTGGTGTGGTGCGAGGGCCAACCTAGAAAGACACATAAATGGATAAGTAAATGCTTTTACAGTCTATATTTTCACTTGATGTAGTCTGTCTTGGAAAAATGTTCCTTACCCTGCAGCCATGGTCACTCCAGTTGGTTTCAGTCTCATCCCAGTATTTACACTGAGCAGCTATGGATGTGATGAAGACTGAGGCATTTGAGGAGTTTACACCTGCTTGGCTAATAGGCCTCACCAGAAGATAGTAAACCCCTACTTCCAGTGCTACATCCCTGGGGTCCAGCACCCATGCATACCTCTCTTCTACATCGCACAGACATAATCACAATCAACATACAATTAAATTTAAGTTCTCAAAGTAGAACTCCACTCTGAGACACCTGAAATATGTAAACGCTGAAATATTTATGTTGTAATTAGCGATTCTGGTGGTAACATATGCATTGTTATTTGGATTTCCATTATTCACGCAATTAGTGATGGTGTCATATTTATGAGAAGCCCAACGAATATAGTAGATCCAGAATAGTGAAGACAGCATACGTTGGACTTCTACAAGACGTGAGATGTGCGGGGATGCTTGACAAATTGAGGGAGTAAAATGCCACTGGATCTACTATGTTCTTTGAGAAGAGAAAATGTCAGGGTTAAATTCCACCGGCACCACTATTAGTGGGTCAAATGGCATTGTGGGTAATGTCGGAAACCGTTAAGCAAATTGAAAATTGGCTAAGATGCCAATTAAAGAATCAAATTTTTTACAAAATTTGCATGGCACTGAAGATCATATTTTCATTATAACGATTAGTTATAAGTAAATCGTTTAGAGTGGATTCTTTTTTAACGTTCTGCTTAAATATAAGAAAATAACCTGTTGAATTTCCTGGTTGAGGGAGCTGAATTGTGGTCTTGTAGTCAGTGTTGTTTGGGTAGTGTTCAAAACCCAGGAGTAAATGTAATGGTATCTCTTCTGAGGGGTCCAGCTTCAAAACCAAAGATATGTTTGGCGTGGTCACATTAATGACCAAGGTACTGTAGTTCCCCAAGTCCAGAAATGTGCTGTTAACTTCAGCCTCTTGTCGTGGTAAGATAATCTGGAAAACAAAACAACACAAATAGAATATATGCACTATTTAGCAACCATACAAGGTCATAGACATTATTGCTTTCATGAACATGTGCATCGATGTTTAAAAAGTTACACTACATGGGGAGTTCAAGTCAATCTTGGACTTGTGATGCATTTGCTTTAAGCTCTATGCACGGTATGGTGATGTGACTCAGCTGTACATTTGAAAACATTTGAATGGTGCAAATGTTGTAAAGAAGGCTGTATATTCGTGAACGGTGGCTTGGATACCACTTGAATTGTTCCCGTGAATATTCAGTTAGTGGAACCACTGATCCTTTTTGACACCAACTGAGAGAGAGAGACACATCTGTCTCTGGGAACTGTACACACAATCACCCACAAACACTACTTGCACAATACTGGAACTTGGCTGCAAGTTATTGCCACATCCCTAAGCCATTTTCACATGTTTGAGCCATTAAAGGAGAACCTGGGAGGCCACCATTTCAAACATGAAGGAGGCTCTCCAATCATGGCTTTGGCGTACTGACAAAACTTTCTACCTTGATGGTATCTAAGCACTAATGAAACACTGGGATAAGTGCAATGGGGATTATATAGAGAAATAAAGGTCGTTTTTACTCTTATAACTGTGTTCTGTTATTCTGCACAATCAAAAGTCCCGGTTTGACTTGAACATCCTTCAAAAGTAAAGTCATTTTACCTCAATCTCTTCAGTGAGATTTGATACAGGGATAACAGATCCATTCTCTCGGGTGATGGATAGAGATGCCACCGCTCCATTTATAGGCTCACCGTCTCTCCAGGGGAAAGGGTTTATCGCAAAACTTAGCATCTATGGCCAGACAAGAACACATAAACTAAACAATAATATAAACTTAATATACTAATCAAAGGATAAAATAGCAAAAAGATAGCAAAACATGAGCAAGTGCTTTGTTGGTAGAAAGAGACAATCATTAAGTATTAGGGTGAAATTCACACCCGCACATCCACCGGCTCTTCTGAAGGGAGCACATTAGGACCCAAAGACGGAAGCACGAAGCTGGCTGAGCTGTTGTGCTCGATACTGAAGGGCTGCTTCTGTAGTGCCACTGGGGACATTCTGATGAAATAAAATTTAAACACATTTCAATACAGTTGAAAGTCTCTGTTGACCAAGTGATATTTTGCAAGTATGGACCATGTGTGCAACTAACTAGGATTGTGAAACTGTAAACATGGAAAAAACTATTTTTAGATTTAAAAGAACTACTAAATACAGACAGAGATGGTGAATTATATTTAATATTTACAGTAAACAAATGGAATAGGAAAGCATTTAAGCTTCAAGCATGTGCTTTCTCCCAAATTGTCTTTATTTTGTAAACTCCTTATGATTATACATCAGCCACCATCATAATGTCATTATTTTATTTCTGCCTCTCTACTGCGTCTGCTTGCTTACACCTCAGCCTGGTATCTGACTCTTGATTGTGGATAAAAAGCCATATCTTATTTTGAAGTGGTATTTTCTATGTACTATGTGTAAATAAGGATTCATGTTTTCACACAGGCTGGTCTCTCTTGTAGGATTGCTTAAAGCTTACCTGTTTACATACACACTGATCTCAGACGTGCTAACAATGATGGGCTCTTGGTCTACGCTTACACCAGCCAGTAGCGCACTCTGTACGTTGTCCGCTGCAATTAACAAGTTTTCTGAAATGATTTCCTATAACAAAGGAAAAGCCAAAGAAAAAGTTAAGATACAATCATTTATACCACAGTTCTGTTGGATTCTTAAATCTGATTGGCCAGATGGTCCTTGATTATTTATTTATTTATTATAAGAGGCTCATTTTTTATATAATAGCAGCTCCTAATGCAAACTCCAGTGTGGTGCAAGAGAAACGTTTGTGTCATCTGGCCAAACATCATCAAACATCATCTGGAGATTGCGAGTTTGATTCCATGATCATTCTAGCTAAAAGCATAGAGAGATCATATATATACTGTATATAGTCCCACTAGGGACCATGGAGGCCGATGGTGACCACTGTATTTATGTCTACAGTATAGTACCAGTCAAACGTTTGGATTTATTTTTCTACATTGTAGAACAATACTGGAGATTTCCAAACTATGTAACAACAGATTATTACATATTTGGATGCCTTCAGCATGTTTACATGCATACAGTAAGTATTTTATTCTGTAAATATGCTGAGGATCAGCTGGAGTATGATACCTGCTGGTCTGTGCTGGCAGAAGCTTTGAGGATGTTACTGGCAGCCTGAATAATTGGTGTAACCACCTGCCTTGTTACTTCCTTGTCATCCCCCTCAGATAGCATTAGAGAGACCAGGGATATACTGAGGTTTGACAGAAGTGAGCTGGCCTCCAGCTGCAAACAAGGAAAAAAAAAACATTAAGGTAAAATATATTTATATATACTTGACAACTACAAATTACCCAGTATAGTCCACTGTTGAAACAGGTGTACTACCTGAGCTGTAGATGTCAGCTCTTCACTTTGCCTAGTGAGGCCCACTACAGCGTCAGCTGTCTTTTGCACTTCTAATGGGTTCCTGAGGGGGGCAGCACTCATAGCTGTGCCCAGGTCTAGCAGCATCTGCTCTCGTAGCTTCAGTCAGGACAAGCATATTTATCATTTAATATGCAGGTATGTGAAATGATTAACAGTCTATACATAATGCTATATTGGCACCTTCATCTTTGCGTCTTGTTCTTGACCCTCGGTTGTATCCCCATTCAGCCTGTTAGAGACAGACTGGAACATCTGGGCTAGTGCTGCCCCTGTCAGCTTCCTAAGCTGTAACAGCTGGTCCACCTGCTTGGACACAAAGCTCTGCAGATCCTCCACTGTGGGCCCAACGCTTGCATCATTCACCTGAGATCATAAAAAACAGAAACAGGAATTGAATTTAAAAAATACAACATACTGCACTGCGCTCTTAGACTTTTTTTTTTTTAACTTGACACATTAAGAATAAACTTACATTTCCTAATCTATTTGTTTAGTCTGTGTTTTGTGTATATTTAATTAAATATCTATGAAAGTTCTGATGTAATGTCTTTAGCCATGTACCTAGGATCTTCAGCTAAAAAGCTATATACATAGGCCCCCGAATGGCGCAGTGGTAACAAGCTGATTAAGAATTTAAGATTCAGTAACTGGTCAAAAAACAGAATCCCTTCAGCGTTAATGTAGTCACCAGGAATTGCCTTTGCAGGGCAGTATAACTACAGTTTGTGGTATAGTTGTGTGCAAACCTGGACAGATAAGGTTGTGTTAATCTTCTGTCCTTCCACATTCTCAACAGTGATTGCTACAGCAAGGCTGTTGTTGATGTTACTCCCCACTGGAAGAAAGAGTGACTCCACTCTCTGGTTATGGCCACAGTACAAGTAATCACCTATAGCAGAGATCAACCAAAGGACAGTCAAGTATCTTAAGTTTGGACAAATGCTGAAACGTCATGAGTATTGAAGGGAAAAAATCGTACCAGGTAATGTTCTGAAGCAGTACATGCAGGGTCCAGCTTTGCAGAATGGAGGAGCCACAGTGCATGTGATATTAAAGGGAGAGAGACTGTCTCCAACAGTGGGATTAATGTTACAGGATGGGGGAGGAGACATTTCTTGCCCATTTGTGGCTTCACTATCAGGTAGTAACGTTGGGAACAAAGTAGACGAGGCACCAAATATTGGGATGGTGAATTCAGCTGATCCAGATAAGCCATCTCTTACACCTAAAAAACAGAATTGGACCCAATCCTTATTAGCAAGTTTGATTCTAAATCATTTGTAAATCATTGACGATCTCCATATAAAACTAAAATTAAGTGAGACCCACCATAAGCAACAACTTTAATGTTCTGCTGTGCATTGACTAGAGTTTCGCTGTTGATTACAAAAGAGCTGACACCTTCCTTCTGTTTTATCAGTACCCTTTGTCCTTTTTCAGAATAACAGGAACTCAAGGCATCCTAAAATGATTGATACAAATAAACAATAAATCAGTACACACGAAAATGCAATATTAGATAAACATGAAGTTACTGTATTGTCAAAAACATAAATGCACTTACAGGTACAGGGTTTGTGTCCTCGATGTACCAAACCATTTGCTGACAGCCTTCACACTCCAGCTGCAGCTCAACATTTGCACCGACATTCACTGGGTTGCAGTTGGAACATCTGAAGCGATAATGGCATAAACATTAAGAAAGTGATGCAGTATGAAATAACATGCACAGTAAAAGAGACATTTCTTTTCATAGTAGAACAAGTAGAACAAGAACAAGCAGACTGGCCAAGGTAGCTACCATAGTGGGATAACTTATAGCAGTAAAAATATCTGTCTACTTGTTTCTATATGCACGCTGTGAAACAGAACATTTAGATGTAGCAAAATATACATCATTAAATATATATAGTCATATTACTGCCCATGTATACATTTATCCCTGAGTTAAAATGCAATTTTTTTAAAGTAGTTTCATTTCCCCAAAGCAGCAAGGAACTCTTTCCTTTGAATTAAATCAAAGGTAGCAAGTGAGGCTGGGGAAATTCATTTCAGGAACTTGAACTATTACTAAAGGTGTTCCACAAGGTCGTGTGTGTTCTCCTCTTGACTTCTCACTGTAGACTGCACATTCATTAACACTTATGTAAAAATCCAGAAGTTTGCCGATGACACTACAGTCATGATCATAAGTCCGATGGGAGATTGAACAAGTGATCAAAAATGTGGAGCTGTCACAATAACACCATGAAGATGAACATGTCCAGAACAAATGAGATATTGGTATGAGATTTCAGGAGAAGACCCAAACCTAGCCAGGACTCACCATCCTCAACCATGATGGCTGTGGAGGCCTTCACATTCCTGGTAACTGCAAGCACCAGGGTTTGAAATGTGGCAGCAACACAGCAACATTGTCTCCATCATTAGCCCAGCAGAGGATGTATTTCCTGCACCAGGTAATGAAGTGGACCTCATTTGGTAGGTACTAACCACTGCATACTGGGAACATCCCACCAGACCTGACATTTCTGTGCTGATTTAACCTTTTTGTTCAGCCATTACAGTTTGGTTCTTGTCGAAGTTGCTTGGTCCAAGTTTGGTCTGTGACTGATCTCCTGAAATCTCATGACAGTTACCATTGTAACAAGATAATCAGTATGATTTATTTCACAGCTCATTGGTTTTAATGCTAATGCTGACCAATGTGTGAGTATATTAAAAGTTTCCTGGGTGAAGCTCACTCATAAAACCGGTTGTGAAGATGCCAAGAGTGTGCAGAGCTTTATGAGGAATATTGCTATAAAATTAAAACATATTGATGTGTTTTCTGTATAATTCCATGAGCTTATAGAGTTATAGAGTTCTACTTCTTCTTCTTCTTCTTCATTATTATTATTATTATCATTATTATTATTATTATTATTACTTTTT
>JAOTRS010000004.1:5406615-5424864 GCA_028565755.1 Dinotopterus cunningtoni
CTTTACCTCTGCTCCCTGTAGCCTCACCGTTCCTCTTGGGTCCCTCTCATTCACACACATGTATTCCGTCTTGCTGCGGCTTATCTTCATTCCTCTGCTCTCCAGAGCGTACCTCCACCTCTCCAAATCTTTACAGCCATACATATATTCTCCTGTAATGTTATTTATTTATTACTTTTTAAGTTATATATGGAAATACTGAATGGATTTGTACATAATTATGCAGACATGATAAACATATATAACAAAATTGGTACAGCATATAATGTGGTGCCTAAGACTTTTGCACAGTACTGTGTGTGTGTATGTATATATATAATATATAATTATTAATTATCACCAATCAGAATGCTGAATTCAATGAAGCAGGTTATAACATAAAAACCAAATGACAGTAACAAATTGCATTAATTGAATCCACTCCCCCACACACACTTACACATCACACCTCATTAAGGTCGTGACGTTGACGATCATCACCGACGTCATCACATCAAAATAGTCCGTGTTTAGGAAGTGACGCAGAGATGGAGCTGAAATCTCGCGCACACTGACTGAGCGACGGCCATTTTTAAGCGCTCATTGATTTGCTGTTTGTGCTTTTGCAGGAAAACAAAGAGCAAAAAGCAAAAGTTGCCCGAGATTACTGCGACAGCTAGTTTGGGAGTGAAGCGGGCGGTCTGGCGGCGGCGTCCGGCTGGATTTTTCGCTTGACCGATGTTCGTCCAGACGCAGGCACAGAGTCGCTGTTGACATCAGAGCCCTGGGGTTGATGTGCGTTTAACAGTCGGCCGAATGGAAATGGTGCCCAGCGAGGAAAACCTGCTCGTACCCAAGGAGGTGAGGAATTAAACAAAAAGAGTACTCTGGACTTGTCTAACCTCGGATCAGTGTGATTTGTATTTCGGTGACACTTCTGCCTGCATGTTAGCAAAACGGCGTAAGAAACGCAAATGACGCGTTGTTACGCATCTGCGCTAGCTCAGCCTATACGCGTCTCTGCCTGTGTGTGTGTTAGCATAGCAACTGCCCTATTACTATTATTATTATCATTAGCATTAGCGCCTTATCTAATCTGGTTTTATCACCAAGCAACGCGTTAAACTTGTAACGATTTAGCAATGTCACAGAAACATATCTAATACCTCACTGACCTGCGCTGCGCGTCTGTGCGTCACGTTATACTATATGTTTACATTAGTTAGCATGCCGCACTTAGCTAACTAGCTAACAGTTTCTTTTTTAGGTTTATTTCCTAGCTACATATCTTGACACTCATCACCAACATTCTTTATGAAATATTTTACTCTCCTACGTAAAAACGTATCACTTTACTAAGCTGTTAAGTAACTAGTTTACGGGAAAACGCCGAGTTTATTGCTAACATTCTAACCAGAAACTAGGAGACCGAGCTAGCTAGTTCGCTTCCATTCTTCTCCATGTACAGTAAGTTTGTGTTTATGTAGCACAATAAAATATCAGTAGTTACTAACAGTGTAGTTAAATCTCATTGCTCAAAGTTCTAGAGCCAAATATAAAGCTGTTTATTTTGTGCTTGAACTTGACACCTCGATGATGTTGAAGTTAAGCAAGTTGTTTATCGGATGTTCCTGGAAACCCAGTGAAAAGTGAGCCTTGAGAGAATATAGATTTCTTAAAAGGACTGTCTTGCAGTGGGTTTCATGTCTCTGGGTGATAATCCGATCACACTGAAACACTAATCCGACTTCTTTTCACATTTTTTTCCTGTGACTGTATTTGCCATTGTCAAATTTCCCTTTTTTTTTTATGAGGTTTCTGCACAAATAATCCAGGACGCAACTTTCTAAAAGCAAACCATTACCTCATCTTTTTTCCAATCTTTTCAAGCCTCGGATTCATGTTTTTGCCCAGCACGAGTGGAACCCGGAGTAGTTACTGAAGCCTCAGTAACGACTGAGCTCAAATCATTCTGGAAAAGCTTCTTCTTCTTCTTTTTTTTTTTTGTGCACAATTCTGTTTAAACACCGTTTAGTGTTGTGGGTGAAAATTCCAGGGGAAAAGCAATCTCTTCAATAAAAAATACTTTTCACATTTGGGATTGACTCCGGGATTGTTTCTGAGCCCCCAAAGTGTGGCTCATTTTTATCATTGAGAACACAATCCATGCTTCGGGAGCCGTTCTCAAGTCCGTGGACTTTTGCACAGTACAGTCTACTCTGGGACGAATCGAATCAGGTATGGAAGCCAATCATGCACGAGAACAGAAGTAGACCTCAGTAAAGACGCGACGTTATCAGTCCCGTGGATCTCCTCTGAAATATGTGTGCATTAATCCCGTGCCTAGACCTACACAGCCATAGCTTGATACACTAGGAAGGCACGCGCAAGTGTTGCTCTTGACACTTTTTTTTCCCCCAAAATATTAATATTAGGCATAGCGCAATAGTTAACTTCCTTGTTCTCTTCTTCTCTTGTGTTTAATGGCCCCTACTTGGCTCACAAACCAAGTAGGTGCATACTGCCACCTGATGTTTGAAAATTCTAAGTGTACCCAAGTACATAAAACAAAAAACCACAGACAATGTAAACGCTGGCCAGTGGGGGCATGAGGAGCGAGCAGCAATCGTTCTTGGGCACTGTACAAATCAATTGTTCCTAATGTGAAAACGCACTTAAACAAAATTATCTGGCAGAAACAGCCCTGGCATGGCCTGAGCTTTGGTTTTTGTTGGGAGGCATTAATGAAATGCTCTTAAAGGAGGAATTGCGGATTCTAACCCAATGCGCACTGTTTGTCCGATTTAGAAAGTGCTCTTCCTACTTCTGTGTTCTATGTATATCCTTAAAAAAATCTGGTGTTCATATACAGCCCTGGCTCTGTAAATGGGAAGCAAACAAAGTAGAGCAGGCCGTGCCACACAACAGTACACTGCCTACTGTTGCCCTTGGTGAGGATCGCCTGTGACACGCCTTTGACATAACTATCTGCGCGAACACACAATGACAAAGAATTTCTGTTTTATAAATATATAGATTTGTCAGCATGCTTAGTTATTGATGTTGCTGATTTGGTAACGTGAGTCTTTTTCAATTTATCAAATATCAGCAGTCTTTCTCCAGTATGGCTGATTTTCCCCTTTAATGAGGTACCTTGATATGAATAAATAACATGAAGATGTTCCCCAGATGGTACAGTGAAATTTTTGACATTCCTTTTAACAGACAGGTTATATCTTACCTGGTGGTATTTCCCATGGCTGTTCCTGCAAAAGGTAAAAATATCAATACCAATTAACCTTTCAAGCCACATGCAGTCTGCAAGAAAATGATCGTGGATCTTGAAGGTGAAAAGTAAAATCCTGAGATGTCCTGCAGTTTTAAATGTCTTTCCCACTTCCACATGTGAAACCAATCCAAATCTCGCTTGCATACTTTACATTGTATGGTTTTTCCTGGCAAAGACAAAATCGCACGTCGTAGAACATATTTTTTGTAATGCTTTCTACTCAACATGATTGTAAAGAGTGCCAATTTAGAGCCTTGAGAGACAGAAAGTTGTCAAATACACAGCAGAAGGACAGTATGGCAAACTC
The DNA here is from genome assembly GCA_028565755.1 of Dinotopterus cunningtoni. Classification (NCBI taxonomy): domain Eukaryota; kingdom Metazoa; phylum Chordata; class Actinopteri; order Siluriformes; family Clariidae; genus Dinotopterus; species Dinotopterus cunningtoni. Next base: position 5,410,191 of record JAOTRS010000004.1, read on the forward strand.
ATTGCAACGACAAATACTGATACAAGTATAAAAAGTGATGCTACTTCGAAATTTTTTTTTTTGTGTTGCAATTCACGTATCCCTCAAATAGTTTTTTAAACACTTATTTGTAATCTATGTACTTATGTTTGCATTTGCGGTGGTAAAACGTTGTAATTCCTATAATCCTACAGGGGGATTATAGAGGACTAAACTTTTCATATGTTGCCAGGCAGCAAAGCGTCCTGTGTGGTAGAAGCAAATTATTTGTTTGTTTAGAATTGTCTAAAATAAATAAATAAATAAATAAAAATATTTTTAAAAAATCAGGATATTTATGAAATCATTATGTTTATGATCAAGAATTACAATATGAATTTGGTTTTGCAATAATATCGTTTTGGGTGATCCCTCGTGATTCCCATCTCTAATTTTTGTTGTTCAAGGGGTGCTTGCACAATAAAATCGTAATCAGTTTCAAACACCACCTTTGCCTTATAAGGTATTATTAAAAAAAAAAAGGCATTTTATTTTTAGGTATACCTTTCTTATGTTTCCCATACCAATTGATGACATAAGAAGAACATAGTAATTTTCTTCATTCACATTTTATTGCGAGGATCCTCATTCAAGAATTCTTATCAGCAAAAAAGCAACCAGAATTTTATCAGCAAAAAATCTTAAACGACTAGTCAAATTGTACAGTTTACAACCAGCTTGGCGTTCATTTCCTGGAACTGCATGATTTCTTTTTTTCCTCATGCATTTGATTAGAGTAAAACCACTCAGCCAGCACCTTAAATCTGCAGGTGTAAGGTTTCTGTAAACCATGTTTGATAAGTCGCCAGGTTAAATAAGAGTTTTTTTTTTTTTTTTTTAAGTTTAAGATTTCAGTCGATTTTGTCTGTAGCTTTGAGTGCTTCGCAGTCGAGCTATTCTTAAAGGCAGCAGTCAATAGAGACTTGTATCAGGCTCCAGGCTTGCTGCGCTCTCTTCTAAGAGGATAAAATCGACCCCCCCCCACACACACACACACACTAGGTTATGGCCTTGCTCATGTGACTTCAAACAGCTGAGCGCTAAACTGCACTGAGAATTGTTTGTCTTGCAGCAGTTAAGGAATGAAACTGTGCACAAAAATGAGTTGCAGATGATTAACTTTAGATGCCAGTATGAAATCTTACACATCTTTGAAAGCCAAGGGTTTTATACCAGCCTCCGTCTTGAACTCACTTTAACCTTAAACATGCTAATGTGTCACTTTTACATGTCTCCTTGTTTTTACTTCGCATCACACCCTTCCTCCTGAAGGCGTGCAGAGGAAACCTGGAACCAAACCCCACATACGTCACTAAATTTATATTTAGTATCTGAAAGATTGACTGAACCGATGCGCACTGCGGGTCATGAACAGGTCACGAGCAGCCTGCATGCTCATTCTGGAAAGGCATCACCTGTTAGCAGTGTTGTAGCACTTTTTCAAAGGGTTAGTGCTGGATCCTGAGTCCGCATTGCAGGGAGCTTTATTTTACAAATTTAACATCCTTAGCTTTGTAGTAACATATTTGCGAAACAACTATTTTTCACGCGGCCCATGGACTCTTTTATTTGGCTTCTTTTAACTCTTTTGTTTTGTTTAATTGTCTGTAAATGTTAGTGTAAGACAAAACAGACAACAAAATTCATCCAGATTTACAGAAGTTCCAGAAATACTGTTTTTTTTTTTTTTTTTTTTTTTTTTTGTATTCACTCCACATCTCCAGACTAATTCTGATCACCTGTAAATTTCAAGGCGTGTACACGGCTCAGCTGGTTTGCTCATGTTGATGCCCACAAAACACAATCAAAGGCAAACTCGCACAAATGTAATGACTTTCGAAAGACGAAAAACAGACTTTCTTCAAGCATAGCAAAGTGAAGGTTATTTTTACCGGCATATATGGCGATTAAAAACATTTAGCAACCAGGAAAGCCCAACATCCCTAGACAAACTTGAAAGGTCAATTCGGTGTGCATTAAGAGAGGTGAAAGAAAATAGTTTGACATGGATAAGATCTTCACTATAATGCACTGAGTGCAATTTTTTTAAAAATCTGACCCGATAATAGCAATTTTTTTATTATTATTAATTTTAAGAACTTTAATTGATCAATACAAAACATTTTTGTAATTTATATGGTTATAATAAAATGGGCAAATATATATTTTTCCAAAATTGAACAAGATTATAAGACTTTCTCCAGGCTACTGTTCAGAGCTGGGTTTTTTTTTTTTTTTTTTGTGTGTGGGTTTTCCAATAAAATAAAACTGAAAATGAAAATTTAACAGCGAGGGTGAAAACTGTCACATGCTTTCTTCAAGAGATTCTTGATCTAGTTCACACACCCACAGATGCACGGGATTGGCTCGTGTTGCTACTATTAATGTAAAAGTCACAGATACAGATGTCCGTAGGTGAATTGAACTTGCAGTCTCCGGATAATAGAGCAAACGTGTTTCAGTTGCGTCACTCAATTGATTACATCAGAGGATGATCAGGTGTCATGCAATCGAGCTGAGAACCGTACAGTTCTGATCACGGGCTGATCACCCGGTGCATCTCAAGATCATCTGGCCTGAAGTGAACACGGACATCGAGCGCATTAGACAGAGAAACTGTAATGTTTGTCAAAGTGTCTTGGTGAGTCTCGGACCGAAATCTCCGTCGTCTTCCCACATGTCGTGTTGGAGAAGCGTAAGGGCATGTGTGTGCAGAAATACAGCTGGGGTATCAAGACATTGCAGCTTGAGTGTTCCAGTGGTCACACATCGCTGCATCTGATGTAGCGCATTAAAACATGACGAGTGAATCGTTGTACCTTCATTATTTTTTTTTTTCCTTTTTTTCTTTTTTCTTTTTTTTACCATTCTAAACAAACTTGGCAAATAATTCACTTCTACCAGACAGGATAAAGTGCCGTCTGTCAATGAGTGGATAGTTTAGAGTGCACCACCTGTGTATTATACAGGTACTGCAACATTTTAGATAGATAGATAGATAGATAGATAGATAGACTTTAATTCACCACCTTAAATGCAAACGTAAAAAAAAAAAAAGGTCAGTGTGGTGAACTGTCGAAAAAAAGAATCATGATGCATCACTGAATTCATTCTTTTTCCATCCTTTATTAATAAATTATTAATAAAATTATTAAAAGTGATATATTTATGTTTTATTTTGTATTCTATATAAAATATTTGCAGCAACTCATCACCAGTCATATAATTTAAAAGCTCATCACTCAGGGTTTATTTTAGATACATGTACATTTATACACACTCAGGAGCTAGAACAAGATGTGAAAGATTTTACAAAAATGACTGCAATGTTGTTTTTGTTTTTATTTCATACACTTGGCGATAAGTTAAATAGTATGTTTAACTGCCTTGGTTGGAAAGACCAAGTAAAAAAAAAAACCCTTACAGATTGATATTTATCTGAATGTACTGTAACAGGCATTCATTCTTTCAGATGCTACTAAAAGTTGCGCCATGTTGCGTCCTGTTCTTTTTTATCATTATTATTATTATTTTTTTTGTATCTTGCCCTCTGATGCACTACACCAAAAATGTCTGCCACTTACATCAGTACAGTTCGTAACCACTAACTTTGCACAGGTGTAGCAGAAAAAAAAGAGGGTAAACTTTCAGATTATCACCAAAATGGCTGAACATTTGATCTAGAGATGCATTTCCGCAAGCGGCGTTGCTGAACACGAGCAGAGGACGCTGTCAAAAAAAAAAAAGATGGACAAAAAGACAACAGGGAAACCGTAGCCGTTTTTACACATGTGCTGGAGCGGTGTTATGTCTAAAGTACTAGGAGCAGAAACATCAACAAAAGCTGGTGGAACAAAAATAGATAAAACTAATGAAGTACAATAGCAAGATTGTGCAATGATTTCAGGTCAAAAACATTAAACATTTCAGTTTAATTTTCTTATAACTTGACAAAGGAAAGGAGGTGTAAGTGTAGTAAGAGGTCGTATTGTACTGGCTCACACGTGCAGCGTAGGCCTGGGTGTGGTTCGGCCTGTGTTGTGCACACACAGCGGTTTTGCTGCAGAGAGCCTTTTGATTTTTCTGCTTACGTTCAAAGTGAATTGGGAACTGACTAATGAGGATCCGAGAGGCCCCGCGGCTGCGTCTGCTTGCTTTCGGCTGCGTGCCAGCCGAGAGCGTTTCTTCAGTGCCGCTTTTGAAGTGCCGCCGTTTGTTTGTTCAGACTACGACGACCTCGGTCTGACCTTATCCATATCGTATCTACACGACATTTCCAGTCTTGTGTTGTTGGATGGAAGCCATTGTGCTGTGTGATTCATATTGTGCAGGATAGATCATCGTAGGGAACCTTATCACTTAGAGATATCGCTGGTGTTTTCAAACGCGTCTTAATCTGATAATTATAGAGCTTCATGTGTTGACGTCTTGCACACGGCTTTTAGCGTTGCTAGTCATGTGCTTTCCTCTGAAGCATAAAATTGAAAGGAAAAATGTCCAATATCTTTCCTTTTGTTTCATTGTAATGTATTTTTACTTTCTTTATTCCCAGCAGTTCTATTCCAGATGTTTTTGTTTCTTTTTATTTCCTGTCCTTGTGCTAGCAGGGTATGTTTTGGAGTTGCAGGCAGAGTATTTTGGACGAGATGAAGAAGAGGTTCTCACAGGTAGCTCTAGCATGAGCAGTTTCGGGTGACTTAACAGCATGATGTTGGAATTTTTTAATATTTATTATTCTCACTAATAAGTTAAAAAAAAAATGGGTATATTGAGGCCTAATGTTATACATAACTCATCTTTTTTTCCTTTATTTATTTTTTTAATTAATTTTTAAAACAGATTTTATACCACATAACCAGGTGACTCGGTTTTTATAGATTTTATTTTAATATTTTCTGTTAACTATTCTTCACCGCTGCATGAGGCTTACTGTAGAGATAAGATAAAGAAAATAGATCGGTCACTTTGTTAAGCCAAAGGAGGTGAGGCGAGTATCAAATGCTGCTGGATATTGTGGAAAATACAGACCCTTCGCTATGGTCCGTCCCCGATTTCCTGTTTCAAAACGCTTCAGCATACGGGATCAAATCACGGCTTGCAATGCACTTAAATTTTCCAATACACTGCAAAAAAGAAAAGGAAAAAAAAGAGCAGCTGATTTAGAAGTGTCAAATTACTGGCCTGTGTCAAACAAAGAAAGCATGAAAAATACTGGAATTGTATTGAGACCTGCCCAACATGTTACTAAAACCTGAATGGATTGAAATCACTTAATTACCTGTTAAATTGGATATTAAAATGTAAGAGTAGAAGTCAGTGCATTGTTTAATAGTGAATATAATGTGCTGAGAACAAACAGGATTGGGGACTAAACGGCAAGAAAACCACTGGTTCAGTTTGCTAGGGAGCATAAAGATTTTGAAGTAGTGAAATAAGTCATGTGGTTTGATGAGTCCAGATTGAATCTATTCCAAAGTGGTGTGTGCGTCAGGGTAAGAAGGGAAGTAGATGAAGCGATGCACCCATCATACATGGCCACTGTACAAGCTGCTGGAAGCAGTGTTATGATATGAGGGTTGCCTCAGTTAGTCAGGTTTAGGCTGAGTAACGTTATGTGGCAAAAAATGAAGTCAGCTGACGACCTGAACGTACTGAAGGTTATCCCATCTTTGCATTTTCTCTTACCTGATGGAACAGACATATTTCCTGACTGAAACTGAGGAATGGAATGACTTTAACATGTTAATCAACTTTCACACTGCACCCAAAGCTAAATGCGATCGATTGAATTATTTGTGAGACATTTTTGTGTGATTTTTATTATTATTATTATTTTTTTTACACCCTCTGCAAACAGTATAGAAGTATTAAATGGAACCCTTCAGCATGTGCCGTTTTAGGAAAACAGTCAAGAACTGCATGATATGTGGCTTTGTACAATGTTGTTTATTTTCCATAACTGCTTATGTTTGTATGTTCATATCCCTTTGTCTCTGATAACCACACATCCCCAAGAGATTGCTTTAATTATTATTTTTTTTACTCGAAAATCATACTGTTTATCCATTCATAGTCACATTTAACATTCCCCTCATCGGCTTTTTTTTCTTTCTTTTGAGATTAATAAGACCGTAGCTATATGATGCCATGAGGAACTTTCCTATTACAAACACCTCCTGGCCATCACAAAATGGTGACACTGGAGACTCCTTCAACAAATTAGAGTAAACAAATTCAAGTTTGAGTCTTATTCCATGGTATTTTCTGATTTTTACTTCTTTTATACATGACAAAAAAACAATGCTAAAGGCATCCAAAAAATGCAATAATCCCCTTTTAATCATCCTTTGATATTGAGATGCGTCTGCTACTCATGCTCTGTAAAGCCTTCATAACGGCTCTAATCTAAGTGATTTCTGAGGCTGGTAACTTTTAACTTCTCTACAGCAGAGGTAAGTTTTAGTCTTGTTTTCCTGGGATGGTCTTAATGAGAGCCAGTTCCATCGTGGTGCTTGATGAGTTTTCAAATGCACTTGATAATACTGTTCTTGCAAGAACTATTCCAGAACAGCTGACCTTCATGTCTTAAAATAACAACTGACTGCTGTTGTTATTACTTTATTTCCTAAAACCATGTGGTGTTTCATAGGAAAAAGATACTTTATTGTTCTGGGATGTAGAAAACAAATCACAAAACAAAAATCATTCAAAGAACATCCGTCGGCCTCCACATTTCCATAGAGCCGATGTTCCAAACAAACCGCGTTCTAAAAGAAGCCGATGCCTGTGTGTGCATGCACAAATGCTTAAAAGTTATTTCTGCCCCGATGTGTTTTTCACATCCTTTTATAAACATTGCACCCCCCCTCCCCCCTCCCTCCCAGACATGGTTTCACGTGCGTCATTCTTGGAAGGCCCAGCACTTCGCTTGTAGTAACATGAGCAAATTGGCTGAGGAAAGCAGTCTAGGGAGGCATTGTGTGGCGATGAGGCTCGGGGATTGCAAACAGAGTTTGTAATATCTGCATGATATCTGTATTATCTGCAAGTGGAGCTCGCATTTGACATTCAAGCAATATTTTATTTTATAATTGATTATAGAAGTGGTGGTGGTGGCAGCATGTAGTTCTCTGAGGGAGCTCATTGTTTTGTGCACGGTTCTGCTATGTGTCTTGGAGATTAGCGTAACCAGGGCTGCTGTAGGTCATGTCTGTTTGACTGCAAGTTGTTTAATCAGCATTGTTTCACTTTTACATGCATGGTAAGAGCTAAAATCCAGGCAAATCACATGCTGTCTGTTTACCAAAATGTCTGGTATTTTGATCTATTTCATGGCAGCATGCTCAGTGTCGATAACAGAATAATCCTATTCAGGTATCTTTTGTGGAAAATAACCGGTTAAACCGGACGTGGGCGGTGGCCCGGCTTTAACTTGAGCCAAGGCCACGTTTTGTTTACTTTGCTTTACCTTGTGTTGACACGCGTAGTTCTAATTATAACAGATCGATATAGAAAAAGGTGATGTCTTTACGTGGTATGGTTCGCATGTTGCAGATCGAGAACGCTGCCGAGGAACCCCGAGTGCTGTGTATAGTCCAGGACACCACCAACGCCAAGACCGTCAACGAGAGACTAACACTTAACCTCCCAGCTTCCACCACCCTCTCAAAGCTCTACGAAGACGTCGCTCACAAAGCCGGCTACGTCAACGGCACCTTCGAGCTGGCATGGGCCAATGTGGCGGATTTGGTAAACATCTCATCTGTTCTTCTTTCTTTGTCACCTGTAACCTAGTACACCGCGAACGATGAATTAGTGATTAGTTAATAAGTGGGTATTTTATCTAATATTCAGCACAGCGCTACCAGGGACTTAAAGCGCATTACGTCTGTCTGCAGCATCCCGGGTAGTCGGTGCTCAGTCTCCTTTAAATTCCTTAAGGTTCAAGTAATAAATTTTTGTATATTTGTGTTTTGGCCGGTGATGGACAGCCTGAGTATTCTTCAGCTGCTTTGGAATGCTAATCCTGCAGCTGACCCAGAGCACAGGTGCCAGTTTTGGCATCGGATCCTGAGTAGGTCATCGGATTAAAACCCTGGATTTGTGCCCACAGCACCTTTAAATAGATGTGTAATGCAGCATCCAAAGGTTATCTGAGAGTGCAGCATCATCGTACAGCTGTCCTCATGTTTGACAGAAAATGATCAGTATTTCCAGGCACTTTCTTTCTCTTGAATGCACAAAGACTCATGGTGCAGGGTCTGGCAAAGACACAATTAGCTGATCCGTACACAAAGAGGTTTGTGAACTCACAGAGGGGATATAAGCGTATGGAATATGAAATATTTGCAGGTAAATTTATTAATCTGCTAAAACAGTGAAGCCTTAAGACAATTTTTAAATAATTCATTACGCGCATAATCCATTTATTACACGCCAGTACCCTAATTCCAAAAGTGCAGTTAAAAGTCTGTCTGATGTCTGATTTTAAGTGACTTCTATAAACAAGGAGTTTTCTTCTGATCAGATTATGGGTCATTCTTGCTTCACATCCTTCCTTTTGGTGTTGCTTCATCCTTTTTTTTCCCCCTGTCCGTCTCTCCACAGGCTCCTCTGGACCAGGCCAGTGAGACGTCTCTGGTGGAGTCTGGGTTCGAGCCCGGGAAGAGGAACTTCCTGCAGCTCACAGACAAGGATGGCGAACAGCCTCAGATAGCTTCTGTGAGTAGCCGACTCGGTAGACGGGCCAAGCTAGAAATACACAGTCATCAGTGTATAATTAGCATGCTTCACCGGAGCCTGGGTCAATAAGCGGGTTATCTCCTCCAACAGCTGCTTCCTAATCAGGAAAAGACAACAGTTCAGACCTCTGAGTGTCAAAAAGACAAAAGCAGCCATTTCTTTGACCAGCAAGCACCAAGCATGATATCATGTTAAACGCCTAATGGGAAGGGACTTGTGTCATGGTGCGCGTTTTGTACTCAGACATTAAGCCGTGAAAGGTTCCACAGCTGCTGTACAATAGCTGACCCTAGATTTTGACCCTGGCTTTCTTCACCAGCCCTGTCCCAGATGACACTTTAACACAAGGGTGGACAAAGAAAATTCATTAGTTTGCCCACAGAGCAAGTAAAAACTCCAGTCTGCCGTCTCACAGTGTGGTTGCCGGGAAATCTTATTAACCAGACTCGCAAGAGGTTGCTGATATAATTAAAACTCCAAGTTGTGACATGCGGACTAACATTTGTGAGTTCTCGAGGTCCTAGGTAGAGTAAGATTCTATGGTGGTGTACACAATTATAGTTTTAAAGTAAATGTTTTTTGTAGGAGATTATCTCTTACTCACATACTCATGTCTTGTATGTCTGACATGACATACCAGTATGACTTTCCAACATTGGTTCAGTTCATTGATGATCCCACTAGTGCATCTCAACTGGGTTGACGTCTGGACTTTGACAGGTCATTCCTACATGCGCTCAATGGGTCACCACAGTAGACCATCTGATACAACTTTTTGTGCCAGTCGTCTTTCCTGACGCAACCCTCCCATTCTGTGACCAGCGCTAAGGATGCCCCGCATCTAGTGGCTTGGTTTGGCAGGAAATCAAACCCAAGAAGGCTACCACTGAGCCACCAGTCCCTCTTTGTGTCAGTATTTTGGTTTTATTGCATGTCATATAAATATATATATATTTTTCTCAGATCATATGATTACAAAACAAGCCCTTCACCACCACGCTGGTGTGAGGTGTTAGTTCATACAGTGTTTGGTTTTCGCCACACATGAAGCTTTGCACGATGACTTAACATCTCCACCTGCAGTTAGCCTTTTTCATAGCCAACTTTCCATGACAGATATAGTTGTTTAGTCTTACTTTGCTTGTGCCATCAGAAAGATGACATAAAGAAGTCCTTAGGTCACATGGTGTAGGGCTTGGGTTGTAAAATTTTTTTAAATATACATTTCTTAGCATTATGCAGTCTGACCATGGACTGAATTTGATTTTTGCTGTAACAGCAAATTTCAGATTGTTTGGAGATGGCTTTGTAACCGTAAAACAAGAAAAGAAGTAGAGATTGATTAAATAATCTTGTGCAGTTCATTAGTAACACCTACCTGCTGATTACATTCTTAATGATTTGTAAAAGTAGGAATAGTAGTAGGAATAAAGGTAGGAGTACTTTTTTTTTTTTTTTTAAACATTGGCTGGTTTACTTTTTTGAAATCTGTTGTCACGTATGGTTTTTATTTATTTTTTTTTGTTTACAGAAGTTACAATCCTGATTAAGGCCCTGATGAATTAAGAGGTTTTTAATTTTATTTTTATCATGATGTTAAGAGTGTAATGCTATAGTGTCACGTTGTTTTGTTTGTTATAAGACAAGCACAAGATTTGTTTGTGCACCGAACAGCAGACTGCATGATTAAGCAAAGTCTCATAAAGTGCCAGCTGTATCACATTAGCATTTAAACTTAGTCAAGCCTACACTGGATAAACAAGCTTCTCCAGATTATGAGATACTACAGGGGATTAAAAAAAAACACACAAACACTGACACTTCTTCTAAAACACTTTTTTTTTTCCTCCCACAAGTCTACCATTCTAGCTCAGCCTTATTTCATTATATGCTGGTGAGAATCCAAGTGGATCTCGCAGGCATTGTCATTAAGTTATAATGCTGGATGTGTCAGTTGTGTAAAAGTGGAAACTTCAGGTGTGTATTCAGACAGCGCTTATTTTTATTTATTTTTTTTACTATATTGAAAACTCCTTGTAACGTATAGCATGAATGCGAAAGCACGTTATTCATTTTGCATCTTAGCACTTCTGGTAATCAGTTTCCTCATGCGCTGTGCTAAAAAGTTTCTTATACATTTCTTTAGCAGCAATGAGAAGGAAGGTGGAGCTAGCGTAGGTAGTATGAAAAACATTTAGCTGCCTCTGGAACACCTGTCATTATAACACACTGTTTAAACTATGTTACAGGCCATGTAGATAAATGCTACACAGTTTTGAATAATCTTCCTTTATTGTTAGATTTAATTATATTAAAAAAAGTAATAAAATCCCTCACTTTGCCTGTGTACAGGATGAGTCCGGGACAGCGGACAGCAGTGGGCTGGACGACAGTTCTCAGGACCGCTTCATCGGACCCTTGTCCCGTGATGGTACCGTGGGCTGTAGCAGTGACTACAGTAGCCCCAGCTACTCCTACTCCTCCATACTCAACAAGTCTGACACAGGTAACCTCTTTCATGCAATGGTACCGGTACGGGCGTTCATAAAAATTGTAGTTCTGTTTTTGTCTAATTAGAGTCTAATTAGTCGTATCTTTCCATGTAGGATATGTGGGTTTGGTCAACCAGGCCATGACTTGCTACCTGAACAGTTTACTGCAGACGCTGTTCATGACGCCAGAGTTCAGAAATGCTTTGTACAAGTAAGTGTAAAACATCTGCTGAGTTCCTGCAAGATCATGAAGAGGAAAGCAGCTAATCAGGAGTAAAAATCCATGTCCTGTTTCACTTCCAGTTGGGAGTTTGAGGACTCTGAGAAAGATCCTGTCAATAGCATCCCCTACCAGCTGCAGAGGCTGTTTGTGCTGCTGCAGACCAGCAAGAAACGAGCCATAGAGACTACAGACGTGACGCGCAGCTTCGGCTGGGACAGCAGTGAGGGTGAGCATCTTTTAGCACTATAACAACCCTGTATTATCTGTGCTCCCTGACAGAAGTTTTTGAAAAAAACTTGTCTTTTTAGCACTTTGGTTGTATGTTGCAAACATTGTATAAAACCTTATTTATTAATATTACTATTTGCATCATATTCTGCTATTAGTGTACAGTTTGTATCCCTGCATAATGTTTGAAGGGATTTTTTTTTTCAATATAAACATTAAGGGATGGGAACCACCAGGAACCACCCGATACGATATTATCACGATACCTAGATGCTGATTTGATTTGTAGTGGGATTCTATAAGTATCTCAATTTTATAAGTATTTTTTTTAAATAGTTTTGTTACAATTCTAAACAAACTTGGCAGATGCGAGGGTGAGTCAAGAGTTATCTGCCTGTAGAATTTAATTTCAATTAACCTTTAAAAATATAATAATCTACTCGCTTTTCAATACATTTTGTCCACCTGTCAACAAGCTTCGGAATTCCCTGATTGAAAAATGTTTTAGGCTGAAATGTGAGCCATGAGCAATGTGAGTCTTCATTAGAAGTGAATCTGCATCTTCATAGGGCTGCTGTGTAATATCTTTAGGGCGGAAGTGTGTGCAAAATCACGACACGGATAGCAGTCCTCTGCGTTTTATTCCAAAGTATGCTTCGGTTCTTCAACAAGCGTCTCACTGTAACGCGAACTGTCGAGTGTTGAACCTTTTTCCTGATATTGTTCCAATACCGGCCCTTGAGAAACCCAGAGAACTGTAAGCTTAAATTTTCCAGCTCATGGTTGACTTTTTCTTGGTCTGTGATTGAGGATGTTTTCGCTCCATCCTTGAACATTTCTGTTTATGATCTTCTGTGAGTTGATTTCGATAGATAATGTCACCAGGAACACCCTCAGACCACATAAAACAAATCACTGCACGCTTCTCCTCTTTTGTGCAGATCCCAGATGGGACATTCATTTATGCTCGCACAGCAGTTACAGATGAACTGATGTAACACGTTCACACCTGCACAGCAGTGACGGGGGAGACAGTAGCTTTGAGCAGAAGGCGCTGATGAGAAGTTTTCATATAACCATAAGTGTAGATAATTTTTGACTCACCGTTGTAATTCGGTCCAGTCACACAGGATGCTGCGCTGCGCTGCTTGCCAGTGTGTGAATAGGTTAGAGCACCACTTGTAGGATTATAAAGCAATGAAAAAATTTGACCGCCTCAAATGCAAACATGCAAATAAATTTATTTAACACAATTTCTTTTGGAGTCAGTGTGGCCATACTGTATATTTGCGATACGATTTACCAGAGGCAGGTTTTCAATTTTTCTTGACATTAATTTTACACATGAAACAGTAAAAGGGAACTAATTGCAGGCAGGAAGTACAGTTGCGAGTGAGGAACTGAAGAAACATGGAACCACGTTCGCCCATTAGTCCAAGAAAAAAAAAATCTGAGTCATTTGTTTGGATTTACTGTGGCATAACTGATTTGCATAGGTTAGAGAATTTCAATTCATTCAAATATCACTTGTCACATGATTGCAGCTCTCTATTACACGCATAGAAAAGGATGCCTGTCAGTCTTTTAAGTTGCTATCTAGTTTAAAGGAAATGTTAGTGTTAATACGAGAGCTGTCTTGGAGTCTTTAATCTAATAGGGTTTATAGTCCAAGTGCACCTGCCTTTAATACAGCACTTGCATTAGAACCAGTGCAAAGAAAGTTCTTTGTCTTGTCTGTGTATATAAAAAAAAAAGTGATTAAACAGTGCATTCTATGTAGGTATTCTACATTGATCTCTGTGTGTGTTTGTGTGTGTGTGTGCACTTGTATATTATGCAGCCTGGCAACAGCACGATGTCCAGGAACTTTGCCGGGTCATGTTCGACGCCTTGGAACAAAAGTGGAAACAGACGGAGCAGGTACGTGCTACAGCTCCTGCAGCTTCATCTGATACGCCACTAATCCACTAGGGACTGAACAAAGGACCCAGTGTAACTTGAAAAGTCTCAGGGTTAGTCGTACTTTGTGATTTGGAACATGTTTGTATAAATGCGGACTCTTACGAGCTGTAAGACATGTCTGACTCAATACCAGGGCATTCATGATTTTCTTGTTCACTCATGTGGACTAGAATTAACATTCTAAGTGAAGAGGTGATTTAATGATCACGGGTCAGGTTTAAGTTGCACTTGTATTTGAGCGAGAAATTTTTTTTTTTTTTTTTTTAAATCATCAAAATTATGGTTTAGTTGTAAAACATTATATGCCATGGTGTCTTTTGAATTTGAATCATATTAAAGATTTTGAGTGTAAAGTTGTACAGTATGTTTCCATACTCAATAATGGCGTGTTATAATTCTTCAGGCTGACCTTATAAATCAGCTGTACCAGGGCAAACTGAAGGACTATGTGCGCTGTCTGGAGTGTGGCAATGAAAGCTGGAGGATTGACACGTACCTGGACATCCCATTGGTCATCAGGCCTTTCGGAGCCAGTCAGGCCTTCGGCAGCGTGGTACGTCTCGTCTTCATGTTCAGCCTGTCAGGTTTTATGTACCAGCGTACATGGGTAAAGTAAACCGGCTGATTAATAGGCTGTCTAAACCCAATTACTATTAACCTTACAGGGATACTTTAGATTTTTTTCATGCCCATCTTACATCAAAATTGAACTAATCCCGGCCAAATTCAACAAGGTTCAGCTGAGACTCGTATGAAGCTTCAGCAGTCAAAGTTACAGTGTGTTTAGCACCAAGGTAACTCTTTTCTTTCAACAGAAATAGTCGTGTGGCTAGCACTGTGGAAAGAAATGAGTGACAAACTTAACGGAAAATGTATAACAGACAAGACAGACAGACATAGATTTTTTTTTTATCACTTAAAGTTCATTTATTGTTTTTTTTTTTTTAAACATTTAGGAGTTTCTTACACATTTTAATTTAATTTAGTAGCTCAATTTCCAACAGTGACG